>JAOANR010000014.1:29253086-29853086 GCA_030278955.1 Hygrophila difformis
CTCTACTATTGGTTGCATGAAGTCTGCTGCTGCTTGCTGCTGTTGTTGATTTCCTTGTTCAGCTTGGTTCTGGTACTGTTGGTGGTAATTGGGAAATTGCTGGAAATTATGTGGGTCTTGTGGATTTTTCTGAAACTGATCTGGATTGAAAGCTTGGTTTTGGTGTTGTTGGTTTGGTATATTTTGGTTTTGGTGAAATTGGTTTAAGGGTGATGGTGGTTGTTGGTGGAATTGCTGGTATTGTTGCTGATTGGGATTTGGTAGATTCTCCTCTTCGTTGGCACGATTAGGATGTTCTACCATTCCTCCGTCAGCTCCATTACCAGGATTATTTGGTGGTTGGTCTATGGGTAAGATCGGGGGAAGCCATGTCTGATAGATCGCTGCTTGATGTTTCGGGTGAAGTGCGGATCCGACGCTCCTGCTCTTTCCGTCTTCTGGCTTCTGCCCTCAGTTGGCGAGCGGTCCTTTCTATTTCTAGATCGAACGGTAGCTCCGGTACTGTGTTCCTTCTCCGTTGCATAAGCAGTTGGTATCAAGCTTTTGACAGTACCTGTACAACCCCCAGGTTAGTAATGGTTCAAGAATATATAGAAAAACTATCTATGAGTAAATCAGGAGTGTAATTCTCTTAATAAATGACGCTGCATCCTCCCCGGCAACGGCGCCATGAAAATTTTGACGAGTTTCATCGACACGAGTAATTTTCTGAAATATCAGGTTTGGATTATTAAATGAAAAGGGTTATGATTTAGGGAAGGGGTTTAAGGATATGTTATGATTCCCGTTTTACTACTCATGTGGGGTGTTTTAATCTCAAACGGCGCTGTGGTCCTCCCCGCCATGAAACTTTTGACAAATATCACGGTGCAACCGGGATTGACCTTCAGTCTGTCACCCTGAAAGTCCCTGGTATCTGCGCCATGATACTTCTCATAATTTCATGTCACGAAAGCACCTGCCATGAAGCTTTTGAACATCTTCCCACTGTATGAGTATTTTCCCAAAATGTTGTGTTTTTATTTACTCGTGTCAAGAAACTGTGCTCCCGAAAGCGCACGGGTCAAAAATTGCAGTAATTTATAGTAAGTACCGGATCGTTCACTGGAGGATGTGCGATGGAAGCAGGGCCCACGTCGTTTACTAAGATTTTCCACTCGGTTACTCGTTTCAAGTTTTGTAAGGGTTTCTAACAACTACTTGACATAAATTAAACCAGATCATGAAAGCAGTAAAAATTATTCTACAAAGCATGGTAAACTAGGTCGGAGAAAGCGATTAAATCTATACTACGAAAGCAATATAAAATTATGCTACGCTATCTAGAAAGCAGGTTTAAATATGACAGAAGAGACAGGGAGGAAATAATAAAAATTGGACAAGATTCAGATGAAACACAATTAAACTTCCATTTTTATACACAGATCTTAGCTTGGGATAATCCTCTAGTTAGCTAACTCTCATGCTTTCTACACCATGTTCCCTTTAACAGACAGGTACTTATGGTGAGAATTTACATGCTCTTGAGACAACAATTTCTAAGATACCACAGACTTATAACTCCCTCCACAGGCCTTGTGAAGTTACATTACATATCTGTGGTGGACAAGCAACACCTAACATATCATTAGTTGACATGCCAAGTATTCCTATCATTCCCCCATGTCACACCCAAAGTTTCAAATCAAGCCCCAAACCATTCCATAACTCTCAAACCTTTTAACAGATGGACAACCCCTAATTCTTCCGAGTGACCTCTATGAAAGCATTTAAAGGAAAGCAGTAAAGAAAGCTGTAAAGAAAGCATTTAAATCTATCACTCGGAATCGTTAAAAACGTCTCTTTCCGTTAGTGTAAAAGAGCCCCTGGTCTTGGTGACCAGATGCAGATCAAGAACCCCCGAGATATCAATAAGCTACAGGGCTTACAACATCTGGGTAGTTATGAGATACAAACTAAATGAAACAGATCCAGAAATGAACCTGTTCCGGATGCACTCACTCAAGACTCAATTCTAGACTTTGGCAGAAGAAGATAGTAGTCGAAGGAATACTCGACCTTACCTTATAAATTCACCAAGGCCTATATGTTGTTCCTCTAATATTATTTATCACATCTCATCTACACCCAAGTGGATATTGACTTAATGCGATATCTAATATCAGATTTCCAACACACAACAATTTTAAGAAGCAAATGAATATTTGAAAATCATTCCCTAGACAGGTACTAAATTCTCAATTAAAACACAGATCCTTTCAGTCTAGATGAGACCTAATCGCTGACTCTGCTTCTAAGCTCTCAAAATCAACCCCCAGTGGAATACGAATTAGTCATAACTGTTGAATTTATCCCTTACTCAGATCCGGCTTTTATAAAGGAGTTTTTGTTGGAAATTTATTATGCAACATCCGATTTAAATCAAATCTTCTGTGTCCAAGGGGAAGGATCCCCAAAATAATAGTAAGACCAGAACATCTACATAATAGTATCATGCATATGAGTATATATGAAAAAGAAAATAAAACACCCCAAAATATATGGTGGGGTTAGACAGAATGCGATACACAAAGATGAATTAGCCTGAGATGAGAAGAAATCGGCTAAAAAGAGTGCCAGAGATAGTTGGGGTTTTCCGGACTGCAAACATCTGCTGTCCGGTTCCCAATTATCCCAGATGACTGATTTTAGACAGAAAGAATTCCAAACGACGGTGACCGCCGTCATTCAGTTTTCTTTTGTCTGTGAGTGGAAGAAAAACCCACATATTTCTTGCTGTAATATTTCTCAACTGATGTTGGTCGACATCAGTTGATACTATTGCAACTTGAATTCAGGTTGAGAAATTAAGATAAGGAAAATTAAAACTGTATCTGTTTAGGAATTGGCTGAGTGACTAATCGAAACTCTTAGTGCAGAGAACGCTCGCCGAAGCTTCCACCAACCACTAACCAGATCATGCAAAATAACAGATAATGATTGACACACAGAAGACGGGTTAATCGATATCCCTGTGAGGGGACCTTTCACCGACATTAATCTGTGGTGTTTCTCATTATTCGTTCATACACACAATGAAGGAGAAAACATGAAAGTAAGAAAATATTTTTGGTATTGTGTGGGTGTTAAGCACACAGTAAGTGGACACTTAATGGGTTGAAATGTGTAATGGATAAAGTAGGTGAATTGGGCCTAAGCCCAATACACCCATGCAACTTACACAAATCATGGAAGAAAAATATTTTTGGTGTTTTCAAAATAGAAGGATAGTTCAATTCGAATTATTGGGGTAATTCGAATTGAGAATGCATGAAGAATGAAGTATGATTTTAACCAATTAATCCTTGCTAAGAAACGAGACATCATCTAATTCGAATTGTTGAGCAATTCGAATTAATTCGAATTGGTGAAGTCCTTTCATTGCTCAAAATTGACTAAGGCATATACCTCAAGAGGAGGGTGAATTCGAATTTGTTCAGCAATTCGAATTAATTCGAATTGCACAATTCGAATTGGTAAGAGATGGAGAATAAAATAAGGCATGAATGGGTGGTATGCAATACAATGTGGTTTCCCTTCCCAATTCGAATTGTTGAACCAATTCGAATTAATTCGAATTAGAGAATTCAAATTGGTTGAAAACCACATGAAGGAAATTTTTGGGTATGCAATTCGAATTTCTTAGGCAATTCGAGATAATTCGAATTGCCTCAATTCGAATTACACATTTTCAAACAACAACAAGTTTTGTTCTCACAAGTATGGGTTAGGTGAACACTGTGCTGTAATGATGGTTTTAGATTTACTAAATCCCTCATCTCACATCAATGTCATTTCACAGCCACCCTAGTGAAATTTTCAAGTAATAAGCAAATACATGTCCAGTGGGTATTGGCAGAATTCAAACCCTATTTCTACAAACAAAGGATCAAAGATTAAAGAACCTAAAACATCTAGTTGTCTAAGAACTGCATGAACAAACTAAGAACACTCAAGTTATCTAAGGCAGCATGAAATAGGATCAAGACAGGAAAAATAAAGCATAAAAATAAATATCAACAAACCTAAAAACATCTAAAATCTAAGAATACTTATTTGAAGCTCTAAGGTACAAAATCAAGCCAAAAACCCACCAAACATGCATTTATTAAGTTTGAATGTCAACTAGGACATAATAAATGTAACCTAGTTGAAACAAACAAACAAGCTAAGCATTTATTTCTAGAGAAAGCATTAAAGAGTGCCAAAACACATGAATAATACCATTTCTGGAAATTTTCCTTGTATTGACACTTTGAAAGCAGAATAAAGAACCCAAGACCATCATTAACTTGAAGGTAGTGTTTATTCTAACTAGAAAGCTTGTAAAAATTCTGGACATGGCTACTCTAGGGGTTACACAAACTGCTTCTACACTAAACTAAGATCAAAGCATGTAAAGATTACACTACTTGCAAGAAAATAAACTAAACTAAACTAACTACCTACCTAACCCTTAAGGGGTGTGGAACCTCCTGCTGTTCTTTTTGTCCCCAGCTGCTTTTTGGCAAAATTCTTATCTCTTGATTCTGTTGTGGAAGGTCTGCTTTTATAGACAATCTTCAAAACCCTAGGCCCACCAATGTTGTGCTCATGCTCCACAGCTTTGATGAGTGAAGTTCGAATTAATTCAATCAATTCGAATTAATTCGAATTGTGAGGTCTCCTCCTTGAGCTGGAAATGTGGCCTTCAGTTGTCAATTCGAATTGTTGTGAAGATTCGAATTGGTCTTTTCTCGAATTGGATGAGGGTTTCTGCTTGGCTTCCTTGCATTTGTTGGCAATTCGAATTGTTTGTGCCAATTCGAATTAATTCGAATTGGACAATTCGAATTGCATCTTCTTGCCTTTGGGTGTCTTCTCTCTTCATTCCCTAATTCGAATTAATTCGAACTTGAACAATTCGAATTAGGCTTCTGCATCCCTTCCAACACTTAACCATTTCTTTGTTCTCTTCAGCAATTCGAATTGTGTGCAATTCGAATTAATTCGAATTGCACAATTCGAATTGTGCTTTAACACTTAACCAAATTTCAGTTGTGGGATTTTCAATCTTTTTCCCATCTTTTTGGATTTTCGTGGGCTCTTTTATTCTTTTACCCATCTTTTCATTCCTTTTTCTTTTCTTTTTCCTTTTTTTTCATGTTTTTGGATTTTTCTAACACAAATACAATTAAAAATTGCATATTTTGTGTCTTTTTATTACCGGCTCAATGTTTTTACAAACTAGCATTAATCTGTTAAATTCAACTGCTTTTTTATTACAATAAGATGGAAACACGATCAAAATGTCCGTCTCAGACACGGAAATGGATTGGAAATAATTGTCAATTTTGGCCATTATCAGGTTGGATGTACCCTTATGTGTTTATTTATAATAATGATATATATATTTGTGTTGTTTATTTATTATTACCCTGTTCTTCTATTCGATTGAGTTTTAACAAGGTAATTGAAGGAAAATAATTTAAATAAACGTGAGGGATAATTTAAATATACTTGTGTAAAATAAGTGCTTGTATATTTATCACTCAAGGGAAGCCTTTATTTGGGTTACAAGCATTTGAAACAGAAATCTAATAATAATAGTGCATCGGCAAGGATCTCTAAGTCTAGAGTGAATAGGTAGGTGCCTCTCCGATGGGATCGTCCTCCTCGCTGGATACGCCAATCGGGGTAGGTGTCCCAACAGGCTCGGGGCTCAGAGGAAATACGTCAGCCTCTAGGCTTAGCAGCTCCGCTCCTAAGTGTCCTACTTGCATCATCAGTTTGTTATCCTTGTTTTGAAGTGCAACCACTTGGGTTTGGAGTTCGGCGACTTGGGCCTTGAGTTGGGTTATTTCATGATGGTCAGCTTCCCTAAGATGTGCCAAATGGGCCACGTTACCCTCTAGTTGCCCTACTCGAGCCTTGAAGTGATTGATGTGCTGTTGGGACTCGAGGTATGCGTTGGTCAGTTTCATCATCAGATTGATCATGTTCGCATTGGGTTCAGCCATCTAATGTCAACAAGGGAGGTTAGAGTTAGACATATTTCAAGCAAAGTTAAGATATGCAGAAATTTAAATCCATATGAAATATGCATATGCAATATGCAAGTGCAAGTCCCCTTCCCCATTAAAAATTTAGTTTATCCATGTGTTCAAAATAAATTACTACATGGGTAGGAATAAAAGTTGGGCCTCTATAGTGGACCAAAAATTTAATATTTCTTTGGCTAAGATATTGGGCTACGTAAAAATAATCTTTTGAGCTAAAATAATACTAGTAGTCAAAAATAATAAATTTAAAAATAATACTTGGATTTAAAATAATGGTTTAAAATAATAGTAGTAGCTTTAAAATTTTCCGGGCTCTGATACCAACTTGTAACATCCCGGATTTGATAACCCAGGCCGGGATGTCACCGCCACATCTCCCTAGCAGACACGGCTTCCCGAGCTCACTAAGGAAATGCAAGGCTTATGGGTACGTAAAAGATTTAAAAACATTTCAATATTGAGTCCGGAAATTAATAATACTTAATTCAAAATACGGAAGTAATAATCATCCATGCATGAGATAGAGTAAATGCAGCGGAAAAGTAATCACGGCCAACACGGCCAAACCTCGGGTTCAACAGGCCCGGTAAAACAGTAGTATGATGCAGTAATTAAAAATGTTCATAAATGTTTCCCCCCAAGTGCATGTGCATGCGTCACTCGACATACTCTGTAAAAGAAAAATGACAACGGTTTATCAGTATAAAAATATAACGAGTAAGTTAATCCCTAACTAAACAATTTAAGGGGTTACATGCGTTTTAATTAAAATTACACTTTTCATGCATAAATTTTAAAATTCATAATTTACTCGCAGCGGAAGAACATGATTAATTTATTCAAGACGAGGATACATAATTAAAGGACTCAATTTAAGAGCGTAATTTAAAAGCATAATTTAAGAACATAATTTAGAAGCATAATTTAAAAACATGGTAACTAAAATTTAAGCATAATTAAACACTCACGCAAGTCTTTTATATTTTATCCCGCAAACTAAGAAGAGGACACCATACCGGGGAGATCACTAACGAGGCAATCTCAAATCGTAGGACCACTAACGAGGCAGTCCAAATAAATGGGAGACCACTAACGAGGCAGTCTCAAAGATAGTAGGACCACTAACGAGGCGATCCAAATAACACAGCGCGCGAGATCACTAACGAGGCAATCTCAGATAGTAAGGAGACCACTAACGAGGCAATCTCAAAAATAATGATAGCATGAAGATCGGCTCAGCCTAGTGAACGGGATTTTTCGAAATTTCATATTTCAATGTTACAAAATATTCGATATCGCGTTTCGTAGTTCGAGTTTTCTCAAGTTCGAAAAATCCGATTCGACACAGTTTACGCCTTTCTTAATTAAAAATTCATCTTTAAACCAAAAATTCTGAAATTTACACAGTAGCTCAAGAATACACATACGAACAACTTTCTTGTTTTAAGTTTTCGGAAATAAGGTTTCGAAGTGAGTCAAATTTCAAGTTCTTTGCAAAAGAAGATTTCTGTCCAAAAGACTGCTCCCGACACAGTTACAAGCGACACCGATTAAAAATCCATTTCAAATCCAATTGGTCCGAAATTTTTACATGATGTAGCTAACACCTTAATGAACAACTTTCATGTTTTAAGATTTTGGAAATAATGAATTTTAGATGTTCAAAAGTCGACACCAAGACGCTGCATACGCGCGGACTTAAAAATCGATTTAGAATAGGTTCTGAAATCATCCGTTTTATCATATCAATTGAACTCCAAAATTCATGAAATTTTATATGCATAATCTAGACACAATTATTTACAACTTTTGTTTAAAAATGCAAATTTGAATCGATCTAAAAATGGGTGAAAAATATGCATCAAGTCGCATCAATAAATCTGTCCAGAATTCAAACGTTCGGTTTTATTACAGAAACTTTATGGTACGATTTGGGATATCAAATCTTTATGTCAATGGCTGAAATTTGGACACAAGGTAAATTAGAGTCTTATGAACAAAATTTATGTTGAAAAGTTTTTGGTTTGAATTCCCGAAGGTCGGGTTTTAGGCGAGTTTCTAAAATTGGACGAAAATATGGTTTTTGAAAACCGATTTTAGTTACGTGTCTAGATCTTATGTTTTAAACGAGAATAAACCACAAAAATTGAAGTGTAAGGTCTTAACTTACTTAGTTAGAGAATAGGGTCGCTGTAAGGGATTTCCGGATGTCCTAAGGTCGCGACGAACGGCCAACTTCTCCGATCGCTTTTTGTTCGTCCCCCGACGTGAAATCTTAGCAAAGGAAAGGATGTTAGATTTCGAGTTTTTAAGGTTTATGGACGAACTAAACACTATACCATGACTTACCAAAGGTCTAGGAAGCAGAGGCTTTGTCCCGTTTGCCTCGTCGTCGCCGGAATACTCGCCGAAAAGTGAAGTCGAAGAGATTTTGGCTTGGAGAGGAAGAATGAGAGTGTAGGGACTTGTGTTTTCTGTGTAAATGGGGGTGAGGGCGTCCCTATCTGTTCTTAAGCCCTTCCCAAGGCTGGGATCCGTTTACCATCGAAGGGAATCATAATTTAGGCAAGAAAATCGCCATGGAAGGAAAGTTTACACCTCCTGCACCTCTGGCGCGGTGGTGACGCGCACGTATAGGGATGTCCCCGCGGAGCACGCGCGACCAGTCCTGGGACGCGTCTCCTCCTGCCGCGCGGTGGCCGCGCGGCGGCGCGCTGAGGCCGCGTGACGGCCGGACCGGCCGGTTCGGCGGTCCGCGTGGTCCGTCGGGTCTTTTCTTCTTTTCTATATCGGTTTTCTATCCCCTACGTGTTGGCTCGACTCCTCGGGTCGTTTCCGGTTCGAAATCTTTACCTTAAATTTGTTACGAGTTCGGGTTTAACGCTCGTAACATTTCCGTGCCATAATTAGTCTAGTTAAATTAGTTCCAATTCCTCCTAACGTTTTTGTGATTTATCTTGTGATTTATTTTGTGATTTATTTTGTGACTGAACTTAGAATTTAGATTTCCAAGCTGCCTACGTACCCTGTGAAGGGATCAAGTCATGACGTAGTTCAAAACAAATTTGAATTTGTTTTTCTCGGGTGTTACAATTGGAATTAAATTTAAGAAGGAAAGGGAATTTTAATTCCAAGAACCCGTGAAGTCGGAAATAATTTAAGTAGATAAATTATTACACGGGTGGCAAAAGTCGACGAATTCAAAGCCGACGAATTCAAACTCGACGGATTCAAGATTTCGAATATGAAATTAATCCGAGTCGAAATAAATTTAAGATAGGAATTATAACTCGAGAAAGTCCCGAAAAATTGAGTCCTAGAACATAGGAGGATAGATGTAATACCTGGGATTTTATCGGCGTCCAAATGAATAAAATTTATTTCTTGATCCGATCAAGGCCGAAATATTTTCGAGAAGAAGAAAATAATTCATTATTGCTCGGAAATGAATTACCGATAAATTCAAAATAGAATCAAAGAGGGAAAGGAAGCCCGAAGATATTCCATGGATTAATCCCAAAAGAGTTGGAATTAAATTCAAGAAAGAAAAGAATTTCAATTCCAAGAACCGTGAAGTCAAAATGATTTAAATAAATAAATCATTGCACGGGAATCGAAGACGGCCAATTAGAAGCCGACAAATCCAAAACCAACAGATTCAAGATTTCAAATACGAAATCAATATTAAGTTGAAATGGATTTAAGATAAGAATTTATAATCCGAGAACGACCCGGAAAATTGATAATGGCCAAAATTGTCCATTATTTCCAATCCATTTTCGTGTCTGAGACGGACATTTTGATCGCATTCCCATCTTATTTTAATAAGAAAGCAGTTGAATTCGACAAATTAATGCGAGTTTGTAGAAACAACAAGCTGGTAATGAAAAACAGAAAAATATGCAATTTTAATTGCATTTGTGTTAGAAAAACCCAAAAACATGAAAAAAAAAAGGAAAAAAAAAGATGGGCAAAAGAATAAAATAGCCCACAAAAATCAAAAAGATGGGAAAAAGAATGAAAAACCCACAAAAATAAAATTTTTGGCTAAGCGTTGAAAGCCAATTCGGTCTAGGCAATTCGGTCTACACCGAATTGCCCATATAGACCGAATTGCTGAAGAATAAAGAAGAACAATAGACAAACTGTTGAGAGGAGAAGCAAGATACCCAATTCGGTCTATGCAATTCGGTTTACACCGAATTAATTACATAGACCGAATTGATTCAAGACAAGGAGCCAAGCAGGAGACCATGAGCAATTCGACAAAATCAATTCGGTCTAAACTATACCGAATTGACACTGAAGACCACATCCCAGCCAAAGATCAAGAAAGAAAGACTTCAAGCAATTCGATGTCCACCAATTCGGTCTATACCGAATTGCTTGTGGAGACCGAATTAAGCTCAAAATACATCCAGATGAAGCTGAGGAGCACGTGGACAAAGCATGCCATTGCTAATGGGCTCTGATGAGCCTAAGGTTTTGAAGAACAAGTATAAAAGCCAATTCTCACCAACACTGAAGATATCTCATAACAGTCTTCTTGACAGGAGCAGCTTGTAAAATTCCACCTTTCACAAATTTCCTTGTCGGGGTCGAAGTAGAGGCTTTTTCTTTAAGATAGCCAATTCCAGTAAGATCTGTAGATGCTTTCCCATTGCATATCATCTCATCTAACTTCTCCTTACTCTTCATCATAGCATCATAATGATTGACTTTAGTTAGCAACTCAAGATTAATAGACATGAGAGCTTTCTTTTCTTCTTCCTGACTCACCAAAGATCTTGTAAGATCAGCTAGTTCACTTTTCAATTTCTGAATTTCTTCATCTTTAGCATCACAGGCAGCACTGAGATCATCAACTTGAACCAAAAGTCTTTTGTTCTCACCAAGTGCACATTTGTGATCCTCTTTTAACTCAGCAAAGGCTTCTGCTAGCTCATCAAACTCCAGATCTTCTCCTTCTTCTTGGTCCTCATCAGAGGTAGATGAGTTTGAAGCATTATCATCTCCATGAGCCATAAAAGCAATCTCACCATCTTCCGACTCTTCTTCACTATGTTGTGTCTCTGATATGTCACTGACCTCATCATCACTGAGAGTTGCATTTAGAGCTTTTCTTTCTCTCCTTTTAGCAGTGGGACATTCTGACTTCTTGTGCCCAACACCTCCAAAATCATAACAATGGAGTTCCCTAAATGATTCAGGTAGATCAGAAAGAATAATTTTTCTGGTCTTTTTCTGTTCATTGCTTGAAGAACTGCTTTTGTAAGGTTGTTTCTCTGTTGTGTGCTCCTTGCCCTTACCACGATCAAATTTGCCTTTACCAAAGGATTTGGATCTTTTGTTTTGCAAGATTCTGGACAGCTTCTTAGACAAATAGGCTTTCTCTTCTTCGGAAATACCATCACCTTCTTCAACTTTGAATGCAAGAGCCTTGGATTGGCTTTCCTTCTTCTCTAGGTGAATCATCTCATAAGTCCTCAGAATACCAATAAGATTATCAAGAGACATGGTCTTAATCTTGTCCATTTCTTCAAGAGCAGAATCTTAGAAGAATATTTCTCAAAAACTGTTCGAAGCATTTTCCTCACAAGAATGTTGTTATCATACTTTAATCAAAGAAGGTGTGCTAGATTCACTAGATCCTTGAATCTTTCAGCATAGGAAGTAATGCTTTCATCATCTTGCATGTCCATTCTGTCAAAGGCAGATTCAATACGTTGTAGCTTGGTTGAGCGCACATCATCAGATCGTTCATGTGCATTAGAAAGTGAAGTCTAGGCTTCATAAGCAGTGGAGCATGTCGAGATCATCTTATATTGTCCTTCATCGACAACACTAAATATAGCATTAAGAGCAGATGCATTTCCTTGAAAAAGTGCTTTCTCCTTAACAGAGTACTCCTCATATGGTGTAGGCTCATAGGTGACAATAGCTTGTTCACCAGCTCCAGCTCTGATTTCCTTCACTGGTTCCTTATACTCAGTCAGCACAGCTTTCCATGATTCTGGACCAAGATATTTTAGAAAGATCAGCATCCTATTCTTCCAATAGCAGTAGTATGAGCCATCAAACAGGGGAGGCCTTGTCGTAGAGAATCCTTCATGATTCATCTTTAAAGATCGAGTTCAAAAAATACCAGAAAGAACTCCCGGTCTGATACCAATTGACAGGTCCCGATAAATGAACACTGTAACTACATGTTGTGCCCACAACTCTTACACAACCAAAAACAGATAACAAGGCTAAAAACAGATTGCAGAATAAATAAACAACACCAATATTTGTTTACCCAGTTCGGATCATCCGATCCTACATCTGGGGGATCCCAATCCAGGCATATTTCACTATCAACCAAGGAAAACAGGAAAACCCCTCTGTTTACAATAGAAACCCCTTCAACCGTTCCACACTAGGACTCCCGATTTGTCACCTAGACCAACTCTAGGTAGGGACAGAGTATAGCACCTAAACCAGATACTAAACCTGCTGAAATCACTCTTCAATCCCAATGCTAGGCTAAGCAAGCTTCTACCCTTGTGATAGCTACTCCCCAAGTTAAGTTCAAAACACTCAACAACCAATGAACATAGCTCTAAGTATTTCTAAAAGATAAAACTTGCAAAGTGAAGAAATGCTAGCTAAGATCTAACAACTATCTCTATCAAGAATAAGAAAAGGTTACCCCTTTGCTGAGAAAAACAGCTTGATAGAAATATTCATGAAGAACCTCATGTTCTTCTCATTGATCCGCAGCCCTCAATCTCTCCAAAATGTTTTCTGTAATCCTCTCAAGTTACAGCCACCAAATGATTGAGACTATACCCTAAAATCACGGAAGGCACGGATATCCAGGCCCATGGGTTGGGGAAAAGGCCCTAGACAGCTGTCACTCCAACAGCTTTTGTCTTTTCTGCTCCAGGGGTCAGGTCATGAAACCGGTTGTGTTCACATCCCCCAAACAACGATCATCTGTACAAGAGTTTTAGGCACAAAAACCCAACAGTCTCCCATATATTGTTCCATTAATGTGTTTTCAGAATTTTGTCCTCCTTCTGGTGAGTTTTCTCTTAAGAACAAGTGAGCTTCTATATCTGCTTGTTGTTCTTCCTTTATTTGTATTTTTTGTAATCTTTTATGTACTTCTTTCTCAATAATTTCTTCTAAATTATTTTTCCATTCTTTATTTTTCTCTTCATTTTATCCTTTAATTCCTGTTTTTGTTCATTTAGTTTTGATACTTCTCTTATCATTTCTTCATAATTGTCTATCCATTTCTCGAAATATCCACTATGTTTTGGACATTCTACTAAATGGATCATATGGTTTAATTTATTAGAGTGTCTTCTATCAAGATCAATTTTACAATCTTGACAATTGTGAGGTAATATTCCTTTGTTTTTAAATTTTTTAGTCAAGGCAGTGCACATGTTGTGAGAAGACTCTTTCATACCTGTCATGGTATTCTCTTTTATTTAGAATTTTTCATCTTTTAAAGTTTTCAAATTTCCTTGTTTTTAAACAAATATGTTGTATATCTTTTGCAATTCTTTCTACTTCATTTTCACTAGGGTGGAATATATGTTTTCCTTCATATTCTACATAGTTATTTGTTACTGGTTTTTCTACAATAAACCTTTTCATTTGTTTATTCATTTTCCTGATCCTCTTCTTCTGTGAAATCTATTGGTCTTTTTGTGGTTTCATAATCATTAAATCTTACTGACGTTTCTCCTCTGGAGTTAATGAACTAATTTACATTTTTAGGAGTTAAATTTTTAACATTTGGTTTTTCAAAGAATTTTGATAGATCCCAATTTTTCCCAGCATCTTCCTCTGATGATATTCAGTTGGTCCTATCATTTTTACTCCTTCACTTCCTATGATACTTACTACAGTTTCAATTTTTGTTTTATGCCTAGTTTGACTGATTCTTCCTAAGAAGCCTACACATATCATTAGGTTGTGACCAGTCCCCATTTCTTCATATCCTACAGTTTGAATTCCTATTTCGATATGTCTCATAACATACTTTATTTATGCCTAGTTTGACCATTATTTGTGATTCTTTATTTGTATCATATAATCTGGTGCCAAATAACATACTCCCACATTAGGGTTCATATCAATTTCCATTAATCCTATGATAGCTTGGGTTGGATTAGTCCACCTTGTATCTAGAACAGTCATTAGGACTTTGGTTCCTAGATTTTTTCTAGTTAATCCTTTTACTCCTATAGAGATTAATCCCATATGCATGTATTTTTGTCCTTGTCTTTGAAGCCTGATTGCTTCATTATTGCTTATTAATTTTATTAATTTTTTGTCATCTTTTAGACAACTTATTGGTTCTGTATAATAATATTTGTAATAACCTGTGTTCCAATGAAGGAATCTATGGTCATACAATAATCTTGGTTCTAATTGGATTAATGTTCTTTTCTTGAAGTTTTCAAATTCGACATCAGGGTCAATTATTTCTTCAATTATTGTTGGCCCTTCTTCAAGTTTGGCTTTTTCTCTAAACATTCTATCTATTAAAGTTTTTTCAAAGTTTAAGCTTTCAATTCTTTGAGAATTATTTCTTTCTATTAAACTGTTTTTAGATTCATTGGTAAGAGAAAAGGATCTCCTACTCATTTTTGTAAATATTTTTCGTCTGGTTTTACAACCCAAAAGTTTAGTTTTTCTTGTGGTTTAGTTTTCCTTCTAGCTTCTGCAGGTAATTTTGCAATTTGTTCAGCTAGTTGTTTTATTGTATTATCTTCAGGTATTCTAACAGCTTGTATTGTAACACCCCGATTTAATTAATGCATGATTAATTTGATTAATTGTGGTTAATTAACAAAGGATTTATTATATGGATATTTTGTAGGTATGGTTTTAATGAAGTGGAAGAATTAGTGGGTTCAAACTCACAAGAAAATAAGAGCTTAAGTGCTCAAGTGGGTGTAATGTAGCCAAGACAAGTGGTACAATCCATTTACCCACTTTCCAACCCGACCCAGATCCATTTTAACTTATAAATCTGAAATTTGAGGGCTTGAGACTCATTTTTAACCCCAAACTTGCCTAAATCCCGTCACTTAGAAGAGGGGGACTTAGGGTTCCTCCATTTCTTGCACAAATGGAGCTTTGAGTGCAAAATCAAGTGGGGTTCTCATACTACAACTCAAGGTAAGTGATTTCCACCATTTAATTCTTGTTTTTATGGAGTTGGAAGTAGTTTTTGGTGGGTATATTGGTGGTGACGGGAATGAGGTGTTGGATGGATGTTTTGTAGATTTGTTTTAGAATTGATGGTCTAAATCATGGATTGGAGCTTGTGTGGTGTTGGAGGAAGCTTGGGTAAGTTTCTTTGCTTACTTTTGCTGTGGTTGATTGGGATTCTTGGTCTTCTATTGTTGCATGTTGGAAGAACTTTTGTTCTTGGGAGAGCTTGGGAAAGCTGCCATTGAAGTAATTGAAGTGTTTGGACATCAAAATCCCAAGGCAAGAGTAGGATTTAGCTTAATATGGGGGAAGATTGGAAGAAAAAGGGTGCAAATCGCGGATTCTGCCTCTGTGGATGCTTCAGAGGCGCCGTATTGCCTTTGCGGCGCCCAAAAGTGGCCTGGAGCGCCACTTCGGCGCCCCAGACTTCCAGGGTTCCAGTTTAGGCGCCACAATGCCTGTGTGGCGCCTGAAACCCCCTTTGAGCGCCACCCTGCTGCCTCCTGTGCACCCCGAAAACCCACGAACTTGAATCGGCTCTAACTTACTCGTTTCTAATCCGATTTTCGCAAACCATATATGAATCTGACCCTACTGGAAACTAGGATTTCAAATATGTAATCAGATTTCAAAGATAAGGACTCTTTGAAAAGTCAAACCTTGGAATTTGTAGCCCGTGGTGTCACATGCGGGCTCGATTTGCTGTTTTCTTCCGTTTTTCATTCCCCATTCGTATTTTATCGTTTCTTACTCGTTTTTAAGCGTCGGATAATGTTTATAACTTTTTTAAGAATTGTTGGAACATAATTCGTGGTTATTAATGTCAGAATTGATAGATCTACCATGCCTTAGCTTAGGATGAGATCTTGCGTTTCTCCTAATTTGATGACGGTGAGTCATGTAGAATATGCTAGCCGATATGTGGGGTTGGCTACCCGAATGCCGAACTTAGTCGTTGGACTTGAGAATTATTTTAGTATGCTTTCGAATCTAGTGATTGGGCATGTGAATTATGATTATGGGAATTATGTGATGTATGCTTCCGAGTCGTGAGATTGGTCATGTGTTTGACAATATTGTGATTTGTGACTTTATGCTTTCGAGGATACAAATATCATGTCTATGCTTTCGAGTGTTAACTGGGCAAGCTTGATTATTTGATTATCCTGGGCATGTTTATTGTGATGATTGTTGGTTATGCTTTCGAGAACTATGTTCTGGGCATGTAGGCTTTCGAGAGCGAGATGCTCTGGGCCAATACCCTGCTAGATGTGGTTCAATCCTTGGGGATGCCACTCCGTAAGTCCACTTGACCCTTTATGCATGTAGTGCTCGCGGCGGGGGCACTGTAGGTATCTCTTCCGACCATTACGGTGAGGTGGAGCCTTAATGGGGAAGAATGCCGGTCATGGTATTAGGATGTGCGCTAGACATCTTCTGTGCTGCATTTAGGATAGATAGACACTTTAGGTCATAACATTTCATCTCATCATCCATCATTCATATTATTATCTGTTTTGCAGTGTATGACGTGGTTGAAGCACCGGTATGGGACGGTGTGATGTTTTAATTATGTATTTAATTATGCAATTATATAAACTGTTAATAACCCCTTTAAAAGCTTGTTCCCTGTTTCCCAGCTTTTCCTACTCTTGCTCAGTACTTTATGTAGTGACACCTTGCTTTTTGCCTGGTTTATAGATACTCCCGAGGAGGACGCAGTGCATGAGCATAACGACGGGTTTGGGGCTGAGTGATCTAGAAGGATTGCATTGATATATCTTGATTGAGTTGCTGTTTTAGCCTTTACGTTACCTAGTTGTGACTAGTTTGTTATTTCTGAGTATTGTCTGACGGTTGGGATTGGTTTGAGAACCGTTGTTTTGTTATTCCCCAGTATACTTGGTATTTGGACAGGTTGCCGTGAGTACCGAGGTGAGGTACTGTATGAGGCTTGTAGCCGAGATATAATGATTATGAGACGAACTTGCTTCTGTTGCTTACTCTGTTACCCTGATATTATGATGTGTGAGATTTTCTGGTTACTAGGCTTCGTGTTATCAAACTTAAATTGATTGGCCAGCAGTTTAAGGGAGATAACACGGTAGTGACGTCACAAAAATTGATTTAAAATTTTTGGGGCGTTACATGTTGGTATCAGAGCTCTGTATGCTCTTGTGTTCTTAGAACCTTGACACTCGCATGTGGTGAAGTGTGTGGGGGAATGCATATAGTATAGGATTTGCATCTGATTATGTTATATTCCTATTGCCTTTGATTATTTTTGGGATAACTGCGTCCCTTATGGGATTAAGTTTTGGTTTGTGTGCCAAACCACGACCAATACATAAGGATATCCCGGGAGATCTATACTTACTTAATTGGCATTCGGAATCATTACCGAATGTTACTCAATGGTTTGTTATGTTTGAGTATAGGAGACCGTCGCGCAGAGTTGGAAACCTGAGAGACGGGGAAGGCCTCATAGAAGTTCGAGGCAATGGTTGGTAATGATGGGCACTATAATGTCGATGAAGAAAATGGCCTCACTGATGTGGAGGACCGTTATTCCGATGAGCACTGGGGAATTGGTGGATGACTTCACTATAATGATGAACCAGTGTCGCTACCACCGCCACCAGGGCCTATGCCCTTCGATTCTCCTCAGTCTTTACAACAAATGTTCTCAATTATGCAGAACATGAATCAGGGACAGAGAGTCGATCCAGTCATTCAATCAGCTACACCTTGCGATCTTATTATAAATCCCTCAGATGATAGATGTCAAGAGGCGGGAGTTTCTCAATATGGAGCAAGTGGGACGTGGCAGCTCCAGAAATTATCAGTGCCAATGGAGCTTGCTATACTACTGCAATTCATTGTAAGGATAGTGTCTCATGTTGTTGAATGAGTAGATACTATACTGGTTGACAACATGCTAACTTATGTTGTGTTTGACATCCGGGCATCATGTTCACTTACATCCTCGGATATTATATCCGAACACCGGATGAGACCTTTGATGACTTATCATCTTCCTGTGTCATTACCATCTGGTGATATAATACGAAGTGAACGGATAGAACCCAATGCACGTATAACTATAAAGGATTCGGGAGTTCAGCACTGATCTCGTGGTGCTAGACTGGGCGGATTCTGATGTCATACTGGGAACGGATTACTGTCCAAGTACCAGGCGAGGTTGGATGTCAGAGTATCAAAAATATACTTCGTCAATCAAGAAGGTGAGAAAGTGATCTATTACCCTAATGTTCGAGTTGTATCCTGTATCTTCTGCGGTATTAAACAAAAAGGGGGTACCCGGCGCATATCTGCTATGTGCACGAGATCACACCACCTACATCAAGACAAGCAGTGTCACCAATTCCTATCATCTCGGGATCTTCCGATGTAATTCCAATGAGATACTCGGAAGATTGATTTTTCCATAGACTTGGTGCCAGGGGCAACGCCGATTGCTAAGGCTCCTTACTGTATGACTTCTGCAGAATTGAGGGAGTTGAAGGTACATCTTAAGGAGTCAAAACCAAGCGGTTCGCCTTGGGTAACACCGGTAATCTTTGTGAGAAGAAGGATGGGAGTTGCGGATGTGCATCGATTATCGCGGACTTAATCAGGTGACGGTCAAGAACGGGTATCCACTACCAAGGGTTAACGACTAGTTTGATCAACTGAAGGGCACTTCAACATCTTCTAGACTGATTGAAGATTCGGATATCATTAAATTCGAATAGCGAAAAGAGGATCACGAGAAAACATCCTTCCGAGCACGTTATGGTCATTTTGAAGTTACGATGATACCGTTCGAAATGACTAATGCACCGGCGGTTTTCATGGACTTAATGCATCATGTGTTCAGACCATGGTTGGATGTGTGTATGGTCATTTCATCGATGAATATAGGTACACTCTCCCAATCTACAGACGCATAAGGAGCATCTCATAAAAGTTTTGCAGGTGCTCAGATAGCACAAATTATATGCAAAGCTTCCAAGTGTGAATTTTGGCTGGATAAGGCTGCCTTTCTTAGGGCATATCATTTCGGGGTAAGGAATTTCCGTGGATCCAGTTAAGGTGGAAGTAGTTTTGGGGAGGAATCCACCAACTACTGTCTGTGAGGTACGTAGTTTCCTTGGATTGGTGGGATTCTACAGGAGGTTCTTTGAGGGGTTCGTAAGTAGTGCTCAACCCCTGACTCAGTATTAAGGAAAGATGTACCTTTTCAGTGGAGCGAGGGTTGTCAAGAGGCATTTGATCTACTGAAGAAGAATGTGGCGGAAGCTCAAGTTTTGGTGTTATCCGATGAATCTGGAGAATATGAGGTATACACCGATGCTTCTCATCGAGGACTTGGATGTGTACTTATGCAGAATGGCAGGATGATTGCATATGCATCTAGGCACTTGATGCCACATGAACTGAATTACCCGACTCATGACCTAGAGATGGCAGCGGTTGAGCATGCATTGAAGATTTGGAGGCATTATCTTTATAGAGCTAAGTGTCAAATCTACTCGGATCACAAGAATCTTAAGTGCCTCGACACTGCAGATAAGATGAGTGGAAGGTAGAGAAGGTGGTTGGAGTTCATGCAGGACTATGACACTAGAATTCAGTACATTGAAGGGAAGGCGAACCGTGTGGCTGATGCACTCAGCAAGAAGGGACACACGCTGCACACTATTACCCTCCCTTGGCTTTTGAGGCAAGAATTGGAGAAGGAGGAAATTGTGGCAACCAATTATGGTATGAAGGCGAGGTTAAATGCTATGACAGCGATGCCTTCACTACTCGAGGAGCTCAGATTGAACCAAGCTGTGAGTCAGGAGATGATGCACTTGAGAGCCAAGATTCAGCAAGGCTAGGCAAATGGATTCACTATTAACAGTAGAGGTGTGAACAGGTTTGAGGATCGTTGGTGTGTGCCTTCTGAAGATCAGGTGTTAAAAAGGAAAATTATGGAGGAAGCACATTGTACACCTTACTCTGTACATCTGGGAGCAGTGAAGTTGTACAAGGACTTGAGGCAGAATTACTGTTGGAAGGGCATGAAGAAGGAAGTTGCGGAGTTTGTGTCTAAGTGCCCTACTTGTCAAAAGGTTAAGGCTGAACACATGCGACCTTCGGGGTTATTGCAACCTTTGAAGGTTCCCATGTGGAAGTGGGAATATATTGTTATGGATTTTGTCACTGGGTTGCCTAAGACGAGGAACAGGTTAGACACCATTTGGGTGATTGTAGACCGACTGACCAAGAGCGCGGTGTTTGTACCTATGAGATTGAATTGGAGTATGCAATAATTGACGGGTGCTTACATCTAACATATGGCTAGACGGTTTGGGGTGCGGAATGAGATCATTTCAGACAGTGATTCCATATTCTTGTCTAGATTTTGGAAGGAATTGCAAGCAGCTTTTGGCACTCAGATTTGTATGAGCACAGCGTGGCACCCTCAGACTGATGGCATACAGAAAGGACCATCAGAACATTGGAAGATATGTTGAGGCCTTGTGTTATGGATTTTCAGGGGATGTTGGAGGAACACCTACCCTTGGTGGAGTTCTCCTACAATAACAGTTACCACGCGAGTATTCGTACGGCTCCTTTCGAGGCCTTATACGGAAGGAAGTGCATGACACCCTTGTGCTGGAGTGATCCTTCAGAGCAGGTGGTGATGGTTCCCGAGCTTATTGAGCAAACCACTGAAATTGTGCGAGTGATCAGAGACAGAATGAAGAAAGCTCAGGATCGTCAGAAGAGTTATGCAGACTTATCAAGGACGAACGTTGAGTTTGCTGTTAGCGATTGGGTACTTTTGAGAGTCTCAACGATGCGAGGGTGAGATGATTCGGTAAGAAGGGGAAATTGAGTCCTCGATTTACAGGTCCCTTCGAAATCATCAAGAAGATTGGGAAGGTGGCCTATCATTTGGAATTGCCAATCGAGGTAGGGATTGTGCATAACGGCTTCCATGTGTCACAATTGAGGAAGTATGTTTCGATCCTGACAAGATCATCCAACCGGATGAAGTGGAGTTGGATGAGAGCTTGGAATATGAGGAGTACCCCGTTGGTGATATTGGATACCAAAGAGAAATTACTTCGCAACAAGGTGATCAAAATGGTTAAAGTACCTTGGTCGAGACATGGTGTGGAGGATGCCATGGTGTGGAGGATGCCACGTGGGAGACCGAGGACAGTATGTTGGGGCGATATCCTAAATTGGGTTTGACTCCAAACCAATGAGATAACCTACCTGATCCATATTCTTGCATTCGAGGACGAATGATCCGAAGGGGGAGGGATTGTAACACCCCGATTTAATTAACGCATGATTAATTTGATTAATTGTGGTTAATTAACAAAGGATTTATTATATGGATATTTTGTAGGTATGGTTTTAATGAAGTGGAAGAATTAGTGGGTTCAAACTCACAAGAAAATAAGAGCTTAAGTGCTCAAGCGGGTGTAATGTAGCCAAGACAAGTGGTACAATCCATTTACCCACTTTCCAACCCGACCCGGATACATTTTAACTTGTAAAATCTGAAATTTGAGGGCTTGAGACTCATTTTTAACCCCAAACTTGCCTAAATCCCGTCACTTAGAAGAGGGGGACTTAGGGTTCCTCCATTTTTGCACAAATGGAGCTTTGAGTGCAAAATCAAGTGGGGTTCTCATACTACAACTCAAGGTAAGTGATTTCCACCTTTTAATTCTTGTTTTTATGGAGTTGGAAGTAGTTTTTGGTGGGTATATTGGTGGTGACGGGAATGAGGTGTTGGATGGATGTTTTGTAGATTTGTTTTGGAATTGATGGTCTAAATCATGGATTGGAGCTTGTGTGGTGTTGGAGGAAGCTTGGGTAAGTTTCTTTGCTTGCTTTCGCTGTGGTTGATTGGGATTCATGGTCTTCTATTGTTGCATGTTGGAAGAACTCGTGTTCTTGGTGGGTTCTTGTTGAGTTTGACTTTGATTCTTGGGTGTAGCTTGCAATTGGTGTTGGGAGAGCTTGGGAAAGCTGCCATTGAAGTAATTGAATTGTTTGGACATCAAAATCCCAAGGGAAGAGTAGGATTTAGCTTAATGTGGCGGAAGATTGGAGGAAAAAGGGTGCAAATCGCGGATTCTGCCTCTGTGGATGCTTCAGAGGCGCCGCATTGCCTTTGCGGCACCCAAAAGTGGCCTGGAGCGCCACTTCGGCGCCCCAGACTTCTAGGATTCCAGTTTAGGCGCCACAATGCATGTGTGGCGCCTGAAACCCCCTTTGAGCGCCACCCTGGCGCCTCCTGTGCACCCCAAAAACCCACGAACTTGAATCGGCTCTAACTTACTCGTTTCTAATCTGATTTTCGCAAACCATATATGAATCTGACCCTACTCGAAATGAGGATTTCAAATATGTAATCAGATTTCAAAGATAATGACTCTTTAAAAAGTCAAAAATTGGAATTTGTAGCCCGGGGTGTCACATGCGGGCCCGATTTGCTGTTTTCTTCCGTTTTTCATTCCCCTTTCGTATTTTATCGATTCTTACTCGTTTTTAAGCGTCGGATAATGTTTATAACTTGTTTAAGAATTGTTGGAACACAATTCGTGGTTATTAATGTCATATTTGATAGATCTACCATGCCTTAGCTTAGGATGAGATCTTGCGTTTCTCCTAATTTGATGACGGTGAGTCATGTAGAATATGCTAGCCGATATGTGGGGTTGGCGACCCGAATGCCGAACTTAGTCGTTGGACTTGAGAATTATTTTAGTATGCTTTCGAATCTGGTGATTGGGCATGTGAATTATGATTATGGGAATTATTTGATGTATGCTTCCGAGTCTTGAGATTGGGCATGTGTTTGACATTATTGTTATTTTGTGACTTTATGCTTTCGAGGATACAAATATCATGTCTATGCTTTCGAGTGTTAACTGGGCAAGCTTGATTATTTGATTATCCTGGGCATGTTTATTGTGATGATTGTTGGTTATGCTTTCGAGAACTATGTTCTGGGCATGTAGGCTTTCGAGAGCGAGATGCTCTGGGCCAATACCCGCTAGATGTTGTTCGATCCTTGGGGATGCCACTCCGTAAGTCTACTTGACCCTTTATGCATGTAGTCCTCGCGGCGGGGGCACTGTAGGTATCTCTTCCGACCATTACGGTGAGGTGGAGCCTTAATGGGGAAGAATGCCGGCCATGGTATTAGGATGCGCGCTAGACATCTTCTGTGTTGCATTTAGGGTAGATAGACACTTTAGGTCATAACATTTCATCTCATCATCCATCATTCATATTATTATCTGTTTTGCAGTGTATGACGTGGTTGAAGCACCGGTATGGGACGGTGTGATGTTTTAATTATGTATTTAATTATGCAATTATATAAACTGTTAATAACCCCTTTAAAAGCTTGTTCCCTGTTTCCCAGCTTTTCCTACTCTTGCTCAGTACTTTATGTACTGACACCTTGCTTTTTGTCTGTTTTAAAGATACTCCCGAGGAGGGCGCAGTGCATGAGCATAACGACGGGTTTGGGGCTGAGTGATCTAGTAGGATTGCATTGATATATCTTGATTGAGTTGCTATTTTAGCCTCTACGTCACCTAGTTGTGACTAGTTTGTTATTTCTGAGTAGTGTCTGACGGTTGGGATTGGTTTGAGAAACGTTGTTTTGTTATTCCCCAGTATACTTGGTATTTGGACAGGTTGCCGTGAGTACCGAGATGAGGTACTGTATGAGGCTTGTCGCCGAGATATAATGATTATGAGACGAACTTGCTTCTGTTGCTTACTCTGTTACTCTGATATTATGATGTGTGAGATTTTCTGGTTACCAGGCTTCGTGTTATCAAACTTAAATTGATTGGCCAGCAGTTTAAGGGAGATAACACGGTACTGACGTCACAAAAATTGATTTAAAATTTTTGGGGCGTTACATGTATTCTATCAAGTTTTTCATCTATGCTATCAATGGCTATTCTTAATGCAGGATCTTGATATTTTTTCATGTTTTCCATTTGGATATGTACATCATCAATTTTTTCTTTAGTGTCTCAGTTGTTACAAGCTCTTTTAGTTTTTTATCAATTAGATTAATATTTGTATTATTTGTTCTGTTATAATCTGTTATTTCGCCAATCTTCTTATGAAGATCATTAACATTTAGTTTTACTTCTACTAATTCTTTTTTTAATTCTTTTAATTTATTATTAATTTCTTGTTTAAAATTTCCTATTGCCTTTTTAACTTCTTTCAAGGCTGTTTCCATTATCCTTTAATGATTTTTATGATTTTGTTGCGCATTTCATTTACATTTTCAGTATTGTTTTCAACAATATTTTTAATTTCTTTATCAAGTTTTTCAACCTTATCTTGTAGTTGTTTTAATTCTTCACTATGGTTAATGATTCTCTTTGGATTTGGGACATCATTAACTAGCTTAGAACTTTCATATTGAAGTGTTGTTATGGTTTTAGATAAGTTTTTCATTCCACTAGATGATTTATCATATTGGGTTGATAAGTATGTTTGGTTTTCTAATATTACTTTAAGATTTGTATTATTTTGTTTTCCTAATAATTCTAATTTATCTATTTTTGCTTCAATTGATTGAAGACTTCTTTGTATATCCATGTTTTTATTCATGAGTTTTTAAGTGTTGTCTTAAAGCTTCTAACCTTACTATTAGTTTGCAATAATTTTTAAAGGTTCTATTTTTCTTGAGTTTTACTCTTTTAATTTTTATTTTATTTTGTTTACAAGTCTTACAATCTTTAGTTTGGTTTTTAAACAACTTTTTCTTTTCAATGTCAGTTCTTAAGAATTTTTCATAATTAATGTTTTCATTTGATTTAATCATGTTTTGATTATCTTTTAATCCGTCATTAGCCATAAGCCCTAAAATCGCAACTTATGCTCTGATACCATATTTTTAGAGGGGTGTGTTTTTTGGGCACTTTTTAGAGAAGTGTTAAACTCATTTAAATCATTTGACATTATATTTCTTAATTTGGTGATTTAGGGGTAAAATGGGTATTTTTTGAAAATTTTCTCTCTCCAGGGGGCTTAAAAGAATAAAAATTAGTGTGGGTACCTTGGAGGAATAAGGTGTTGGAGTTGGGGGTTTTTAAATAATTTTCCCTTTTTACATATACAATTTGAGTTTTTTTTTTTTTTTGAAAGAAGGTTTTATTGAACTTAAGCCGTTTACAAATTGTAGGGCATCGCCTAGCCAAGATATCCAACACAGACACAAGCAAACTCCACAATGTTACAGGACAAACAATAGGATGCTAGATTATCATAAAAACAACCACATCAGGCCATACAATATTCAATCCATTGCACGCAAGGAGCAAACCACTCGATACTGGAAGGAGTAGCCAGCATTACACCAGCGCCCACGATCCATCTAATACCATTCTTCCACCTTTATCAATCCGGCCAGCAGCCCCTTGCTTAGCCCAGTAGTCAGCCATGGAGTTTCTTTCTCTTAAGATGTGTTGGAAAGAGACCATCCCTGAGATCTTTGCGACTTCCACAATAGGTGCAAGCAGTGAATGAAACCGCCATGGAGCAACCTGCGGATCTTTGAGCCAACACACTACATTATACGAATCGCATTCAAAAATTAACCTTAGAAGCGGGAACTCCATACAAGTCTTCTAAATGCATTTGGTCTAGATCAGGGCATCCATTTGTGTTCTTATATGTCCTGAATTACCATCTTCACCTGTTATCAAACTTGATATTTTATTTACAAAGTTATAAGGATTTGGTCCTCTTTCTATTAAGTTTTGGTAATCCATTGGATAGTCTCTTTTAAATACTTCCCACATTGACTGTGCGAATTCTTCTAAATAGGTTTCAAGATATCCATACATTGATTCAGCTGTATCATTATAATCATTTTTGTTTTTGATGTAATCAGCCACAACTATGTTTTTCCATTTGCAATTACTGAACCCAATTCTTGAGGGCTTACATTTGTTACTTCTAATATTGCTGGATTATGATAATATCATCTTTCTAAAGGTTGCCTAATTCCTCTAGGTTTTGTTATCATTCCAGGTTGTGTTTTTCCATAAGGATATTCTGGATGTACATGTGTTATTGAGTGTCTAGAATTATTTCCAGTATAATTAGTTCCAGGTCTCCACTCAGTTCCTCTTTGGTATGAGGCAAATGGAGTTCCAGGAACTCTTGTTATACTGTCTCCTGTGTTTTTCATGACAATATCTTGGTTTATGAATTCCTTAGATGTTTTATTTGTTTTTTCAGAATGTAAGGACATATGGTCTCTGACAGGTCCCGATAAATGAACACTGTAAATACGTGTTGTGCCCACAACTCGTACACAACCAAAAACAGATAACAAGGCTAAAAACAGATTGCAGAATAAACAAACAACACCAATATTTGTTTACCCAGTTCGGATCATCCAATCCTACATCTGGGGATCCCAATCCAGGCATATTTCACTATCAACCAAGGAAAACAGGAAAATCCACCTGTTTACAATAGAAACCCCTTCAACCATTCCACACTAGGACTCCGGATTTGTCACCTAGACCAACTCTAGGTACGAACAGAGTATAGCACCTAAACCAGATACTAAACCTGCTGAAATCACTCTTCAATCCCAATGCTAGGCTAAGCAAGCTTCTACCTTTATGATAGCTACTCCCCAAGTTAAGTTCAAAACACTCAACAACCAATGAACATAGCTCTAAGCATTTCTAAAAGATAAAACTTGCAAAGTGAAGAAATGCTAGCTAAGATCTAACAACTCTATCAAGAATAAAAAAAGGTTACCCCTTGCTGAGAAAAACAGCTTGATAGAAATACTCATGAAGAACCTCATGTTCTTCTCATTGATCCGCAGCCCTCAATCTCTCCAAAATTTTTTCTGTAATCCTCTCAAGTTACAGCCACCAAATGATTGAGACTATACCCTAAAATCATGGAGGGCACGGATATCCAGGCCCATGGGCTGGAGAAAAGGCCCTAGACAGCTGTCACTCCAACAGCTTTTGTCTTTTCTGCTCCAGGGGTCAGGTCATGAAACCGGTTGTGTTCACATCCCCCACACAACGATCATCTGCACAAGAGTTTTAGGCACAAAAACCCAACAATCTCCCCCTTTGTGGGATGATCGTTCAAAACAATACATGGGATGTAGAACCAACAATTACAGCAAAACAAATCATGAATACAGGGAATCATAATCATGCAATTAATCAGAAAAACAAATCCCCATATTCCACTTCCCCCCAGCAGTCATTCAACTCTAAGTCCCCAGTCCATCAAGACAAAAGTAATATGCAGATCAAATAAAGCAGGTCTGTCCAGCAGACAACAATACCAACAACCAATTAAGTCAGTATGCAGCAAAAGATAAAAGCAAAGTATCAGCAACACAGTTTTCAACAGTTCAAAAAGGTTGTGTCAAGGCAGTTATCACAACCTGCATCCAGCATCAGCCACCCATCCCATGATACTCTCCCTTTTTGAATGATCAATCAGAGTCAGTCTCCTCAGAATCAGCTTGAGGATCAGGTTCATCAAAGGATCTGGGAAACATCATAGTCAGCCTATGGAGTCTCCTCTTGAGCCCAAGCATGTCCTGGCTCATGGAATTCAACTTCAGACTGATTACATTCATCTCCTCCTTCATATGCTGAACCAACTCATCACCTGCCTTGGGAGGTCCAAACTTAAAGTCATTATGAAATGTGGACAGATTTGGAGCAGGTTTATGCTTTCGAATCTTAATAGAAGACTTTCCTACTGTCGTCGTTGGTCGCCGGGAGTCACCGGAAGTTCGTCGGAAGTTCGTTGGAAGGGTGTTTTGGCTTTGGGGGAGTTTGAGAGAGTAGAGGAGGTTTGGAGGCTGACAAATGGGGTAGGAATTAACCCTAGGTCGTCCTAATACTCCTTCCCCCGTCCAAAATCTACTTTCCATAGTCGGGGGTCGAATTATGGCAAGAAATCGCCGAAAACGCGTGAATGGCCGGATTCTGTGGTGCCACGCGGTGGTGGCGCGCTGGTAGGCCAAACACCGCGCGGCCAGCGCGCGGCCTCCACCGGGACCTCGGTCCGGGCGGGTCCGTGCGATCCGATCCGTCGGGTCTTTTCCTCCTCTCTTTCGGGCTTCTATCCTTCCGTGTTTTCGGCTCGACTTTCCGGGATCTTTTCGGATTGCGATTCCTACCCTAATTTTTATTCCGACTTAAATTGATTTCATGTTTGAAATCTTAGGTCCGTCGGTCTTGGGTTTTCTTTCGGTCTTGGGTCCGTCGGTCTTACGGGTTCTCGGAAACAAGACCTCTTTCTCATCGGATTAAATTCTTATTTTATATCCTAAAATTAACGGGTATTACACACGCAATTGTGTTTGGTATATTTGCTCTTTATTTTCAATAATCTATCTTAATAAAATAAAATAAAAATTTGGCTAATGTGTAGCCATGTCTACTTCAGTCGGGTAACCCATCGGATAATTGGAATGCCAATCTGTACCCTAAGGCCTAAACCCGACCCATTTACATCTCTAATAATGTTGGACATATTTTGTGGTCCATTATATCGACCCAATTCAAATACTAGTACTCCATGTCCCATTATTTATGTCTCACTTTCCTTTTTTGTTTGTACAAACTCTTTTGTGTCATTTCCATTTTAGGAAATAATTAACATAAACCACTCAACCTACTCTCATCACATCACATCAATAAACAAATACATATAAATTTCAAACATACTACCATTAATAAATTCAAACTCACAACCTTCACATCACACATAAATAAATCATTTAAAAATCCAAATTCAATACAATCACATCACATAAATTGCTAATTTACCCCCACTTTAAACACTAATCTACCCTTACATTAAATACTAAGTATCCCACATAAAATATCGTGCCCAAAAGAAATGAGACACAATAATAGGACGGAGGGAGTATTTTACTAATATTTGTTCCCGACATCCAAAATCCAAATTAAAGTTCACATTGGACAATGTGTGTGGTTTGATATTTATTGCTTATGCTTTTTATTTTATTTGGTACTCCCTCCGTCCCAGGCAAGATGTCTGGTTTGATTTTTTGGCACTGTTCATTGTTTAACTTTGACTCAATATTATTCTAAGTATATTTTTGAGAAAAAATAATCGAGTTGGATCTTGTTAGAATCGTATAATCATGTAGTTTTATAAGGAAAAATAACCCATATGGTCCCTTAACTTTGCCGGATTTCGCAATCAGTCCCATAACTTTTGAATTAACACAATCCGTCCACTAAGTTTCTTAATTTTAGCACAATCCGTCCCATATACTCAATTTGCCTCCGTTTGTACTCAATTTGCCTCCATTTGTACTCCATTTATATGGGACGGTATGGGAAAATGGAGTACAAATGGAGGCAAATTGAGTATATGGGATGGATTGTGCTAAAATTAAGAAACTTAGTGGACGGATTGTGTTAATTTAAAAGTTGTGGGACTGATTGCGAAATCCGGCAAAGGGACCATATGGGTTATTTTTCAAGTTTTATAATATATATTTTACATAATTTTTTGTTGTATATATTTTGAGATATTAACGATTGAAAAAGTGCATTGGATTGTGTGCAGAAATGAAACAAGACATCTTAAATGGGACAGAGGGAGTAATTTTTAAATTTCACTAACTTTTTAATTTACTATAATTTTTAATAATGAAATACTTTGATTTTGTAGATTGTAATGGAAACATTTTATCATGTTTAGGATTAAAAAAAATATTTACTATAAGAAATTTGCGGGAAGAGACGAACAAGACAATAAATGTCGTCATCTGCAGGATTTTGTCGTCTTCGGTGAAAATTTTTGTAAGAGTTTGAAACAAAATGATGTTAGCAATATTAGCTAAAATTGAACAGAGTGCTATTAGTGATAATATGGAAAATGAAAACCAATTTATACACTTTCGAGCAAGTAATTTTGGTTAAGGGGGAAAAAAGTATTCAAAAATTATTCAAAAAATATGTTCAATTGGAATTTAAGGGGTGAATTGGATAGAGAGTCTATGAGATTTTTTTGGAGCATGAAAGTCTGGGTGTATTCCAATTTGGATTTTCAAAAGCCTTTAAAAATCTAGAGGTAATCAATACGGATTTTAAAATGTCTTTAAAAATCAAGATGTATTCAATACAAATTTTAAAAAGTCTTTAAAAATTTTGGGGTATTCAATAGTCTATAGATTTTAATTCTTCATAGACTTTAATGGATTCTTTTAAAAATTATAACTATGCAAAATCTCTCCAAATTTCTACGGATTTTGTCAAGTCAGTCAAACTCTACATAGAGTCTGTACAAAATCAATCAACTCTACTTGGAGTCCATAGACTTTCTAAATCAACCGACTTTTTAAAATCCATAAAAATCTGAAACGAATACACCCCCTTAGTTTATCTAAAGATGACGCATTTAGTCTTTCGTATTATGTTAGGTGAGGGTCATCAATGTGGAGAAGATGCATCTAAAAAAATGGATTTAAAATATGGTGGTGACTCATAACTAACAATTCTCATCTCTAATAGTCCATCCGTCATCAAATGTTATTAACATACCATGAAGGGACTAAAAAGAGCTGGTCACCGATGGAGAGGAATGTAGGGAGTGATGCATGGAGGGACGGACGATCCTTTGCGGACGTGGTCAGACGAGCCAGAGAGCGGCTCAGTCATGTAAGGGACGGCCGTAGGGATGGAGTGGTCACACTATCTGAAGTGCATAGGGACATAGATCGGCTTGGCCGGGCGGCGGTAGTGCACCTCTGCTCTTTGGAAATGCTTGTAGATTTCCAAGGGTAGATTGGCATGAAATACAAGGATGTTGAAGAGATAATCTATGTCGGGGGTCTAATGGTGGTGGTTTTTTTCCGTGGCACAGGGGAGAGAGACAGGTTTTTGGCCGATGGAGGAGACCATGCCTTCATCCAATGGAAACGAAGATGGGCTAGGCCGGCCGGACCGGCCGGTTCGGCGGTCCGCGTGGTTCGTCGGGTCTTTTCTTCCTTTCCTCTATCGGTTTTCTATCCTATACGTGTTGGCTCGACTCCTCGGGTCGTTTTCGGTTCGAAATCTTTACCTTAAACTTGTTACGAGTTCGGGCTTAACGCTCGTAACATTTCCGTGCCCTAATTAGTCTAGTTAAGTTAGTTCCAATCCCTCCTATCGTTTTGGTGATTGATCTTGTGATTTATTTTGTGATTTGTTTTGTGATTTAATTTGTGATTTATTTTGTGACTGAACTTAGAAGTTAGTTCCAAGCTGCCTACGTACCCTGTGAAGGGATCAAGTCATGACGTAGTTCAAAACAATTTGAATTTGTTTTTCTCGGGTGTTACAAATTGATATGAAGAAAATAAAATATTTAACTAAAAATATCCTAATTAAATAAATTATTATATTACATAAAGGAGAAAAATTTATTAATAAATGAAGATTATATGCTAAATATCAAAATTTATTAAAAATTTAAATATTTTTCCACGGACAACTTTCTTTTAATTAAATTTTAATTAAAATATTTGTATACATACATATATTTAATTATTTTTAATTAAATTTAATTCAAAAAACTTATATAAATACATATATTTAATTAATTTTCATAAAAAATAATTAATTATTATATTTTCAATCATGAATATGTACATTTTTATATCTAGTATTTTATTAAAATTTATTTTTTGAAGTCTATTTTTTCATGAGGTCCAATAGACCAATAGTAATTAATTCTATAAAAGGAAAGTTTTTAGACACTATTCATAACATTAAAAAATTTATATAATATAGATTAGTGCAATACAAGAAAATTTCAATATAGCGACCAAAAATGTTGTTGCTAAGCTTGAAAATTTGGTCCCTAACAGGGTTAGCGACCGCATTTTTCCAGTCACTAATCACTTCGTTAAAAATAATTTTCGGAGGATGGGAAATTTTTCGGCGGGACTGTAGCGATCGATACTGCGACCGGAAATTTTAATAATTTTATGTTCACAACTTTTATATTAGCGACCGAATATTCCGACGCTAAAACCCACGACCGAAATACGTGGGCTGCGAATGGGGATAATGGGGACTTCAGTATTCGTACGCTTCAATATAAGCTACTCCTATATAGTAAGTTGTATGCAAGTATGCATATGTTGAGAACGAGGACTTGGCATAATGTTCATTTTCCTTGACTTCCAACCTTATGGTTGAGTGTTCGATTTCCACCCGGCCTTCTATCCATCCGCTTTATCTTCCTTTGTAAGTGGTTTGGCTCCCACACACATTTGCCGATACATAAGTATCAATGTTTACCACAAAAAAAAGCATGCATGGGCTAACTCTAGTAATGTCTTATTATAGTGAAAAATCCATTTTTTTTCCTTTTTTTTGCTTATATCAGGTATCCGCAATCCACGTAGGCCAACTGCATTTAGTTGTAGTGAAAGCCTTTTGTGGGCACTAAACATTTCATGCAGGATCCTATTGGTGTCAATACAACCCACTAACAACAGGGCAGTTTTGTGTTTGTCGATCAAGCCTCACCAGCTCCAGGGACTCAAAGACCAAGACGATTCTCAGTTTATATATATTCCATTCACTTGTGTCTTTGAGTCAGTCTTTTGTAATTTTACTTTCAATCTTCTACACTTTACCGAGAGCTATTAGTCTTGATTAGAAGATATACTCTAGAAGTCAAAACAAGTTCTTCATGATTAGATGATCAAGGGTTTTGATCTGGAGTGAATTAGTGTAATTCATGTTTGTATATCTTAGATCGAGTTGTAAATTCAAGTAAGGAATCTTCTTGAATTAGTATAGGGTTCTTGTTCAGGGATGTCAACAAGTTGCAGGAACTACATGATCGTTACAGAGTTTCTAATTAGGGAGATTAGAGATTGAGGGGGAGTCTTGTCATTCTCTAGATCGAGTTGATAGAAACTAGTTCGAGTCCTGTAGTTGTTCTTGATCTTTGTTGAAGTATTCTCGCCTGGATTGGAATCCCCCGGATGTAGGACAGGAGGTCCGAACTGGGTCAACAAACGATTGTTCTTTACTTTTCTGCAATCGTGTGTGTGCGATCAGAACTACTCGTTAACACCCTACTCGTTGGGATTGTCAATTGGTATCAGAGCCAATCTTCAAACGCTTTTTCTGAAGATTCAAGATTCATCATGAGTAGGGAAATTTTGCATCTTCGTCCACCGGACTTCGATGGAAACAATTACAGCTACTGGAAGTCAAGAATGGAGTGCTATCTTAGGGCTCTTGGAGAGGATGTCTGGGATGCAGTCGAAGAAGCATGGGAACCACCAACGAGGACTGAGACTCCTGCCGTTGTCACTGCAACAACGACCACATCCACATCAACGGACACCACTTCTACAACTGCCACCACAACCACTGCTGCACCAGCTGCTGCTCCAATAATTCGATTAGCCAGAAAGGCTGAATACACAGCGGCAGAAAGGGCTGCAAAACAAGGGAATTACGCAGCTATGAACGCGATCAGTGGAGCCATGGAAGAGGCACAACATAGGATGATCAAGAATTGCAAAAATGCCCATGATATGTGGAGATTTCTTGAAGTCAGGTTTGAAGGTTCTGCTGATGTTAAACTAACTCGATTACATCGTGTTGAATCTTTGTATGATAGGTTAGAGATGACAGATGATGAAAACATCTCAACTTATTTTGAAAGATTTCAAAATGTGGTTAATCAATGCATAGAGCTTGGAATGCATTTTGATGAACAAAAACTGGTTCGGAAGATGCTACGTACTGTGTCACCTAAATACTCTGGGAAGATTTCAGTTCTTGAAGAAAGTGAGAAGACCAACACCATGACTTTGGAAGAATTAGTTGGAAACTTGCAAAACTATGAGATGAATCATTTGGAGTCAAGAAACAAAGGAAAATCGAAGAGTATAACTCTAAAGGCTGAGAAGATTGAAGATTCTGATGATGATTTAGATGAGGAATTATCTTTGATCACTAGAAGGATGGCTAAATTCCTTCAAGAAAAGAGAGCAAGACAGTTACAGAAAGGCAAGCCTCAGAAATCTAGTTCTCATGGTGTTTCAACGACTGACAAACAACAGAATAAAGGATCTAAGAAATATGAAGGGAAAGGCAACAATGTCAGAAAACTTAAGGAGCCAGAAAAATTTGACAAATTCTCTTCTATTGTGTGCTTTGAATGTGGAGGAAAAGGACATGTCAAGAAGGAATGTCCTACTGCCAAAAGGAAAGAAGGAAAAGCATATCAAGTTACTCTCAGTGATGGTGAATCCGATGTTGAAGCAACTGAGGAACAACAAAGTGATTCAAAAGATGTTGTAGCATTGACTATTCGTGATTGTAGCCCCCAACCAGGTATAACAAATTCAATAGATTATTCTACTGATGAAGATGATTCTATGAATGCAGGTAATATTAGTGAAATATACTCTAAGCTAGCTGATGCATATGAAGAGTTAAAGTTCGAGTATGATACTGCCTTCAGTGAGAACAAGAGTTGTTATCACAACTGGCTGACCTCGGAATTTCCTATGACAATCTATCTGCTGAGAAGATCAAAATTCAAAAGGAATTGAAACTTGCTAAGCTCAAAGTAGAGGAACTTCAAGTTGAATGCTCCAAACTTTCTGATGCAAAGACCTGCTTGGCCACAGAAAATCAACAACTTCAAGCTAAATGCAATGAAATCTCTCAAACAGTAAAAGGTAAAAATAAATTGGATTCAGTTCTTTCATTATGCAAAAAACCTGGTGATCTTTCAGGTATTGGTTACAAGAAGAAAGGGAAGCCAAACAAGTTCAAATCAACCAAGAGAACTTTTGTCAGTGGAGGATATCTTGGTGAAGAATCAAGCTATGCTGCTACTTATAAAAATGTGCCTATTCAAGTCAATATTGCACCTTAAGACTCAAGGGATTGTATCTATTGTGGTCTACCTGGTCATCAAGCAGACACTTGTCTAAGGATTGTTCGAGATCTCATAAATGGAAGACCTGATATCTGGCCATCGTTAGAACTACAGAAGAAGATCCAGATTCGTAAGGCCTGGATACCTAAACATTCTAATCAACAATCACTTGGTCTTGTTGTTGTATCATTGCAGGCACATCATAAAGATACCTTGTGGTATTTTGACTCTGGATGCTCTAGGCATATGACTGGAACAAAGAACATTCTTCAAAACTTTACAGAGCAAGATTGTGGAGAGGTGATGTATGGTGATGGTGCTAAAAGCAAGATCACTGGTTTTGGTAAAATTGACAAGGGAGTCCTTTCTAATCTTTCTAAAGTTTATTTTGTAGAAGGATTGACTACCAACTTGATTTCCATAAGCCAATTATGTGATGAAAAATCCTTAGTGCTATTTGACATGAATACTTGTTATGTGTTTAAAGACAATAAGTGTATTATGTTATGAAAAAGGTCTACTAACAATTGTTATATCTTAAAGGAAACAGTAGACATGGCTTTGATTTTGAAAGAAGATCTTACAAGCCTATGGCACAAGAGAATGGCACACTTGAATTATCAAACTCTCTACAAATTAAGCATTTCTGGTGCTGTCAAAGGGTTGCCCAAACTACAGAACAATTCCAAAATTGTCTGTGAAGGATGTTCCAAAGGAAAACAAACTAAGGCTCAACACAAAAGAGTTGATGAAATTACCACAAATCACTGCCTTGAACTTATTCATATGGACTTGATAGGTCCATTAGAAGTTGAAAGCCTTAATGGCAAGAGGTATGTACTTGTGATAGTTGATGATTTTTCTAGATTCGCTTTTGTTTGTTTTCTCAGATCTAAAGATGAAGCCTTTTATTATTTTGAGTCTATAAGCCTGAAGATCATGAATCAAAGACAAGCTAAAGATCAAAAGGATTAGAACTGATCATGGAAGAGAGTTTGACAATCAACAGTTTACTGAATTCTGTAAACTACATGGAATTGCTCAAGAATTCTCTGCCCCAAAGACTCCTCAACAAAATGGTATTGTTGAAAGAAAGAGCAGGACCTTACAGGAGATGGCAAGGTCTATGCTTCATGATAGTACACTTCCAAAGACATTTTGGGCAGAGGCAATCAACACAGCTTGCCATGTTGCAAATAGAGTTCTTTTGAGGCCAAAAACGAACTTCACTCCTTATCAGATATGCTATGATAAACTTCCTAATGTCAAATATTTTCATACATTTGGTTGTCCTTGTCATGTTTACATGGATCGAGAACAACTTAAGAAGTTCGATGCTAGATCAGAAAAAGGGGTGTTTCTAGGTTATGCTAACAACTCCAGAGCTTATAGAGTATACTTATCTGATAGTAAGAAAGTTATAGAATCTTTGAACATCTTATTTGAAGATTCTTTATCTAAAGGATTATCTGAAGATGAAGATGGTCTATATTACTTCCCTATAATTGACCCACGATCAGAGGAATCACATGAACCATCAATTGATGCTGATGTAGAAACTGGTGCAGAATCTGAGTCTTTAGTTGATACTGAAGAAGAGCAACAACCGTCTGATACTACTGATGTTGATAAGAGGAAAGGTCCTAGAACCTTGAAGCATCATTCTAATACTGATATTATCGGAGGAGCAGATGCACCAAGGCAGACCAGAAGCAAGAGAATTGATTACAAGCAACTAGCTGGTATGAATTGCTTCATATCAAAAGTGGAACCAAAAAATGCTACAGAGGCTTTCAAAGATGAATACTGGATCGCTGCCATGCAAGATGAATTACTTCAATATGAAAGAAACTCGGTATGAGAGTTAGTACCACCACCTGACAACATCAACATTATTGGTACTAAATGGATATTCAGGAATAAGAAAGATGAGCATGGAAACATAGTCAAAAATAAACCTAGATTAGTAGCACAAGGCTACACACAAATTGAAGGTCTGGACTATGGGGAGACATATGCACCAGTGGCCAGAATGGAAGCAGTAAGAATTTTGTTGTCTGTTGCATGCTACTTGGATTTCAAATTGTACCAAATGGACATCAAGACTGCTTTTTTAAATGGGAAAATAAAATAGGAAATATATGTGGCTCAACCAGCTGGATTTGAAGACTATAAACATCCAGATTATGTTTACAAAGTCAAGGGTGCTCTATATGGTCTTAAACAAGCACCTCGAGCCTGGTATGAACGGCTGTCACAATTCCTTGTCAACAACGGTTATACCAGAGGAAATTTAGATAAGACCCTTTTCATTAAGCATTCAGATGAACACATCATAGTTGTTCAAGTGTATGTTGATGACATCATTTTTGGTTCTACTTCAGAAGAACTAAGAAAAGGATTTATACATGCCATGAAGACAGAATTTGAGATGAGTATGCTTGGAGAATTGCATTATTTTCTTGGACTACAGATTAAACAAGGAAAGGATGGGATATTCTTGTCACAAGAGAAGTATGCAACTAATATGCTCAAGAAGTTTAACTTAGAAGACAGCAAAGTGGCTAGAACACCTCAGGTTTTACATGAGAAACTTTCTAAAAGTGATACCAGCAGTGATGTTGATCAAAAGCTCTATAGGAGTATGATAGGTAGTCTTCTCTACCTAACAGCAACCAGACCAGATATCTCTTATAGTACTGGAGTATGTGCTAGATTTCAATCTCAACCTAAAGAGACACACCTCAAGGCAGCTAAGAGGATCATGAGATACATAAAGGGAACCATTGGACTTGGAATTTGGTACTCCAAAAGATCATCACTTGATCTTATAGGATACACAGATTCAGATTGGGCAGGAAGTTGTGATGACAGACGATCAACAACAGGTGGCTGTTTCTACCTTGGTGATAATTTGGTCAGCTGGTACTCAAGGAAACAGAATATAGTTGTTCTATCTACAGCTGAAGCAGAATACATAGGTGCTACTTGTTGCTGTTCTCAACTTATGTGGATGAAGCAAACTTTGGCAGACTATGCAGTGCATCAAGAGAAATTTGTAGTACTGTGTGATAATACAAGTGCTATAAATATCTCTAAGAATCCTGTGCTTCATAATAGGAGCAAACATATTGATATCAGGTATCATTTCGTTAGAGATTTGGTTGAGGATAACATTTGTGATATTCAACATATAGGGTCGTCAGAGCAACGTGCTGACATCCTAACCAAAGCCATGGAGGGAGATAAGTTTGTTAGGCTTAGAACAATTCTGGGCCTAAGTTTCCTTACAAATTAAGTTCAATTATGTTTTGGGCCTTCTTTGTTTTTCCTTGTACACTAACTTTTTCAGGCCCAAGCATTTTAGAGGTGTAATCGGATAAAGACAAAGTTGTGTTTTGATCTGGGAGGATCTTTGATTCGATGTCTGCAGAGTGTCATCATACCACTGCGACGACTGTAACCGTCCTTTCAACCCTACAGTTCACGTCGCTCGAAACTGCCATCATTACTCCGCCGTTTCACCTCTATCAATCGTGGTTAAACGTTTCTTACTCATTTTCCTCTTTAAATACTTCATCTCACAACTGGTTTCTGCACTTCTTCTTCTTCGTGTCTTTGTTTTCTTAGTTGTGCAGTTTTAACTTCTTCAATAATGGCATCTTCCTCTTCCCCAAAATCCCCTACTGATCCGGTTACTGAGTCTTCTGCCCCAACAAATACTGAGATACCTATTGATCCAGTTCAAATAGTCTCGTCTATTCTTCAACCGCTGAGTGAACAAGTTCAAACTCCTTCAACAACTCAAGTTGGAGAATCGTCTGGTGGAAATGCTGACAACAATGCTGATGAACCTGTTGATGAAAGTGTCAATGAAGTTTTACCTCTTGATTCCTTACCCCCTGCTGGCGCTCTCCCTGCACCTCCTGCACATGCTCTTCCAGCACCGCAGAAGGAAACTTTTACTGTTGATTGGGATGATGGAACCACGACGGAATATCCTCAAAGAGATGATGACAATCTTTTTGATTCGGCTAATCTTGATGATGATGTTGCTGGAGAAGACGAACTACAAAGAGACAATGAACCTGATCGAGAAGTCACACCTGAACATCGCCCTGTTGCCCGTACCCCTGTGACACGTTCCCGCAAAAGGAAGGATAAGCAGCCTGCTGTTGAGACAACACAGAAACGACCGAGAAAGATTGGCCCAATGGCTGTTAGTGATGCCTTGAACTACAAATTCTATGACAAGCAAGCACAAAAATTTGCCAAGGAGTTCAATAATAGAGACTTCATACCAGAGGAGCAGTTTACTCATCCTATCTACAAAGAGCTTGGTTTTACAAAGTTTTTGGAAGACACAAAGCTTCTCTACTGGGCCACGAAACTCGAGGATTACTCTCCTGCTTTGGTTCGCGAGTTCTACGCAAACCTTCATCCCGATGTCATGGATGTTGAATCCCCGTTTGGAGGGAAGATCTACATACGAGGCAAAATACTGGAGATTTTTCCTCAAGTTATTAACTCGTTGTTAAAGGTTCAGCTGAACAGCAACCTGGATGATGTTACGAGCTACATGCCTAACTCAAATGCCGAAGTGGCTTATGAGATTTCAAACACCAAGAGTGTTGCTTTTGGTCGGGGACAGCTTCGTGTTCAGCAGCTTACTCTCAAATACAACTGTCTCTTTCGTCTGTGTAGTTCCAACATCCTTCCAACAACCAACGCCAGTCAAGTGTCTTCTCATATGGGTAAACTAATGTTATGTATTGAAAAGTATCTTAACATGACAAATTTTGGTCTCTCTGTGCTTTCTAAGATGCTAGGTTATACACGCGGATCCATTGGCAAGAATGATCTTCTACCTTACCCTGCTTTGATTACCCGGTTCTTGAAAAAGAATGGGATCAAAGTTCCAAAAGAGGAGCGCATTCCTATCAAGCAAAACACTCCCTCTACTGACCTGCGAAATTTGCATAATGACATCCTCCTTGGTCCTGCTCTGTCCGGTACTGCTCTGGTTAATCATCTTAAGACTATCATTCTTCGACAGAATGAGGAGGTTTCAAATGTCATCAATGCTGGTCTCCGCATCCGGAAGCAGAACAACAACATGTTGAAGCTCCTTCCCGGCTCATTTGATCCTTCGCCTACTGGAGAGGAGGATGATGAGGAGGCTTGATTCATCAAGGGGGAGTATAGTCTCTGGTCTCTGCTGACTGTTGACCGTGGTTAATGGGTAATGCTGACAACATGTTAAGGGGGTACATTCTAAACTGATAATTTTTGGATGACATATTTGGGTCTGTAACTAATATTTACTTATCTGCTGGATACGTTTTGAACTGCTGGATGTTTTTGGATGTTTTTGTTTGCTGCTGATTGCTGATGACTGCTTATGCTTAGTCTATTTTGTGGTTTGATATTATTGGATTTCTATGCCTGATTTTTATGATCTAATTGGTTATTTTTAGCTGGTGTTACTCTAATGTTTTGACTACCATTTTTATTGGACTTGATCTATTAACCTTTGTTGTTAGTGTGGCATTCTGAATTGTTATTCATCATATTGGTTTGAGACCTATTTGTAATGAATCAACCTCTTCATGAAATGAGGGGGAGATTGTGGGCACTAAACATTTCATGCAGGATCGTATTGGTGTCAATACAACCCACTAACAACAGGGCAGTTTTGTGTTTGTCGATCAAGCCTCACCAGCTCCAGGGACTCAAAGACCAAGACGATTCTCAGTTTATATATATTCCATTCACTGTGTCTTTGAGTCAGTCTTTTGTAATTTTACTTTCAATCTTCTACACTTTACCGAGAGCTATTAGTCTTGATTAGAAGATATACTCTAGAAGTCAAAACAAGTTCTTCATGATTAGATGATCAAGGGTTTTGATCTGGAGTGAATTAGTGTAATTCATGTTTGTATATCTTAGATCGAGTTGTAAATTCAAGTAAGGAATCTTCTTGAATTAGTATAGGGTTCTTGTTCAGGGATGTCAACAAGTTGCAGGAACTACATGATCGTTACAGAGTTTCTAATTAGGGAGATTAGAGATTGAGGGGGAGTCTTGTCATTCTCTAGATCGAGTTGATAGAAACTAGTTCGAGTCTTGTAGTTGTTCTTGATCTTTGTTGAAGTATTCTCGCCTGGATTGGAATCCCCGGATGTAGGACAGGAGGTCCGAACCGGGTCAACAAACGATTGTTCTTTACTTTTCTGCAATCATGTGTGTGTGATCAGAACTACTCGTTAACACCCCACTCGTTGGGATTGTCACCTTTTTAATGCTATCCTTATTTAATTTTTTTTTTGGAGTGGTTTACAATATGCTATATACTCCTCAATATGTTTACAACAAAACAACTCCAGTATTGAGAGTGGTTTATAGAAAAGATCATGTCCCTTTCTAATAATCAGGAAAATTTTGCCAATTTCTCATGTTTTTTCGTTTCTTCTGTTTTCTTTATTTCTTTCTATTATTATTACGAATGTTCAAAGAGAGATATGTATTTAATTTACTTTTGATTCAATACTACTAGTAAAGTTAAATCACTTAATTATTAATTATACATCGATCCATTTTAGTATCCAAATTAGTAGTGGAGCCCATGCCACATAAATTACAAAGGGACAAAGGGGAGGGAAATGGGGGCGGATGAGGAATCGAACTCCAATTAACTGAATTTATTAATCAAGTTAGTGCAATTATGATTATCAAATTATTATAAAAACAAATTATTTATTCATGCATTACTATAAAGTGATAAATGGTTTAGGACCTTCAGCTCCAAAACATGCCGCTTACAAAGGTGAATCATGGAGAGCTCCCCAATTTAGGCTTGGCAAGAAAGGACCTCCCATTCACAATTTGATGCTAAGTGAAGCTATGACTTCAAGAAGAAAATGAAGTGATTCGCACGCAGCCTGCTTTTTAAAATTTTCGTGGACTTGGCACAAATTCCACCCTATGGCCCATTTTTCATAATTCAAAAGTTTATGGCCGAAAAGCTAAAAGATTTCCTTCTCGTGGCCCATTTTAATTATAATACTATCTGAATTATTCAATTATGGAGTGGTATGTGAAAAAAAAAAAAATTATTTCATAATACATTAGTTATTCCCTCCTCTAAAATAGAAAAATCCATTTGACTTGGGCACAAAGTTCAATGCATTTATTTAACTGTTACTATCTCAAAATGCTTATATGTGAGAGTTATATAAAATATGTATTCTAAGCCTATATGATTGAACCAATCTAATTAGATGCATTACATATTCTCATTATAATACCATTAAACATTAGGCTCGAAATTACATATTTCAAGGGCGTCTTCCTTTAAAATAAAAATAAACATGTAACCAGTAACACAACCAACAATGGTAAGCTGGTGGAGTCATCATCGAAGCAAAGAAAGAATTGAGTAGAGAAATTGTCAATGTGTAGGAGACATTTTAGAGAGCGGACGAATTTGTAGAGCTTTCAAATCTTGAAAGAAATAAAGTAGGCAGATGTTGGAAGCTTACTTGCTTGGAGTTGATTATTGCCTTTTTCTTTTAATTATTGAAATGAAGTATCCTTTCCAATGTCTTGATCTGCCATCCGGATTCTAACATGGTTGATTTGTTCTTTTTTTTTTTTAAGAAGTAAGAAGGTTGTGATTAGTAAGAGTAGTAATGAGTAAGATATAGTGTTATTGGTTTGCCATGCATTTTTATTTTGAAGGAAGATGCACTTTTATTTTGAAGGAAGATGTCGATGCAATATTTAATTTCGAACCCAATATTTTAGGGTATTGTAAAGAGAATATGTAATGCATCTAATTATATTTCTTCATGTTTGACATGAGAATATGATATGCATTGAAAATAACTTATTTGTTGTTGTGACAGTAAAATGAACATTTTTTGGAAATTATTTGTAAGTGTTGCAGAGGACGTACTTGGACAAAACGACAAGAAAATTGACGTTTTTGGAAATTTTTCCGATTAAATCTCTAATTGACTTGGATTAGTGAGCTTAGGACAGATTTGATTTTAATTTAGCAAACGAAGCGGACTAATAGGGGCCAAAATTCGAAGGGGACGGATCGAGTAAAAATAACATAAAAATTGACGTTTTTTGCAATTATGCCTAGGTTGGTTGTCTTTATTTTTTTTTGTTGAATAGGGACGCAAACGCGTCAGCAAAGAGGAAAGCTAAAAAATCTACAGCAAGGAGAAAGGAGATCAGACAAAACTAAAATCTAGGGAAGCAAATCCCTGCCAAATCCACTGAGAAGGCCTCCCGGGATCCATCCGGAGGGAACGCCCAAGTGGTGAAAAATTCCTCGCCATTCGCACCCCGCTTCGCTAGCGAGTCTGCAACTGCATTACCTTCACGCAAAATATGATACCATCGGGCACCAGGTATCTGTGCACAATATCCTCAATGTTCCGGCTCAGAGGGAATAACCAACTATCCGCCTCCACACCTTGACGAAGAATCTGAAGAGCAGCTAGTGAATCAGAGAAGCAAGTGGCTTCAGTAATACCCAAGACTAAGAGACGCTTAAGTCCATGCCAAATACCATGTAGCTCGGCAACAAGGTTCGAGTGAAAACCAATAAATCCCGAAAATCCCTCGATCCATTGCCCCTCCTCATTCCGTATAATGCCTCCAAACCCCGCTCGCCCAGGATTACCAAGCGAACTACCATCAACATGAAGAATACATCCTTTCGATCCCATAGGGTTCCAGTTAATCCACCGCGGTTCGCTGAGCTTGACAGGCTTGGAAAAGATCATGTTGAAGCATCCTCCAAGGAAAAACGCATCCTTCACCGTGGCCGGCACGTCGACATTAACTCCCCTAATTGCCGCCGCATTGCGCCCCCTCCATATACACCAAAGGACTGCCCAATGAAGCCCATTCCAGGAGCGGCACAATCTGTGAAAAGAAGCAGCAATCTCAGCATCGCTACTCAACCAATTCTCCACATGACACCCCGCCTTGCTCCAGACTTGGGTAGCCCAAGTGCATCGGAAGAACAAGTGTGTAATAAATTCATCCTGAAGCCCACAAATGCCACAACGAGGATTGGCAACCAGACCGCGGTGATGACGGAGGACATTGCTAGGAATGGCCTCATGCACTATCAACCAGGCTAGAAATCGGATTTTTTCCGGAGCTTGGATACGCCACACCCAAGATCGCTTACAATCCAACGTCAAGCCCCTCCGAGCTAGCAACCAATCATAACCAGCCCTGACCCTGTACTTGCCATCCGTAGAGCCCACCCAACATAAAATGTCCCTAGCCGATTCATGAAGAGATAAAGGACCATGACTGATAATATCTGACCGGATCTCATTACTGATTTCAGTAGAAATTAGATCCCAATGCCAGCTCCCTCCCTGGAATATGTCCTTGATTCGGATAGCCGAGTCCGCCGGATGAATCTCCTGGATCCTCTAAGATAGAGCACCAGCTTGCAGCCAGGCCTCCGTCCAAAAGTTGCAGCGCCCTGCCCCAACTCTCACCCGCAGGCCATCAGAAAATATGGGACCAACCTTGCACAACGCGCGGAAGGTCGCCGATGCAACCGGCCTTTGTGAAATGGCACCATTAGCACAGCCATATTTATTCACCAACAGGTCGACCCAAGGCTTAGGAGCAAGACACCGAATATCCATGTAACACTTCCCTAAGAGCGCAGTGTTCATATCTCTGCTAGTTCGAATACCCAAACCTCCGAACTTTTTAGGCGTAGCTACTTTCCTCCAGCTAACAAGATTCAAGCCTCGGCCAGCGACGTCCTTCCATATGAAGTTACGAATGATGGCGTCCAATTGATGGCAAATGTCTTCGGGAAGCCACACAATCTGCATGGAATACGTAGCAATTGATGCTAGCACAGCCCTTGCTAACGTAAGCCTACCGGCTTTATTCAATAACCCTCTCTTCCAAGTAGTAAGTCGGGCGTTCACCTTGTCAACAAGGAACTGATAATGCCGCCTCCTAGCAGCCCCAGGGAAGACCGGAAACCCTAAATAATGACCAAGATCCTGTGTAAACGTAATGCCCAAGACCGCCGAGATAGTCTGCAAGGTGGTGGTCGGGACCGACAAGGAGGCATAAGCTGCTGACTTAGCTGCATTAACCCTCAATCCAGATTGGATGGCGAAATTCTGGATAACCTCATCCATGCAATACGTACTAGCCAGGGACGCTTCAGAGAATAAAAGGAGATTGTCGGCAAACATCAAATGGGAAATAGGAGCTGTGCGCCGCGCAAGTTTAACCGGCCTCCACTGTCCCAGGTTCACCTTTTCAATAATAGTCCTCGACAATTTCTCCATAACAATGATAAATAGATATGGCGAGAGGGGGTCACCTTGGCGGAGCCCTTTAGTTGGGGTGATCGGCGGAAGAATACCACCATTCCATAGAATGTTATACACAGGTGATCTAACACAAAACATGATGATCCGACAAAGAGAAGTAGGCAGCCCCATCTCGTCTAGACAACTCTCGAGGAAATTCCAATCAACATTATCATATGCCTTCATTTTTCACCAAGCGCCAAAATCTATCTTTAACCTAGTTAGAACAAAAATCATAGTTTTCCTCAACCCATTTCCAAAAATACAAGAACCAAAAACAGAAATAAGTAATCTCAAGATTTCATTGCTACAAGTATGGATTATTAAAAATAATAAGACATGGATTTGGATATCTTCTGTTAGGTTGTCTCTTTTAATCAACGGCAGTCTTTCTCCTAGTTTTCTTCCTTCCAAAAAATCATTTACCTCAACCAAGCCAAAAACAAAATCTTCAAACAAATTTGTCTCCAAGGTTGACAGATTCCTTCTCCAACCTCTCAACTTTGCCAAACTGCCACTACAACACTCCTATCCGTTTTAATTAGTTATATTAAACAATCCAACTTTACTGACCCATGGACAAATAATTTATAATTAATTAAATTAATTATAAAATCATTAATCGGAATGTTGTACACATTGGAAAAACATTATTTGAAAGAATAATAATAAGGTGGGTAATTGCATATCCCAATCAAGTCCAATATTAGGCATTATCACTTCACAATGATTGATGGAGCGTTCAAAGAAAAAGTATGAGGAAAAAGGAAAAAGAAGGGCCAAAGTCCAGAGATGTGATTATTACTATTTACTTGTCCCTTCTTTTCAAAAAAATGACATGAATCTCAGTCTGTAATAAAAACTCGATAAGTATTGTTTTTTTTTTTTTTTGAGGAATCAAAACTTTTATTGCAAGGACAAGGTTGCCATACAAGGATTACAAAATTCCTACCATCCCCCATCATTGTCAACCAATCTAAGCAACATACAAGCTATTTGATTTACATAAGAAACGGAGACAAACACTCAGATCAACTCAACATACAGCAGTACATTAAGAATATATAAACTTTTCTGAATGTAATTCCACCCGTGTTCCATTCTTTTCTTTTATCATCAGAACTTCGACCCTGCCTTATTCCCCCGTTCTCATGTCCCCATTCTCCTGCCACCTAGAGCCATTTCTCAAAGCCTTCGTTACAAGCAGCCCCCATCCTTGCCCAATGATCTGCTTCCCCATTACGTTCCCGTAATATATGTTGGACCTTCACCATACCTGCGAAATTAATGATTACAAGGATTGGCGCAAGTAAAGCGTGCAGCCTTCGAGGAATGTTGTCCGGGCTTGTTATCCATCTCACCACGTTAACTGCATCGCATTCAAAAAGCAACTTTGGAAGAGGAAATCCTTGATCCCTGATGAGTGCCTGACATACTCGGTTTATCGCCATAAATTCGGCCTCTGTAGAATCTGTTGTCCCTATATTGTCCGATAGAAGGTAAATCACCTCCCCATCTTTGTCTCTAATAACACCTCCTATCCCCGCCGGCCCCGGGTTCCCTAATGATGATCCGTCGGTATTGATCTTCCACCAACCTTCCCTAGGCCTTTCCCATACCAATCCTTGCCTTGACTTGACGCCTGCTACTCTTTTATGATGCATCATTCCCATTGGGAAATTGGAATCAATACAGGCGGTACTAACATCCAGGTTATTTTGGTTTGCTTGCCACCAACATGCAACTCTCCATTTTATCTCTTCCACCGCCTCCCTTACGTTGAAAGACTTCCCTTGAAAGATCGCCTCATTACGTTTCTTCCATACCGTCCAGATTATGGCCATGCAAGTCAGTTGCCACGCTTCCTCTCTCCCACCTTTTATGTCAGCATCTATCCACCCTTTCACCAGCTCCTTTGCATCACCAGGGGTAGCCCACGCATACTCAAACCATTCCGCCCCTTGATACCACAATTTTCCAACCCCTTCGCATTTGCAGTAAAGATGATCCACAGTTTCCTCATAATTATCGCAAAGAGGACATAGGGTAGAAGTTACCTGAATGTGAGCTCGGTTTGCCAGGATATTCCGAACTGGTAAGGCCTCATGAACTAATTTCCATGCTAGAAGTCTAACCTTGGTCGGGCATTTGATCCCCCAAATACGCTGCCATACTCTGCTATCGTCCTTTGCTTCCCTGCCCTCAATCCTCTTCCAACATGATTTTGTAGAAAATTGGCCGTTTGGTTCCCTTAACCAATAGACTCTATCGGCCAAATACCTATTAAGACTCTGGTTTCTCAACATCCCCAACATATTATTCCACATCCGTATTTCCCAATCAAAAAGTTGTCTTCGCCATTGGATCCTCCATTCCCATTCAAAACCATTCCAATTTCCATACTCTGCTACCCTCCCTTCCTTGTTCAAGGCTAAGATGTATAGCCTGGGAAACATTTTTTCCAAAGTACACCCTCCCACCGCCCAATCATCCTTCCAGAAACGGACCGATTTCCCATCCCCTATTTGAATGCCAAAATAATTAGCCTGTCCTCCAGCTCCAAATTCTTCCCATGCACAGCAAATTCTACCCCATGTTGTTCTTCCCGATCTCGGTTCTGGCAGCAGAGGGGATTTTTTGTCGTAGTATTTGGCGTCGACGACCTCCTTCCACAAAGCGCTTTCTTTCCCGAATCGCCATCTCCACTTCAACAATAGCGCTTCATTAATCCTCTGAACATCTAATAGACAGCCCCCCATCCTCTTTTTGCATGCAAATTCTATCCCAACAAATGGCATGAAATTTCTTTACCCCATCCCACTCATTCCAAAAGAATCGACGCTTCATTTTTTCAAGTTGTTCTGCCACTGTTCTTGGAATCTTAAAGATTGACATGTAATAAGCCGGTAAACTATTAAGTACTGACCTCAATAAGCACATCCTACCGGCTTGGGACAACATCCTTCCTTTCCACCCCGCCAATCTCCTTTCCACCCTATCAAGCACAGGTTGCCATAATGTCACTCCGTTTATTCTTCCCCCAATCGGGATCCCCAAATACTTCATTGGCCAATGTCCCACCGTGCATCCGAAGATTGCAGCAGCTTCCTCCTCCAACTCGGCGCTGCCATTTATTCCAAACAAACAGCTCTTGCCAAAATTGATTTGAAGACCCGTAACAAGAGATAAACACTTTAAAATTCTCTTCATCGCCAGGACTTGTTGCAGGTCTCCCTCACAGAACAAAATGGTGTCATCAGCATATTGGAGGTGAGTAATATATGGTCCACTTACTTCAGCCGGCAGCCCTGATATCAATCCAATCTCGGTCGCTTTTGTCATGAGGCAGTTCAATACTTCAGCTACAATCACAAATAGGTACGAGGAGAGAGGGTCACCTTGTCTTAAACCCTTCTCCAAGCGGAAAAATTTAGTTGGCGAACCATTAAGAAGAATAGCTGCCGACGCTTTAGTTACACACTCCTTAATCCAAGCAATCCATGTCTCCCCAAATCCCATCGTCTCCAATACATTAAAAAGAGCAGTCCAAGATACGTTGTCATAAGCTTTGGGAATTGAGAGGTTTGTAGATGAGAAAATTACATGTAATGATGCATATAGAGTCACTAGCCTTTACAGGCCAAAGAAGATGAAAATTAGGGTTTCTTAACGTTGTTCAAGTGGGGGTTAAATATTATTACTAGAATCGAATATATCAACATTGAATGACACTAGTCATCAATAAATTCCAGTCTTGTCATTTTACCACATTTATAGCACACAGCATCGGCCCATCATGACACTCTACTCTCTATCAACTTTTTTTGTGTCAAACCGATCCAATTTAATGTCGCAACAAACCCCATATACTGCTGTAAAAACAGTAATTATTCGACATTTTGTATTTTGATTTTTGACTTCCATTTTATTTTTAGGGTTATTTCTCCTCCCCTAAAGCTAAAATACTTAAGATTGTTAAGATAGCAGGAAATAAAACTTAATTATGTAAAACATTTTTATTAGGGACATGAGATTTTCAAATCCATTTTGACTACTATATTTCTCTCATTTAAACAATTAAGGCAAAGAATGTATTAGATGAAATTAGTGCTTCAAAATAAAAGCATAATCCAAGTATAAATGTATAATCCAAACAAACACTATCACCAATCAATGATTGAACTATCGACGTTAAAATTAAAAAAAAAAAAGAAAAAAAAAAGGAAAAAGAAAAAAAAAGTAATGTAAGGAAATGAATATTAGTGCTATCACCTTTCATTGTACATATACACATACCTAGTGACAATATAGCACGGAGTATATGTTTGATTTATTTTATTTTACTTTTAAAATAGCCATATTCCTTTTTGGAAGAAATTAATTTATAAAAATAATTATCAAATAATTAATTTATATCAAGATGAACTTAATGCATATATAAAATATATGCAAACACTCATTAAAATATCAGTAAACATGTGTCATTTAACATGTAACTCAGGATAGACTACATACAAATAATCTATTGTCACCCCAACTAATTACATATTGTCAATAATTACAATGTATTACTGCCACCAACTCAAAATACTTTTTGCTAGATAGGAGTATATGACTTTCTTATGGTCAAATTTAGACATGTCAAAGTCCTCAAATTGATTAATCTTTCTTGAAATACAAATATTGCAGACATTAATTAGCACACAATGAAAACAAACCCCACACCCCTTTAATTTTTCCATTACAAAAAAAAAAAAAAAAAAAAAGAAGAAGAAGAAGAAGAAGAAAATCAACACCACAAGTAATCTTGAATCTTGATGAGTAAAATGAGGGTTTAGTTCCATGGTAAGACTGCAAGAGTACAACTCCTCAATACCTCATGTGTAGTCTTACATCAGTGTAAGAACAGACAGCAACTGGTCATCCCTAATCAGTATACAAATTGGAGGTCTTTAATTCCTCATCAATGGACATACTCATTTACACACACACAGTGAAAGCTACAGCCCATATCAAAAAAGCAAAAACCCTAAAATTAATCAAAAGTCAAAGAGAAAAACAAATGAAAGCATTCCTCTCTCATAGAGTAAATATGTAAAAAGCAATAAATGCAAGCTAAGGTACACTACTACCATGACCATATCTCCCATCTTTTTAATATTTTTGGGGTTTTTCTGTATCTGTTTTGTTCCTCCTTTGTTACCTAAAGAAAAAAAACCTGCAAAGGGAAAAGTTTGGGAGTTCCCCATGCCTCTTAAAAACTCTAGTAGAAAACAGTGTTAATATTCTTTTGGCAAATAACGTAGCTCAGAAGGTAAAAGATATGATATGTTTGGAGTTGGCCCTCCTATGGAAAGGATGACTTGTTTTGTTCAGTCACATTACTTACACTGCCATTTTTCTCTCTGAGGTTTTCTGTAGTCTCTGTACTTTGCAGAGTTTTCCCACACATATGGACCAAGTTACAAGTTTAAAACTTTAAATTCTTCAACCTTTTTCAATATACTCAGTGTTATTAGGATTTTATCAAGTGATCAAGTTCAATTTCTTATCTGTCCCTTATTTATCATCTTTATTTCTTTGTAATTTTTATAACACGAGTTCTCATTGTGTGTGTTTCTTTTTAATATTACCCCAACACTTTATATTACAACGAAAAATGCCAATTACAAATAAAGGACTTGATAATTTATAAGTGTTCAATTTGTTGAACGCATTTACAATTTGAAAACATCACTATGCAGAATCCGATTGTTCAATCACAAGGCACTAAGTGAGAACCCACCAGAATTCATATCTATATACTTACTCTGTATTTAAAAAATATTATTATTCCTTATTTTCACGCAATCCAATACATATTTTTAGAGAGTAATATCTCAAATTTTATAAAATAAAAAATTATAAAACTTTAATATTATAAAGTTACGTGATTGGACGAATCTAACAAGATCTCACTTGATTATATTTTATCTTAAGTAACTGTGTTAAAAAGTCGAATCAAAGTTACTCAATAAATAGGGTTTATTATGCAAACGTTAACATTATTCGAATACGAAGGGAGTAGTATACTTCCTCCGTTCTTAATTTTTTGCTACATTGTAAAAAGTAACATTGTTCATTGGATAACTTTGATTTCAATTTTTATAATAGTTATACAAGTTAAAATATAGTCAAGTGATATCTTGTTAGATTCATCTCATCTTTTGGTTTTTAAATATCTAACTATTAGAATTTTTAGTTGTACCGAATTTGAGTTATTAAAGATTTAAAATATGCATTGGACAACGCACATAGTGGGTCCATTGCAAAAATTTAAAAACAGAGGAAGTATAAAAATATATAAAATATTGAGATAATAATTAGGGAAAAAAACCCAAAGAGTCCCTTAATTTAGCAAAATTTCCCAAATGGTCCATTAATTTTTGAATTAACTAAAACAATCCCCTAACTTGCTTAATTCTCGCCCAATCGATCCCAACCTCCCTTAATTGCATTCGAATCCGACGTGGCACAAGGATTAGTGCGGTCAAATCTCTATTGACTCGACTTTGTGAAGGATATGGCCATGTGGGCATTCCACATATGTAGATATCGATTCATGTGGGAATTCACTTCCCTTTATAACATCCTTACCGCATCATATCTCCGAAATTCATCCCTGCAAACATCCCTTCTTTCTATTCCATTGTTTCTGCACACAACAGAAACATCCAGATGGTCATCGACATCAATTCGGACTCATCAGTCCCACTCCCCTTATGTTACTTATTTCATTCTTTTCCACCAAAGACACTTATTATTAAACAATTAGAATTTGTGAAATAAATTAAAGGGCAAAAGCTAGGGTGAAGAAACACGGTCGAAAATCCGTTCTCAAATGTTGGCATTTGAAATTTGAGAGAAACACGATCTAAACAACAAAACCAAGGCAGAGGATGAATCACCAGCTCACAAGGACTTCGCTGCCGCTTTTTGATCGACAAATCATCGTCGGACAGAAATTGGCTCGCCGAAGAAGACGATGAATAGTAATTCCGGCGAGGCTCTAAACTCTTTCAAAAATGACATATCTTATGTGCATTCGAATCCTTACAACCTAAGAATCTTGAATCTATGCTTGAAATTCAAAAAATCATACCGTAGCTCACTTTTGCACAAACTTGGCCGGAATTTTACTATCTTGACCGGAATGTTGGTCGGGTATTGTTTCTTCACCGATTTTGACAAACCTTATGTCGATCTCAACTGCAATCATCCAAAGATTACAACCGTAAACTCAAAATATAGTTTCGACCAACATAGAACATAAACGATGAACATTTCGAAAACAAAAATCAAAATTACATTTCAATCTCACGTAAATATTACATAATTCAAACCAAACCAACCCCGGCTTGAACGATCCCAACACGGTTTGATCTCCGTTAATCTCCAATCCTCAAACCTAGCGTCAATTAGCCTCCAATGCAAACGGTAGACATTGAAAATGGGAGCAACAGAATTTGTCTGAAATGTACATGGACGGGGGAGCTGAGGATAGTTGAATTAGGGAAAAGGGGCTGCTAGGTTGCGGGATGGTGAAAATTGAGCCGGAAGAGTGTAAAATTAGACAACAGAAGTGAATTTGGGGATTTTTCTTGGTGGAGTTCGAAATAGGTCATCCGATTTCCACCCACCCTGCCATGTAAACAATGAAGTTGGGTCAAAGCGCATTGACTGCATTAATTCTTGTGCCACGTCAGATTGAAATGCAATTAAGAGAGTCTTGGATTGTGCCACGTCAGATTGAAATGCAATTAAGGGAGTCTTGGACTGATTGGGAGGGGATTAAGGAAGTTAGGGGATTGTTTTAGTTAATTCAAAAATTAATGTACCATTTGGGAAATTTTGCTAAATTAAGGGACTATTTGGGTTTTTTTCCCTAATGATTAGAATAGGCTACAAGATGGAGGCATATCAGCTTTTCGTCCGCAATGTTTTGATTTAGGAAAAAAAAATGCCATTAGAAGAATTTCGGGTCCAAATTTTATGTCAAATGAACGGAAAAATGCTAAGTATAGGCCCCGTGATATACACGCGCCGCAAGATGAACACGACCAAGCAGTGACCCAAAATTGAAAAATATCTCATTTTGGTGGCCTATTTTAATTTTTATTTATTTATTTATGTAATAAAATAAATAATACTCAATCCGTCTCATTACTTATGTCTCACTTTTCTTTTTTATCCGTCCTGATATTTTTGTCATATTTCCATTTTATAAAATATTTAAATATTACTCCTTCGTTCCAACTAAAATGTGCTATTTGATTTTTGCACACGATCAAATGTACTTTTTTAATTGTTCAAACATCTAAATGTATACAGGTAAAACTTATGAAAAATATACTCGACTATACGATTAGACGAATCTAACATGACCGAACTCGACTATTTTTTTTCAAATACATACTTACAATAAAATAGAGTCAAAGTTTAAACATGATATTTAAGTTGGGATGGATGGAGTAATTAGCAAATCTACCCCATCACATCATCAAAATAAATAACTATATTAAAATTCAAACCAACTATAATTCTTCAGCGTACAACCATCACAATGCACATAGATAAAAATTAAAATTCAAACTAATTACAAATTTGTCAATTGCCCTATTCAACCTGTTTACATCCCTATATGTGGGGATATTTAGTACTTTATGTAGAGGTATATTAATGTTTATAATAATGTTAAATTAGAAATTTATATGATGCGATTGTATAAGTTTAAATTTTTAATTTATTTATCTATGTGTGTTATGCTGGTTGTACGTTGCAATTTATTATTGATAGTGGGTGTGAAATTTAATATGTTTATTAATTTATGTGATGTGAAGTCGTAGATTTACTAATTAATATTTAAATATTTTCTAAAATTAAAATGAGACAAATATTGAGACGGATAAAAAAGAAAATTCATACATAAATAATAAGGCAGGTTGAATATTATTTATTTTAATTACTAAATAATAAAAAATTAAAATAGGTCACCAGAAGGAGATATTTCCCAATTTTGGGCCACCGGGTGGCGCTGTATATCACGCGGTCCGCACTTAGCATTTTCCGTCCATTTGGCCTAAAATTTAGTCTCGAAATCCTTTTAGTGGTCTATTTTTCCTTAATCAAAACATTGAGGACGAAGAGTTGACAGGCCTCCTTATGGTGATCTATTTTAATTATTTTCTCTAAAATATATACATCATTAGTTATTCTTCTCCATTTTCTACCATTTTCTCTCTAATGTTTATTTCTTCATTTCAATTTTTGTAGTTTGGGATGAATATTCTATTTGATTTGATTATTTATGATGATATTTAATTAGAATTATTCTGGTTTTAATTGATAAATACTAGTTTATGTTTAGTTGAATTTGGTGATGAATGTTTTATTTGCTCCATTTTTATATTTATGTCTAATTGAAATTATCGTGATTCTGATTGATCAATGTTTATGTTTAGTTAAATTTTGCATTGAATGTTTTATGTGATTTATTTTTATATTTATATTTAATTAAATATATTCCAAATTAGTTTAACAAGGTAAACATGGAATATAATTTTACTCTGGTAAGTTCTCCTATAGGGAGCATGACTATACCCAAGGCAGAGGGGGCGTCCTGATAAGTTTCCCAATGGAGAGGGCCAGAGAACGTTATATATTACTCCTAGAAATGGCAATATTAATGGGCCGGTTTTGGGGCGGGGAGTAGCGTCCCCATCCCCAAAACTGTTAGTATTTTTAATCCCCAAAACCGGCCCGTTCCCCGTCGGGGATCATATCGGGGATCCCAACGGGTATCATAATTTCCCCGATCCCCATCGGGAATCTTATCGGGAGTTACTTACAAGTCAATTTTTATTTTTTCGGTAATTGGGAAGATCAAATCCATATTATTCGAGCCAATTTTCAATTTCATAAATTATAATTTTAAAACACACAAATATATTGTTTAACAATAAACCATAATTCATATAAAAATTTCATATTTGTTTCTAATATATAATCAACCCATTAAATAAATGAGTTTTAGTAATTATTTTTTATTTTGCGAAGCAAAAAAGGCCAAATAAATTGGTGGTGAGAGTCCATATTATACAAATTACAGAGGATATATGTCAAGTTCTTATCAAATTCGTAACTATTTTGGATTGGATAGGAAATTTATAAAATATAATGTATAAATATTAACTATAATATATATAAAATATATAATAAATAATATATTAAATATATCGGGGATGGGCCGGGGCGGGACTATTTCCCCCATCCCCATCCCCGTCCCCAAAAGAATCCCAAAAAAATCCCCAATCCCCGGCCCATCCCTGATAAATCTCCCCCAAAACCGTACCGAATCCCCGGCCCATCCCCGATAATTCTCCCTCTGTCACAAGTTAACGTGCCTTATTTGATTTTTTGACACTGTGCATTGTTAAACATTGACTCAATTTTCGTGCAAGTATATATTTGAAGAAAAAAAAAGTCGAGTTAGGTCTTGTTAGAATCGTGTGATCATGTAGTTTTAAAATATACATTTTGCATATGTTTTCATTGTATATTTTGAAATGTTAACAATTAAAAAAATTTTATTGGATTATGTGAAAAAGCAAATAAGACGAGTTAAATAGGACGAAATTCAAATAATCTCTAAACATGCAATCCAATATTTATACTGTACAAAAGTGTACGTTCTTTTTAGAGGTTGTTTGTTTTACTTTTTTTTTTCTTCCTTTTGACGTTTACTTCTCAAAAAAGTTATTTTTTATTTTTTCTACCTGTTTGTTTTGCCTTTTTTTAAAAGTTAAAGGAAAAGCAAAAGTTAAAATTCTCTTTTTTTTAAAGTAAGTAGGGAGTTACTTTTAAAAAAAGGAGAAGTCATTTTGCCTTATAGGATTTATATCCCTTTTAGTAATTTTAATATATAAAAAGTCCTTCTACGCACAATTCATCCAAAAATGTTTCCGTTGAAAAGCAACTTTAATAATATACATCCAAACAAATATTTGGATTGCTTTTGCTTTTAAATTCTCATTCTCTTCCATTCTCCTTTTTCTACTGATTTCTCATTTTTTTCAAAAACCAAAACAAGCATGCTCTTAATTTCTTAAACAATAGAGATTTTTCACTGATTTAGCAATTTGTTTATAAACAAACACTACGACCGAATATTAGGACATCAAACAACTGACATTATTCGGAACCCATAAATGTACTTATAACTTGTAAGAATACGGGTCCGTTTGGATTGGCTTTTGAAAAAAGCAGAAGCCAAAAGTAGAAGCAGAAGCAGAAGTCAAAAGCAAAAGCATGTAACTTTTGTGTTTGGATGGAATGTTTGAAAATCGGCTTTTTCTAAAAATATGTTTGGATTAATAAAAATGAAAAGTGCTTTTAGAGTATGGTAATTACCAAAAAGGACATGCTATTTAATATGATAGTAAGATATATTTATAGTGTAATTTATATTAAGTAGTGGGGGTATTTAAGTCCTTGCACATTTTACGAGGTGCTTTTGGCTTCTGCTTTTGGGAGAAGCAGGGGGTGCTTCTCCCAGAAGCACTTTTTTCGCTTTTCGAGGTGCTTTTGCTTTTTCTTAAAAGCCAAAACAAACACCTCATTTCTACTAGAAGTGCTTTTGGCAGAAGCAAAAGCCAAAAGCACCTCTCTAGAAGCCAATCCAAACGGGCTCTACAAGTGGAGTATAAAATAAAGAAATAAATAGAACTGTATACAGACTACGATACAGTGATTGGTTTTGGCTAGCTGGTACACTGGCTATTAATTAAGCACGCAACAAAAACAAAAGCAACTATTCAATTGCAACAGGTGGGCTAGAATTCTCAAGAAAATTTTATTGTTTAATTGTCTATTCTCATTTATTTGAACCATTTGCATAATAGTAATTTTGATCAATTTTTTTTACATAATTATATAAAAAAATATTTTTTTTTGCATTACAGCCAATGGAGGCTAGGAATATGAGAAAAAGTGTATTAAAGTGAAATCTTGTTAGAATAATCTAATCACGTAGTTTTATAATATTAATTTTTTATAATTTTATCTTTTATAAGTATAAATTATTACTGGTTTTCCACTGCTAATTGAATAGGAGTTTTAGTTTCCGCGTGATAGATACACTTTGAATAAAATGTTTATTATTGAATTTAGTTTAATGGGACAATGGTGCAGTTATTTAATAAAAGAGGTAAGTATAATATCTTTTATTGATAATTTATTTTCAAAGTTTTACTATACTGTGTATTTATCGCCTAAAATTTATGTATCTGTAATTTTATTAAATACTATAAATATTTACTACTCAAAATTTAAGAAGATAATTTTATCGAATTTGATTCATATCCACTCTAGCTGTTGTCTCCATAACGCAGGCCCTCTTCGGGAAGATAATTTGTAAGTTTAATCTTAATTAATAATAATAATAATAATAATAATAATAATAATAATAATAATAATAATAATAATAATAATAAAATAACATGTCGGACCTGCAGACGCAGAGTATATCTTTTGTCACAAGAAATGATTTTAAAAAGTTCAGATTTACATATACTACAATAATTTTTCTGATCTAGCAACCGAAAAACTTTGGCAAAATTTGATCACGAAAGATGTTTGCGACCGATTTCGAAACCGAAATTCGTTAGCTAACACAGCTTTAGCAACCAAAATTCATTAACTACTACAGTTTTAGCTACCAATTAAGTCCACAAATTTTCTAGTATTAGTATGTTAGTTGATATAGTAGTATTAGTTTGGCTGTTAATAATTTTGTTACTATATATATATATAAATTTAATAAAAAATATATAGTAAATTTTAAAAAACATTTTAGTACATGATTTTTTTTTTGAGGAGCCATTAAAGGTCTAGGAAATGGGTGGTGGGAGTTCATGCTACACAAATTACAAATGGAATAAAGGGGATGGATAGGGGCCGGGTGGGGATTCGAACCCCCAATCTATAAGTTGGGAGTTGGTGGGCATGACCACTAGGGTAAATCCCCAACCAATTGGATAAAGGATTGCAAAAGCAAATAATTAATTCAGACCCATAACCAAAACAATTTTTTCCCTAAAATAATCTCCAAGAACTCGAATAGAGTCTAATTACATTAAAGTGATTTTATACCCTTTGGCCTTTTGGTTCTACTAACAGATACTCCAACTGTAAAAATTGGAAAAAAAATATTTATTGACCCACTTCGAAATCATGATCTTTTGAGATTTAGTTATGTTATTTGGTTTAACATTTTAATATTCATGATATTGTATATGAATTATATTTCAGAAATCATGATATTGTATATGAATTACTCCCTCCGTCCCGCGAAATGTGGTCACTTTCTTTTGGGCACGGTAATTTAGGTAATGAGGTTTAATAGTCAAAGTAGTGTAGGCATTTTTGTGTTGAAGATTCTAATGAATTTTGATACTGTTTATTATTTAACTTTGACTTAATATTATGTAATGATACAATTAGAGAAAAATATTCAAGTGTGATCTTGTTAGAATCGTCTAATCGTGTAGTTTCATAATATATATTTTATACAATTTTTATTTATACCAATTTTGAAATATTAAGAATTAAAGAAATGCTAGGGACTTTATGTAGAAAATAAAAGTGCGTTGGAATTTGTGCAGAATAGTAAAAGTAAACACTTTTAATGTAATTTGATAACAATTGAAATTCTAATCAAACTTATATTATTTTAATGTATCTAAAAATGGAAAGTAGCCAAATTTTGTGGGACAGTCCAAAAAGAAATAGTGGCCAAATTTCATGGGACGGAGGGAGTATATTTTTAAAGGGGTTGAGAATTCATATGTCACTCAATCACCCCCATACTAGTATTCATCAAACACCATTACTGTTTAAACACAATTCTTTTAAACAATTAGTAGTTTTTTTTTTAGATGAGGACTTAGCCCAAGTGGTTAAGTCCATAGGCTTCCAACGGAAGGTTGGAGGTTCGATTCTCCACCAGCCCCCTATCCAGTAGTTTTTTTTATAGGTTTGAAGGAGAGCTTCAAGTGGAGCCAAAGTTAGAACAGTGGGGAAGTGTATTTTAGTATAGTTTATGGGGTTGCCTTTTTGTAGCACTGTTGTCTATACTTCCTCTGTTCTCATTTAAGTGCTCCCTTTGCATAGTAGTAACTATTCATTGAGTAACTTTTATCAAAATTTTTCACATAGTTCTATAAGATAAAATATAGTCAAGTGAGATCTTGTTAGATTCGTCTAATCACGTAGTTTTAGAATATTAATTTTTTATAATTTTTACTTATATACAATTTGAGTTATAAACATTTAAAAATATATCTTGGACTGCGTAAAATGCAGAAGTGGAGCACTTATTTGAGAACAATAAACCTGTAAATGCCAAATTCAATTCCTATCACTTCACAGTTCACACACACAGACAGCATATACCCTATAAAAGACACATATGAGTTTCAGTCTATTCATGTCTCTGTCTTCCTTTCTCTTCAACTTCTTCATCATTACATCATATCATTAGTAGTTAGCCATTTCACCAGTTCAAATGGATGCTTTCAGCATAGGCATCAACAGCCAGGCTTTCTTTCAAGGGGTTCCCAGGCTGATGAGAATGAATCCAATGAGCAAATTTTAAATCCAATGGTGCTATCTTTGCTGAGCTTGCTTTTTTACCAGTAATTTTTTATTTTTAAATCTATTTTATTTTTGTGCATGGTTTTTCTTGACCTTGCAAGACTTTTGAATCTCTTAGTTTTAGTTATTATCTATTATTATTAGTTTACTTATTTTTAAATATATTTTTATCCGGTTCAAACCTCCCATCTTTTACATTTTTGTCTATTCCTTCTGAGCTTGGGCTGTAATTGCTTGTAAATTTGATGTAGTTTGATGATGTACTATTATGTTTCAGAATGAAGGTTGTTTCTTTGTGAAATGTGGTCCAATTTTGTGTGAACATTGTTATAGTTCCATTTAATTGGAATATACTTATCTGCTAGCTTTAACATAAAAATATTATGTGCAGCAGAATTGAATATTTGCATCAATTTGGAACATGCACTTCAAATTATTCAGCAAATAAAAAGTAAATACTGTAAAAAAACATTAAATCCACACAACTTTGATAGATTCCATTGGACAAAATAGATGTGGGGAATAATAATTGTGTGCATTTTGAATCATGATGTGATAGACTTGCATTTCATTGGGCTTACCCTTTTCTTGGTGAAGCAACAATTGCTCATTTGTTTCAATTTTGAATGGACAAATCTTGTTTACAAAGCCATACAAACTACTGTAATCCAAAAAAGATAGGATGTGACGGGTCGGGTCGGATCCAAGAGTTTCTTGCAAAATCCAATACCAACAACCCCAACCCGATCGTGGATCGGTTATCGATTCTGATTCTCAACAATACAAACACAAGAAAAATCCATCACTCAACCGATATTGATTCTCAACAATGTGGCAAGCACGATAACATGTGATTTTTTTATTTTTTTTTTTATTTTTTTTGAATAGCCGAAGTCATGAAAAATCAAAGATCAAAGGGATAACATGTGATTGATGAAATGTAACTTAAGAATGATTGAAGAGAAAGAGAAAAAAGAAAATTTGAGACCTCCTATATCATGTTCATATGCCCATATATATTTACATCAATTAATCACTTCTTCAATGCACCAAATTACCTGTGAAAAGCCAAACCCCAATCAGTGGTTATTACATGTTTCCGGCACAGATTGACTCAAGGAACAGAGCCATTTCCGACCCTTTCGATTTGCGACACGGAGCGCCTGAAGCTCCAAGACCTTGTGGAGCAGCCAACCAACTCTCTCCTCAAGCTTCGATCCATTTTTCTAGAAATCAAGCAGGGGCTAACGATGTCGGAAGCTCCCATACAAGAGCCGTGACTGAGTTTCATCGAAGGTAGCCTTTTGCAGCTGAGGGAGCGAAATGAAGAACTCAGGGGTGAGAAATCCAACTTGCAGATTGGTGTATCCAAAGTGTTCGATTTGGGGACAGCGGCTGTACAAGAGCAGAAGGCCAATGATAGGCTTGTCCTCGCGACTTCTTTGATTGTTGGCGTCGTTGCAGCAAGCTTAGTGAAGGCAACAATGCCGTGACGGCATAGAGGGCATGCTATGGAACCCGGCGGCCCATGAGCCGCGGTGGTGCTATTTGTGGAACAGAGATATAGAGCGCAATGAGTGCAGAACTCATGGAAACAACCTGCATGATCGATAGCACATTTTTCAGCGAGGAATTTAAGTTCATCTAATATTCTTTTTTTGATTAGCAAGTTCATCAAATATTCGATACACAATGCCTTTGTGACATTCACAAATTAGAGTATTATTACACCCTTGTATTTGATACTCCATTGCATCAGCACGTCGAAAGTTTACCTTCTGCAGCAACTGTGCACTTTCTTTCTAAGCAAACTACACAAGGATCCAAACACGTGGGGGGCGAGTCATTATTTATCCAACCGCCTCTCCAGCCGCGTTGTCTGAAATACCACAAAGTGCAATATAAGCATAATGGAATGAGCTACTGTACAATTAGTAATATGAAGAACATGTTCATCACAACCAAACAGACCTAAGATTTCAAGACTTGCCTTTCAAAAAAATAAAAATAAATTATTACTTTAAAATGATAATAGGAGTAGCGTGGCAACCACTTACCTAGCAATTTCAACAATGCTCATGAGAGGAAGACATAAATATGGTGACGGGCCAATTTTTGGCCGGTTTCCTGGCTCTTGACTCAGAATCTCCTCGAGGAAGTCTCTATGCCATGAACGGGCAACCATCAATGGAGTAAACCTTTGAACGAAGATGCAGACCGGTGAGAGTTATGAAGAAACCATAATAAAAACTTCATAAGTTTCTAATCAACCAAAAATGTGTATAAAATCAGGGAATCATGAATGCGAAACACTTTCATACCCATTTGCATTCTCTTTGGTCAAATCAGCACCTCTGGCAATAAGTAGCTGCAAATCACCAACCAGAAATTATGTGTGCACGTTTCGATCCATGGAAATTATTTGGCAAAAAATGTTAAGATCTATTAAGACGAAAAACAACAAACCTGGCAACATTGTACACTGCCACCACAAGCAGCATAATGGAGTGGAGTGCTTCCAGCACCTGCACAGAGAAATTATGCGCGTCCTTGGAATTAATATACGTTTGAAAACCTCATTAATGTTTTAGAATAGATGATAGTAATCATCAAGTATTGAAAAATCAATGCTAGGTTAAAGCAAAAATTGGAATCATATATTCTTCAAGTTGTAAAAATTTTGCTATATTCTAAAGATCCACCGCAGATTGGACACATGATTCTTTTCGCTTCTAGTTCTAGAATCAACATAAATCATTCAACTAATGAACTTCAGAATCATATATAGTAATTAATCAAATACTTGATCAAATATATGACTTTAGGATGCAGGCCAACTGTGCTACAACATTTTGCCATATCAACCATTTTCGAGTAGTCATCACAGTTCTTGTAAAGGGAAGGGGATGTAGGTGACATTTTATGGTGATTAAGAACATACCGTCAAAAGTAAAGGAGGTTTGAATGATAGACTCAAGTTAATGTCTTTAATGACCAAATCAGATAAGTGCAAAAAACAGTTCTGGAAAATTGTTATATGCAAAAGATTCAACAAATCACAGACAAAATGAACACCAGCACAGTATTTCTTTAGTTGTTTCAGCAGTTGAACAAAGTTGTATATTCACAGGGCAAATTACAATTATATGGTCTTGAAAGAATGAAATATAAACCAGACCTATTAAGTCAATCGTCGATCCATCTTCGACAGTTGCACTTGACACAGAAGCTCCTAAATCCAGAAGGAGGAGAACTGTTTCCGCATGCCCGTTCAGCGCAGCCATATGAAGGGCCGTGATGTCACCATCGGAAGGTCTATTGATTATGTCAGTGAGTGCACTAACAAAAGAGAAGCAAAATCAAATCTACTTGTTGAAAAGGCAGGATAAATCTCTTAAAAAAACACGACGTACCCTTCATCAAACTCTGAAACAGATTCATCGCTTTTCGATCTCCTCAAAATACGACAGAAATTAGGGATGCTGGGAACATAATCAGCAAAGAGAAGCCGGACACATCGGGTATGGCCATTTAAAGCAGCTAAGTGGAGTGCAGTTCCTCCATTAATATAATCAGCTCTGTGGATCTAAAAAACCCATACAATTTTAACTTTTGCCATACTCTCATAAAGGAAGGAAATATATCAAATCACTAGGGCAGTGTACACGAAACCGTACATTCGCTTTGAAAATAATTAGTGTCTGCACAACCTCCCAATGACCATATTGACAAGCTTGCATCAATGCAGTCTGAAATTATGCAATCACAAAAATCCTCAAGAGTTTGAAGTAATCAAATTCCAGAACAATCAATCATTAGTTCTGGACATAGTAGTATTCATAAGCTGACTTCAAAAAGGACAAAAACAAGACATAAAGGGAGACCTGTCCACGGTAGTTCCTGAGATTGATATCAACCCCTGACTCGATCAAAAGTGAGACAATCTGAAGCCATACAAAACCACAATAAAATCCATCAAGTTAATTTCTCTGTAAAATTAAACCAAAATGAACTTAATCCAACCATAACTACATATATACCTCATGATGACCCTGAGCAGCAGAATAGTGCAAAGGCGAATTTCGAACACCGAAGGTGGAGTACCTTGCAAGGCGGGGATTATAATCCAAGAGAGCCTTGGCCTCTTGAAGATCCCCATCTCTTGCTGCAGACACCAGACGCTCACCGGATGCAGAACATCCAAAAGAATTACCCATTAGATTCAAGAATCTCATTGTCATCAAACATAAGCAATCCCCAAATTATGAAATCAAGAGAATGATGAACAGTAAGGCTCTAACTCAGAACAGAACAAAACATGTAGGCCAAGAACAAAGGAACAGCATAGATCAAACAGTTGCATCTTTCCAATTGCCAGTTGAACTCAATTGGCCCTTGATCATTGAATCAACCGAGGAATGTCACCATTCACCAACGCACACCAATTTATCAACTCCTCACACACATTTTTCTACCTAAATAAGAACCAACTCAGAACAAATCTTAAACGGCACAAAAATACATTCACCAACAGCGTGGTGTAACTATCAGGATCTCACTCAGCTCGTGATTGATTGGTCAATGGCATATAAATTCTTCAAAAGGGCAAAAGAAACAAGTGGTGCCATCAAAGGGCAATTTCCAAATACCACTTGATCATTATTGTGGGGGCCCGAATGCTAAAACCATACGTTCTTGACTAAGACGGATTCCTACATCAGCTAACCAGGACTTGGTCATCTCCTAAAGGCCAAGAAAATACAGATATAACAAAAGATACAGTAAACAGTAAATAACCCATCTTCACAATGCCAAATTGACAGAAACGAGAAACTTTCAAACACCCATTTCCTTGATTCCCCTTAAGTTACCCCCCAAATCTCACCTGAAAATGATCAACCACCCAGATGAATTCGGATTTTTTAGTGCTACAATCCCTGACCCAATGCAATGATCAAACCCTAAATCGAGGATTATCAAATCAAATTCATTTAATAAGTATAATGGAAAAACTCACCCACTCCATAAACCAAGCATAACCAATAGGAGCGGTTTCATTTTTACTCTTTGACTAACCGACAAAAATAAATACAAAATACAATTAATGATAGACAATCCCCCTGAAAATCCCTCTGCATTGCCTTTTCCTCACAATGGGATCATTAATTATGCAAAAGATATGCTGGGAATGAGGTGTAAATGTAATGCCCAACATTAGGATTAAAATAACCCAAATAAAATGAGCACTCATCACTCATATGCGCACGGCACATTATTGTTTTAATATGCAAACTGAAAAGGGGAATGGGGATGGAGACAGCGAATTTTGTGGCAACCTTTTCTCTCAAGAAGTGTTGGCAAGAAAAGCGTGGACTTGTTTATTATCGGGCCCTAGGCAACGCATGGCTCGACATGCGTTCATTCATCAGTCTCATTACGATTACCAGTCAAACTGGGCAGTTGGGTGGTTGTAAATCTTGCCGCTGCCTTCCGCTAACTTGTCAATTTCGTGTCCTGTCTCCAAAGGGGAAGAGGGTTTTCTGCAGTTTTCTCTACATGCCAAAGTTAATCTTCTGTTCGGACTTCATTTTTGCCTGTTACATTTCTCATTATTATGTTTAACCCGCGCCGCACATTGCCCCGGAAGAAAATTTAATGATATGTATTAGTATGATGTTAGTGAAATTTTTTTTTTTTTTTTTTCGGTAAAAAGGGAGGGCCGAAGCCGTTTATTAATCAAACACTTGTCGAGTGTGATACAGACCAACGCGGTCAGAATCAAGTACATCATACATATACTCAGGTGGGCGCACAAAATGTTGAACACCACCAACTAAAGGGAAGCCTTTAAGAAAATAGTCTGCTGCAGCATTACATTCTCGAGGGACAAGAGAAAACTGAATATCCCAACTCCATGTGATCATGTCTTTGATCTGTTTAAGCCACTGGAAAGCATTGCCCATGATATAAGCATCAGAATTGATGAGCTCCAGTGTACTTTGGCTATCTGTCTCCACAATCAATTTTTGTATGCCCATAGACCATGCCATCTGCATTGTAAGAAGGACCGCTTTGATCTCAGCATGAAGAGCGTCAGGATACTGATCTTTGATCCTGAGTCCACCCAACCAATCACCCTTGTGGTTGCGGAGAATACCACCAGCCATTCCCACCGATTGCTTGAAGCTTCCATCACAATTTGCTTTTACCCACTGGTCTGGGGGTTTTTCCCATCGAGCTCTACAACATTGCCAAGCTTTGACACCAAATGCTCTAAGTTCACTTCTGGCCGCAAGATACTCATTGGTTGTTCTGCGAATATGTAGGTGGACAGACTCCCATCTGATGTTTTCTTGTGCATAGAGCTCCTTACATCGATACTTCCATATAAGCCAAATTCCAATCCCAAAGAGGGCAGCTTGTCTCTCACCAACACTTCGACAATCCATGGAAAAAATCCAATCCCTGACATTTAAAGACCAAAAGTCAGTATTAGAAGTCAGGCCAAGAGTAATCCATATACCTGTTGAAGTAGGGCAATCTCGAAGGGCATGTATGCAATCTTCCACAGCTCCACATTTCCAGCAATTTGAGTTGGAGGTAATATGTCTTTTGGATCTCTCCATGGCTGTAAGGAGCTTGCCATGCACAGCAAGCCAAAGGAAAAATCTGGTCCGGAAAGGGACTGGCCATTTCCAAACGCTCTTCCAATCAACATTACCATCATAGCTAGAGGCAGAAGACCAATAGTTGAGAGTGCTACTGATCGAGAAGACACCTCGGGGACATGGCTTCCAAAAAGGCACATCTTCTCTAGTGCTGTCGAGAGGTATAGGTTGGAGGTTGAGCAGGGTGATTCCATCAGATGTGAGTAGGTTATCCAATTCATGCATATTCCATGAATTATTAATGATATAAGAAGCCACTGTTCTATCCAATTCAGAAGCAAGGAGAGGACGAGTAACAAAGTCCTGCAAGAAGATATCTTGGTTAATCCATGTATCAGACCAAAAAAGTGCCTTCTTACCATTACCAACTTTCCAACCAAGGAGAGAACTAAAGGATTGGTGAACCGCTGCCAAATCTTTTGCAAACTGAGATAAAGCTTGATGATGATGAGAGAACTTATGACCCTTCCAACCAAAACGCTTTTTCATTACTTTTGACCATAAAGTATCTCTAGTTAGAATACCCCACCAACTTTTCATAAGCAAAGCCTTGTTGGTGGAACTGAGCTTTCTGATCCCAAGACCTCCATGTGCAGTAGGCAAGGTAATGGTATCCCATGCAATAAGATGGACCTTCTTCATATTGTTGTAAGAACCCCACAAAAAATCCCTACAGATCTTTTCCATAGCACTAATAGTTCTCTTTGGGAGGTTAACCACCTGCATTAGATATTGACCAACAGCTTGCAATACAGATTTAATAAGGGTAGTGCGACCAGCTAGGCTAAGATAACGGTGAGCCCAGCCACTTAGTTTAGATTTCATTCTTTCCAAGATAAACTCAAAGTCTTTATATGATTTTCTACCAGTAGTCATTGGAATACCAAGATAAATGCCTAAATCAGAAGAGGTTTGAAAAGCCAAAATATTAGAAATATTTCTTCTGTCAACTCGTGATACAGCATTACCAAAATATATCCTAGATTTGGCAGAACTAACAGTTAAACCAGAACAATCACTAAAATGGGATAACACAGATTTAACCTGGATAGCTTGAGCAACAGTCGCTTTGGAAAAAAGAAGTATGTCATCGGCAAAGAAAGCATAAGGAATTTTAAGTTGGCCATTGTCCCATGACACAGGTTTCCATTGGCCATCCTCCACTGCATGGGATATCATTGCTCCAAGCCTTTCCAAGCATAGAATAAAGATGTAGGGTGACATTGGATCCCCCTGACGAATACCACAAGATGGGGTGAAAGGAGGAGTAGGATGACCATTCCAGAAAACCTGAAAAGAAATGGATGTAATACACATCATAATTAGATCAATACAAGAAGTGGGAAAATCAAATAGCATTAGAGTGTCTTTGATAAAACTCCAACTGAGCTTATCATAAGCTTTCTCTAGATCCAATTTCAATATCATATATCCTGGTTTGGTAGCAGACTTGAGCAGATAATGGTTAATCTCCCTTGCAAGGATGATATTATCTTGGATGATTCGTCCTTTAACAAATCCTGCTTGACCCTGACTGATGAGCCGAGGCATAAGGTGAGTCATACGATTAATAAGCACTTTAGTGACGACCTTGTAGATCACATTGCACAAACTAATAGGACGAAATTGTTTGACTGACTTAGGGTTAGGGACTTTTGGTATCAAAATAATAGAGGTTTGATTCACACTAGAAATATCCTGTAAACCACTGAAACAATCACGAACAAATTTATAGACTGAGTCACCAACTGCAGGCCAATTATGCTGATAGAACATGGCATGGAAACCATCCGGTCCAGGGGCTTTCAAAGGGGCCATACTCTTTATAGCTTTCCAAACTTCCTCCTTGGAAGGGACAGTGCATAGTAGATCCTTTTCAGAAGATGATAAGGTAGTAATATGACCAGATAAGGTGGTAGAATTAGGCATAGGGGTAAGAGAATTTTGATATAATTGCTGGAAATAAGATCTAACCATAGACTGGATATTACTCTCCTCCCTGCAAATGTTCCCAGAAGCATCCTCCAGAACAGAAAATATCTTCTTTCTTTGCCTAGCCTTTACAAAGTTGTGGAAAAAACTCGTGTTCTGATCTCCAGCAAGACTCCAGTCTCTAGTACTCCTTTGAATCCAAGTGATCTCCTCCTTTTCCAAGATTGTACCAAGTTCAGAACTCAATTGGCTGTGCAGCCTTCTAGAAAAATGGTTATGATCCCAATCAAGTTGCTTCTCAATTCCTTTGAGTCTAGCACGGATTCGAGCTTTCCTCCTATACTGGTCGCTAAAGACTTTGTCTCTCCATTTTGTGATATCATCTTTAACATTAAATAAAGTATCCTGCAATGGTAATCCACTATTCCAAGCAGAATTAATAATCTTGCGAAAGCTAGGATAGCTTTGCCATCCAGCATTGTACCTGAAAACCTTTGGACAATTCCTCTTGTTTCTATTAACTCTCTCAGTAATACTGGTAAACAAAGGTGCATGGTCGGATTGGATGCGAGGCAGAACTTCAACAGTGCAATAAGGAAAATGAGTGTGCCAGGCCTCGTTCCCCAAAAGGCGATCAAGGCGACGTCGAAGCATCCCTCTGGCCCATGTAAACCTATTACCAAAAGTTTTCAACTCAATTAGCTGAGTATCTGAAATCCAATTATGAAGTTCATCACAAAGGCCTGCATTATGATGGCCACCCCTAGATTCATCAAATCGAGCAATACAATTAAGATCTCCTCCAATAAGCCATGGTTCATGTCGACAAGATGCTATTCTTGAGAGCTCGGGCCATAGCCAAGTCCTACGGAACCTATTAGGGGCAGCGTAGACCATAGTAACATAGAGAAAGCTCGCATCATCCTTAATCCTAAAATCCACATACTGAGAATGGCTGTCCAAAATTTCAACGGACACATTATCTCTCCAAAGAATCCAGATTCCACCACTGAACCCCGAAGCCTCAATTCGATAAGAACATGGAAAGCCACTGCAACGGATAAAATGATCAGCACGACGGCCACTAATGCGAGGCTCAAACAAAGCCACCAAATCCACCCTCTTACTGGAGGTTAAATCCCGAAACTCTCTACGAAAGGAGGATGATGCTGCCCCCTGTACATTCCAACAAACAAAATTAAAATGCATACTGAATGAAATAAAAACAATAAAGATACTAAAACACAAAAAGGAATCCTGATTAAGGCGGCATGCTGGTTGCACGACCATGCTTGGCTGGAACATCAGATAAATCCTCCTCTAAGGCATCTACTCGCATTGAAGGAGGGGAATCTGGGGGTCTATCAGCCATTTTTCCCCAAAGCCTTTTAGTTCTTTTGTGAACATGCATGGAGGGATCAATGACTTCCACTACTGAGTGATTATTAGGTGGCAGGTTAGATGGAATAGGTTTGATCCATGCTCCCGAAGGTTGCTTGGACCAAGAAGGGGATGAGGGGAAATTGGTATGTGTATCAGGTTCTGAAGATGAACGCGGACTGGAACTTGGCTGGCGCGAGGGGGTAACATGAGACGGAGGGATCTCAGGGATCTCTCGGTGTGGAGAGGGGGTACGTCTAGACGGTCGATTAGTGCATGCATGAGGAGGACTGTCCCTAGGAAGGGCGGATCGGTGGGAAGCTGGGTATGGAGGATCTTGAGTTGATGCAGGATCTTCTGGGTGTCCATCGCCTTGAACAGGTTCTTGATCCTCCATTAATATATCGAATCGATTATTAGTAGGGTTTCTTTGATTCACAGATCGGCCACCACTTGCTTGAAATCTTCTCCTTGGCTGCACGAACATCCACGGGCCATATCCGGACTTAGCTTCTTGGTCTTTGGCTACCTCCTGGGGGGGCGTCTCTTCCTTTTCTTTCTCTGGAACAACTAATTCAGGGCATGAAGTTTGTCCATGCCCATAGCGTCCGCAGTGAAAACAGATGGCCTTGATGTTTTCATATTCCACTCCAATGATGCGATCACCGACCATAACTTGGGGAGTAAGTGGTTTGTCCATATCAATCCGAACTGCCAGTCTAGCATAGCAGGCACGGGCCGTGGTGTCTGTGTTGCTGTCTACACAGACTACTTTTCCGATCGCTGAAGCCACCCGGATCAAATATTGTCTATTGTAGAGGAAGATGGGAATTTTAGGAATCCGAATTCACGTGACAAAAGAATCAACCTTGTTAGTATCAGGATCAAAATCTTCCTGCCAAGGCTGCACATGTAAGTAATGTCCAGCTATCATCCATGGACCGCCTACCAAAGCATGAACAGCATCATTCTCACCCTTAAATCGAACAATATAGTAGCCGTTGCCGACATCGATTGATGTTAGTGAATTTTTAATTATAATAAGATAAGATAAAAAAAATATTAATCATTTTAATACTCCGATAATAATTACTCCTCCCCTCTACCATTATTTCTGTCTCAAAAATTTTTGAACACGTCATCCAATGCATTTATTTAACACTTAATATCTTAAAATCTATATATATAAAATTATGTAAAATATATATTTTAAAACTATATAATTAGAAGAATCTAACAAGAACCAACTTGACTATGACCCTGTTTGGCAAAACAGCTAAATGAAATTAGCTTATTCTAGGCCATTTAAACTGAATTAGCTTATTTAAAAAGACAAAATAACTCAATCAATCAGCTCTTTTTGAAACCGCTGCAAATAGCAGCATTTTGGATTTTAGCTTATTCTAGGCAAAAAGTTAGTCTCGAAATTTTCAAACAGTTAATTTTAACTAATTATTACTCACAGAATCAGTTAACAGCTAACAACTAATTCACAAACAGGCCCTATATATTTTCGTATATAATTAGGATAATATTATGTCAAAGTTGATCAATAAACAATGTCAAAAGTCAAAATGAGACGCTTTGAGTGGGACGGAGAAAGTAGTATATGTCAACGCATTAAATTCATTCATATACAAATTGCAGAAACCTTAAGCTACATTGGACACATGGGCGGATGCATGTATACTCAAGTGGGGACACGGAACACCACTTAAATTGATAAAATTGCTATTTTAACCATTAATTTTTAAATATTTAATTATGTGCACCCACTTAATTTTAATGGTGACACCATATAAATTGATTAAGTTGTTATTTTAATCTTAAAATTTTTATTTTGGCTTGAAATACTCACTCAATTTTCGCACCAACACCACTATCTCCAAATCCAGTATAGCTTCGTTTGATATTATTGTGTTACCAATACTATCTCCAATTTTAACATAGCTTATAAGTTATATTAATTATTGTGACACCACTTAAAAGAATTTCTAAATCCGCCACTGATTGGACATACTATAAGTGAGCCATTAACTACACATTTACAGAATAATACCCTAAGACCAACTCCAACGCTCGCGCTAAAATGGTGAGAGAGGCCATTAATGGCCGAGCGGCGGCTCCAATCGAGCTCCCAAAAACACAATCTGTATCGCCATTTTTTGCCATTGTGCACAGTAGCACACCAAATATTGTGGGGAATTGTTCACACCCCGCAATCCCAATCCCATTTATTCTTTTTCTTCTTTTTTTTTTTTTAATTGTATTCCTTCTGTTGTTCTGTTTATTTATTTATTTATTTTTTGCATTATTCTTTACACCTATTTCAAATATCCTTTTTTTAAAAAATATACTAGATTTATTTTTTAATATACTAGATTTTTCATTTTTTTTTACTTTTATTGTATTTAAGTATTTCTTTAAATTTTATTTATTATCAAATAAATTAATTTAATATTAAGAAGATAATTTTAATATAAAAATTATTTATTATACATAAATTTAGATGCAAAAAATAATTAATATTTTAAATTCAATAATTTAAAATATAAAATTAAATATTATATATAGATGAATTAAAAATTAAACAAAAAATAATGTATTGAAATTAATTGATAGATAAAATATAATATTATTAGTAATGGAATCAAAATGGAATATTCTATTACAAAGGGAAATATAGAAATATGGGTTAGAGAGGAATAATGGAATACTGTACATTTAACTGGAAAATAGAGATAATGTAACTGTAAAATAAAGTTTTGGGTTGGAGATGACCTAACGGCAGTCCACACTACCAAAAAAAACGTATTCTTGTTGGCAGAATAAATGTAATCCACTAAATAAAGTTTTGGGTTGGAGATGGCCTAACACGTATACATGTAGTATATGCTAACCCATTGATCTAGCCAGGGATGAAGAATATGATCAACCCTTTTTTTTAAAGCAAAGAAAATTACCAGTGCCTCAACTTGGCCGTTCACTAAATTAAACTGAAGACATCCTGTTTTCTTGTTTTTTCTTTGTTCCTAGGGAGTGATCCGCCTTGGTTTCTTGTTTTTTCTTTGTTGCTTGTCTTGCTTTTCCTTCTTTTGCGTTTCTCATTGTTATCCGGCCTTTGGCTCCTAAAAAAAAAAAAATTAAACTGAAGACATCCTGCATGCCTTCCCGATGTAACCAATTGAAACATGATTATTCAGAAGACATTAAACAAAAAACACAAAAGAAAAACAGAAGAATGATACATCAACCGAAAAAGAAAAAAAAAAGACACAGGAGCCAACATTCTTTGGGCATCTATCAAATTAATCGAGAATAGTAATCAACATTTAAATACAACTTTCTCTGTGCAAAGGACTCATTTGATGGGGCAGCTCGCTCCAAACCTCTTGCTATATACAAATGACATGATTTGCAAGCATAAAGAGCCAGGCATAAATAGCTTTTGGCCACAAATTTTCTGTGTTGTATGTGTCCAGAAAGTAATGATAATGGGGTTCATATATCTGCCCAGTTAACACGAATATGAATATAAGACAGCATGTACAATAACTCTTCACTACAGAGACAGACTTATTAAAATATGCCTGTCTGTAGAAAAACGATATTAAACCATCCAGTGACTCTTAAAAACAATTGACGAAAGGGTGAAACGACCCCTACCACCAGAAGCATCGACATAAATTCGATTCAACCTGAAAAGAATTGAAAAATCCAAACAGATGAAATGCCACAAACTCTAAAACCAAAATATAAGTAGCAACTAAAACAGGGATAATAATGTTTATACACGGGGATCAACTCCCATATATAAAACCAAGAAAACAACAATCTATTTATATAGAAATTTTATAATTATAGCATTGCCTGTAAAGTTCTCACTGCTTGTTCAATTTGATTAGCAGGTCAAATCACAATAATCACATGGTTCATAGAGAACTCAGTGAGATATATGCATCGACTCCAAAGAAGCTTACCTTAAAAAAAAAATAAAATTCAATTTTCTATTGAAGAATTTCTTGCAAAGGAGCCCACCTAAATAAATTGCTTGTTCCGGCTTATTATCCGCATCATTCTTTTTGCAACTGCAGGCATTGTGTCATAAAATGATTGTGTCCTCAAGTTCAATTTCCTGACATCATTGATTTTTAAGTCCAGGCTTAAGGAATATGAAACAAGTCCAGGTGTTATGTTTTCGATTAACAACTCAAAGTTCCTCAACCTTTAAAAAATTATCAAACCACAAATAGGCAGTAATCACAGGGTGGTTCCTCAAGTCTCACCATCCATTCACGCTTTCAAACGACTCAAGCTTTTGCAAATACTAATAAAAGAGAAATTGTGGATATGTGACTTATTGATTTGTGGCTAGATTTGGCCTACCTCAGTTTTTGTGCTGCAATCTCCCACTCTCAGCACCAGCATACGGATCAATCACAACATTTATGACAGTTGGCTTTCGAGCAGTGAAAGATTCCACAAGTGCAGACTTTAGCTCATCTGGGGTTGCAACGAGGTAGCCTTTTCCTCCCAAAGCTTCCAGGAGAACATGATATGCAGCACCTGGAACAAATGAAGTTGGCGCAGGATCATCCTTGTAGGGTCCAGAGATTTCTTCTGGATTTCTTCGGTCACCACCGTACACTCCACCATTGTTGTGTTGAAGACTATGACCACCACAGGCAGTTGATACCGGACCAGTGTCTACGAAAGAGTCCCGTCATATCAGTTAATTTGTAAAGAACAAAATTAAAGCAGCACCTAAATTGCCAAGAACTTAAAACTACTAAGAGCAAATACTTCATGAATCACTAAAATCAATAACAGTGGGGAATTGAGCATGGGTCTTCAATTCCCACTTTGATAGAAGTTCAAAATGATCACCTTACCTAAAAATTGAAGCTATAGAATATTAATATATACTTCATCATACATCAATTCATCCGTGTTTAACGAGTATATGTGTGTGTGTGTGTGAGTATCAGCATGAATTCACATACTGTTCGACATAAATATTTAGATACCATAGATACATCATACATGCATCACTTTTGTTTTGCTTTCTTCAAATAGTTTGCATACTGATAGATTTATCACATATATAAATTTACACACACCCAACTAATCTAAAGGGACCTTACCTCGTAGTCCTAAAGATTTTATATACTGACAAGTTCCCAAGCAATATGAACATAGCAGAAACAGAAACAAAAACTTACGACATAAATTGAGGAAGAAAATAAGGCAGAAACCAATTATTCAACACGGAAACTTCAACCAACCACCATAGGAAATCTGTTTTTTTTTTAGTATGATTTAATTAACAATCCAAGCACATCAATCCAAGTTGTATCCATTTGATGCTCATTTGAAACAAACCATTATAAACAACACAGTATCAGGAAAGAAGATATGTAAATTCTGCCAAAAACTTATTATGCATATATGCCAAAATCAAACAATCTGCAATAAATTTCCAATCAGAGGAAAGAAACAGTACCTCAACCTCCATAGCACTGAATCCAAATCCAGAGTCGCCTTCCACAGCAACCACCAACCGATTTGGTGATGCCACAGCAGCAGCAATGCAGTAGCCAAGGCCAACCCCCATTGTCCCCCAAGTCCCCGCATCCAGCCTAGTACGTGGCTCCATCTGGACAAGAACCGACCGCCCAACATCCATAGTGTTAGCTCCTTCAGAAACCAATACCGGAGCACGGCTACCAAGTCGCAAAATTGCATCCCTTATAATCCTCATTGGCGTCATAAAATTAAATGGAACCACATTCTTCGCTAACTGCGCCTCCATTTTCGCCACATTATCCTTGCTCTTGTTCCTTACAGCCTCGACCCAAGGATGTGTGATTTCCCCAAACAGAAAGGATCATCCTTAATCTCCTTATGTATCATCCCCACCACATCCTTGGCATCCCCAACTATCCCCAAACATGGCTTCCTCAACTCAATCTCTTCCTCGGAAACATCAATAAGTATGAACTTTACATCCTTAGACCACTTTGGTGGCTCCCCAAAATGCAACAACCAGTTAAGCCTCGCACCAACAACCATAGCCACGTCGCATTTCCCAATTGCCAGTGATCTTGCTGCCGTGGCAGCCAATTCGTGAATATCCGGCAGCAGCCCTTTCCCCATGGGAGTGGGCAAAAATGGGATCCCAGTACTCTCCACTAACATGGTTAATTCATTTTCGGCCTTAGCGTAAGCTGCTCCCTTTCCAAATACAATCAAAGGCCTCTCAGCATTCCTCAACAACTTCACAGCCTTCTGAATTACTGAATTGTTAACCCTAGGTTTCTCAATCAATTCCTTGTTCCTACAGTTTAGGGCTTCAGTAATCAACCTCTCAGCCTCCGGTTCATCAATGGTTTGATGAAGAACATCGGTCGGCAAGTCGAGATAAGTCCCGCGGCTACATGTATGTCTCCTTCCCTTGGAAATTTGATACTGTAAATTTTGATGTGTTTTTGTAGTTTAGAATGTTGATGAAAATTGTGGATTTGAACCGAACTAGCTATGATGAAAGTTTTTAATTTGGTTTATAGGTGGCTTAAGCACAACTCACTGTCCTACCGGCAAATAGGGAAGCTGATATGTGCTTCGAAAGGGAATCTTGGAGCCATTACAAGGGTGGCGGAGTGGCTTAAGACAATACACGTTAGAGGGAGGTTTTATAGGTGTGGCGTTGACACGGGCTGGTGGGAATGTGTTGGAACGCCACTTAGAAGAGTTTCATGAGTTTGCAGAGTATTTGGAGGAGAATGGTGTGAGGAGTGATTGGATGGGTTATGTGGTTAGTAGGTGTCCGGAGGTATTATCTTTTAGCATGGAGGAATTGAAGGCACGCACCGAGTTCTATTTGAATATGGGGATGGATAAAAATGAGTTTGGGACAATGCTGTTTGATTGTCCTAAAGTGCTCGGATACCTCTCCATGGAAGAGATGAACCAGAAGGTAAAGCATAACCTAAGAACCTTTTTTTGTACATTTTTTTCCAACATTATTATTGCAATTGAATGAAACATTAGACAATACGACACTTGCTATTCTTTGTGTAATGCGATCAACAGATCCTATTGTCGATGCTTGTTTCATTCAAAGTTTTGACTTGGCAGAGGTCGAGCAGACAAATCTTTTTGTTAGAATTTATGGGTTTTGGTTGTTAAGCAGGTTTTGTTAGTTCATGGTTGTTTAGGTAGCATATTTGAAGGATTTTGGTCTGAATGATGAGGAAGTGGGGAGATTATTAGCATTTAAACCACAGTTGATGGCCTGTAGCATTGAAGATAGATGGAGACCTCTGGTCAAGTACTTTTATTATCTTGGAGTTTCGAAAGATGGCATGAGAAGAATCCTCACTATGAAGCCTATGGTTTTCTGTGTTGATTTGGAGACCACCATTGCACCAAAGGTGTCATCATCATTATAAACCCTTGATTTTTTCCTTTACCTCAGGTCATGCTGTTTTCCAACTCACCAGTTTTAATCTTGCTGCCCCTTTTAAGGTTCAATTCCTACGAGATATAGGCGTTGGGGAAGGAGCAATTGGCAGCATGCTTGCCAGATTTCCTTCATTGTTGACATACAGCCTCAACAAAAAAATTCGCCCTGTGGTATGCTTCCGCCCCTCCAGAATTTTCACACAGTCTTCCAATGTTTCCATTTTCCAATTAACTGTTTCTGTTTACAGGTCATTTTCCTGCTAACCAAGGCTGGGATTTCTCAAAAGGACATCGGGAAGGTGATAGCGTTGGGGCCGGAGCTCTTGGGATGCAGCATAGGAAATAAGCTGGATCACAATGTGAAGTACTTTTTATCGCTTGGAATAACGCTTCCACAATTGGGAATGATGATTTCTGATTTCCCAATGCTGCTTAGATATAACACAGATGTTCTACGCCCAAAGTATCGCTACTTGAGACGAATGATGATCCGACCACTACAGGAACTTATTGAATTTCCAAGGTATGGATGACAAACCTATCTCTACTTCTGCAAATTTTACCAGAGATCGCTCAACATTCCAAGTACTGATGGTCATAGCATTGTACAGGTTTTTCAGCTATTCATTAGAAGAAAGAATAATCCCAAGGCATCAGATTATGGTGGAAAATCGGATCAATTTCAAGCTACGGTACATGCTAGCAAGCACAGATGAAGAGTTCAATGTAAGAGTCGCGGAAGCAGTGGAAAGACGGAGAAGATTTGAATCAGGCGAGGCATACCAAAATGAACATTCATCACAAAGCAATGACAACGCCAACACAGAGCATTTTCCACAAACCACATGACTTAGAGATTCATCTTGTACAGTATAAGCAGCAGTGTACTATAGAGAAACCTTTTATGCAGACAAATTTTTAGATATATTAGAACAATAAATATCTCTCTGGTATGTGAAACTGTATTATTTCAAAACAATTACTCCATGAAATGAAATATCTCGATTGCAATTAGCAAATAAACAACCAGAAATCAATGTTTTGGGACAACATAAGACATCCATGGAAGAAATCAAACATAAACTGAAACCAGTTTCAGCTCTCCTTGCCAAAACTACCCACAAGCAAGTAGTTTTAGCTATTCTTGCCAAAAATAATCACAGGCAAGTACTGAAGGCAGTGTTCGATCAAAGTCAAGTTGCTGTCCTTATCTTAGGAGCTTCTCCAGCAGCATAGACCGGGTGAATGTCATAACCTTCCTTCGGCACAACATGAACCCACTTGCGTCCAGTCAACTTGTTGCGCTCAAATTTGACGCTCCCTTCCTTCAAGGCAAACAACGTGTGATCTCTCCCGATACCAACATAATCTCCCGGATGGAAACGAGTACCCCTTTGACGCACAATGATATTTCCCGGGATCACTCTCTGCAGAATATATAACATACAAACAACAGTAAATAACAAAAGCAATCCAAAGAATTCAGCAACATACATCCCTTCACTTCAAGCTCTTAGCCTCACCTCACCACCAAATTTTTTAACACCGAGATTCTTGGGCAAGGAGTCACGACCATTTTTTGTTGAACCTGCTGTCTTCTTGGTGGCCCATCGCCTGAAAACCAAGGTCAATCCCTCTCCAGATGCTTCTGTGAAAAATAGGGGTTTGGGGGGGGGGGGGGGGGGGGGTGGGGGTGTTGATTATAAATTGAATGACTATGAAAGCATAAAGAGCTTGAAAACACAAGTTTTAAATCTATGAATGGAGAAAAACTTGTTTCCAAGACAAAACCACACCAATAATTTAACGACCAAAAGACTTAACACCAACCCCACTGCCCATGTAATTGAAATGCTAAAAAATATAAACAAAACAGAGACTTGTCAGTTGTTACCATCAACATAACCCACAGAAAACAGAGCCAAATACACTGCCAGAAATCCAATAACATCGAAATGAGCGGGAGCTACCTGTTTTTACATTTGAAATTAAATGGATGGATGATGGTAACTTATGAACACAGCCATTTCAAACTAGGGTTCTTATTCATTTTTACAATGTAGCAATTAACAATTTAACATAATGGCCGGAAAGCATAGGAAAAAAGAAAAAAAGAAACTCTCACCGCCGGCAGAGCAATAAACAGGAGGGCTCGTAATCAAATCCCTAATGCTTAATCTTCTAAACAAAGATGCCGCTGAATTCATCGTTTTCGCTAACTATTACAAGAAAAAGAACACCTGAATCAGGAAAACAAAACAAATAAATCGGATTAGCAAGGAAACGCTAAAAGCAAGCAAGCAAGGAGTATCATTGCATTTGAACAAAATTAATGGAGGGATTTCGTCGAATAGCTTAGAGTCACTGTTTAAAAAAACGGTAGAGAGGCGTGGGTGATTTTCGAACATGAGGCGCCGCCTCGAGCATAGCCGGCAAAGCGTACGCCTTACCTGTGGTGAGGCGGCCGAGGCGGTTCGAGGCGGCGGCAGAGGGAAGTCACATCAAGCGTTTGTCTGCTCGTCGGAATTAGGTGGGGATATGCTGGCGGCGATCTTTCTGAAGCAGAGGCTTGAGAGGCTGGTTCTGGAGCAGGTGTTTTGTAGGGTTTTTTAAGATAGGAGATTCCGGAAAGACCGACTGATGTGTTTTGTAGGCTTTATTATAAATAGGAGAGAAGGAAGAAAAAGAAGGCCAATCGACTAATGTATACAAACCTGGGAAATTGTATTCAATAAATAAAGGATGCCACCTAAATCTAGGATAATGTATTTATTAAACCTAATTCCCACCTTACTTATTAAATATTGTAATAAAATAATTTCTAAAAGGCTCCTCCTAAATTATTTTAATATATTATATATTTTATGCATTTGTTAATTTACGCTTCGATTTTACGCCTCGGACCGCCTCGAGGCTTACGCCTCATGAGGCGGAACAAAAACGTACCGCCTCAAAAAACGTACTTTAAAACTTTGGTCCCGCCGGGCCGGCCAGCACTCGCCCAATCAATAACACTGAAAACAGATATCGGAACTTTGGTTATATCCGTCGCCTTGGCGGAGAATTTTGAAAATGGTTTAACAGCTGCTACTTGATCGAGCTCCTGGAAGTCCCCACGCCCGGCGAGGCTCTGCTCACATGAACCAGAGATCAGAACCATAGGCCAAACCATAGGCCAGGCATTGGCGGCGGCATTGGATAACCCGGCGAGGCCATGTACGCAGCCCGGGCCTGATACGGTGAGGAGCACGCCAGGGCGGCCAGTCAAGTAACCGTAGGCAGAGGCAGCGTAGCCCGCCGACTGCTCGTTGTGGAAGGCAATAAATCGAACGCCTAGGGCAACCGCGCGGTTGGCAAGTGAAGTAACGGGAATGCCCACGACTCCAAACATCTTGTCCACACCGGCGCGTGCCAGGCACATTGCGACCAGCTCATTGCCGTCGATTTTTGATTGGTTTTTAATGCCGGTGTCCACCATTGATAAGTGGGAAATTAAGCAAGCCGACCCTGTGACAAAAATGGGAAATTTGACACAGTAATATGTAAAGATTATTACTGTAGTACTTGCTCTGTTTTTGAAAGTTTTTTACGGGCCCACATATCACACAGTTCAATGCACCTTTTAAACCATAAATAACTCAAGTTTGGTACAAGTAAAAATTTTAAAAAATTAATATTTAAAAGCTATACGACGAGACGAATCTAACAAGATCCCACTTGACTATATTATAACTTATATAACTATGATAAAACTTTAAGTAAAAGTCTGTGGGTAAATAGTGACATATAACAAAATGTAAACAACTTTCAAGAACGGAGGTAGTATTAATGTATAGGTGTGTTGGATAAGGAGGAATTGAGGGAATAGTAAAATACCTGCACTCAATGAGTATAGGCGAGACTGCGAGAGAAGAAATGTTGCTTCACTTGAGTTACCAAAGGAATATCTAATAGTTATTATCAACACATTTATGATAAAATAAAAATAAAAATCAATGGCACATGCAATTAAAGGTTGAATGAATATTTACCGTAAACTTTACGTTAAATACATATACTTACTAATAATTATAATGATTATTTAGTTATAGCTTATTATAGTTGTATTACGTAAAATTTGTTTAGATTAAATCTAAATATTTAAATTAAAATTTTTTCATTAAAATTTAAATTTCTGAGGTTATAATTAAAATAATTTCTTAATATATGAGGTGGAGGTATTAAATGTCATCAATTGTAGGATTAAATATAGTTGGAGGGGTAAATAAGATTGTTGAGGGGAGGTGGAGGGAAAGATGACTACATTAGTGTTTCATGATATCTGTATTATGATATTTTCCTTTCCTGAATTAAAAGGATAGGTGCCAATTAGATAGTATATTTGAGAAATAATTAGAGGTTAGAATTTGGAATTTAAAGTTAATGATTTAATGGTGAAAAATAGTTTTGACTTTTGAGTTGATGGGTATGTTTGGGAAATAATTAGAGTTTAGAGTCCGGAGTTTGGAGTTTAGAGTCTGGAGTTTGAAATTAATGGTGAAAAATAGTTTTAAATTTTAATAATGATGTTTGGTAATGTAATTTTAAATTAGAGTTTAGCGTCCGTTTAATTTGGAGGGATCTTAGATTACATTGGAAATGTGATTGCTGGAAATGTAAGATTACTGGGAATATGAGATTGTCGGGAATCTTAATTTAAGATTATTGCGTTTGGTTATATTGGGAATCTCAGATTTCAATTTCTAATCAATTTACTATAATATCCTTGAATTTTAATTGACAAATTTATAAATATGTTATTTTGCTACAAAATAGTGATAATATTTAAACCAATTTATTTTTAAAAATATAAAAAAATCGTTATATATAATTTATTGTATGATAATTAGTAATTTCATGTCACTAAATGCTTATTATTTTTATTTTTTATACAGAAGATAAATAAATTTTAAGCAAATATGAGAATATTTATTTAAAAAATATGTTTAAATAATTTAAATTTTTTAATTGATTTTTAAAATTAAATTTAACATATTTATCATTTTTTAAAATACAAATATCTAAATTTATAAAATAAAAGAAGTATAAAATGTAAGGGTATAAATGACGCATTAGTATAAAAGTAGGAGAAATTGAGGTGGTAATCTAAGAATACCGACCTTTTAGGTGGGAATCACATTCCCATCCAAAACCCTCAACATTCCCACCTCGGTAGGAATGTGATATTCCTATGTGAAAGATGCCGCAAACCAAACGCGGGCATATAACATTCCCTACCTAAGATTACCAGTGGGAATCTTGGATGCCCCCAAACCAAACGCCCCCTTAGAGTCTGGAGTTTGAAAAGCTAAAAGTTGGGGAGATGAGCGTTCAGAGTTTAGAGATTAGAGATTAAAATTTGGTGGTTACTGTTATTAGTGTTTACTATATATAGGATTTTAGGCTATTTTTACTATGTATTTTAAAAGCTAAACGCTAATCGCTAGCGTTTGTGCCCAAACACAGCCGATATAGTTTTGAACCATGATGTTTGGTGTAAGAGTTTAAAATTAGAGTTAGAGTTCGGACTTTGAAAAATTAAAAGCTAGAGAGGGATAGAGTTTAGAGTTTATGGTGGAATTTAGAGTTTGACTACTAAATAGGAAAATATTTACTATTTACTGCAATTTTTAGATTTCAAACACTAGCATTAATCCGAGGGAAAAAAAAAAAAAAATCTTGAAATTTGTTACTAATAAGAGGCATCAGAAGGAAATTCGACTTGTACTCCCTCACCTGCTCAAAATGCTCAAAATGTAACTCAAGACAAGTAAAAACTTACCTTATTCTTGGATGGAGTCAACTGGATCAATTTCTGAACAACCAGGCAATTCCAGCCAATGAAAAAAGTATTAAAACCTGAAGAAATCAAAGAAATGAGCTAATGAAACAACTGTGGACAGACAAATTTTTGATCAGCAGGTAAGAGTCACAAAGAGAGATTAAAAGTGGCACTTCAATCTGCTCCTACAATAATCGCCTCTTAAAAAAAATATACAAGCAGCATTAACAAAACTGAATGAAATTGTGTGATTTTAATTGAGCCCAATCCAAGTGTTTTCAAAAGCCTTCCTGCAATATAACAAAGACTCTAAAAACATGCCATTCCAGCCATTTTCGCCATTTTCGCCAACAAGGCAACAAAAATGCAGTTTTGGCATATACTTATCCACTGCCTCTGAAGAAAATACTTTCTAGCTGTAGAACTATTTACATGTCTTCTCTCTTTCAAACAGCAAATAAACTCGAAGTATACAGACAAGATCATATGCAGGTCGGATCTGTAAAGAAAACCCAACTCACAAACCTAATAGGGCAAACTATCAAGGTAAACATTCAAAGGTACCCCAAAGCACAACAAAATCAACAAGTAGATATTTAAGTCCTGCAGGTTAGGTTCTTTTTTGCCAAAACAATCTGTAATCAGTTTAGCAACTTATAGTGGAGGATCCTTCTTCTCCAGTAATAAATTATACAGATCACACAATTAAAAGGATACTAAACCAGACATCCAAGTGCTCAATCACTCACCTTCCTAACAGCTAAAATTACAACACAAACCCATCAAGCATATAACAAAATTATTAAATCACTTTTTACCCAAATCAATAGCACCAGAAAAGTCTTGAAAGCACAATAAGTTATCAAAATCCATGCTCAAAAATCAAAATACCTTCACTGAATCCAAAGAAAAAACCACAAAAAGTACTCCAATGATCCAGCCCACAACTAAACATCAAACGAATCCCTCCATCCAGTAGCGATTCCAGGATCTTAAGTCAGGGTGTGCGAACTTGGAAATTTTTTTTTACAGTAGTCGTGACATTTCTTCAAAAAAATTGAAAAATCTACATCTACTTCACTTAATATTTCTCAACATAAAATAATAATGAACTATTTAATTAACTTTCGTCACCAATACGGTTTTACAATTTGGATTTGACAATCTTCATCACATAAACTCTTTCAGCTGATTAGCAAAGCAATGCACATAATCAACATACTGGTTTTTTTCAATATTAAGATTTAAAATATTTAAAAGCTTTTTTCAAATATGTAAATATGTTATATTCAGAAATATGTATAAGAAAAAAAGAAGAAAATTTAACATGATTTTGAAATAAGCTTAATTAGACTTGTAAAAGGCTTAAAATATGACCTATTTCTATATATAAATAGGCTAGACTTACACCTACAGCGTAAGTTTATCAAATGTTATATAGGCTAGACTCAAGTCTTAAAAATGAAGTAGGCCTAGATTGTTCAAATCAAATCTCGGATTAATTTAGCTTAGCCTATTTCCATCCATATTCATTCTCAATATAAGTTCAAACTAAATGTCAAAGATGAGCTTCGGGGGGGAATTTTAAAAATGGGTCTTAGTATTCGAAACATACTCTAAAACATCTACCATTTTCTCTTTAAAAAAAATATTGTTTACGATGCATTTACTAAATATTAATATTACTAATATACATTATTAAAAGTAAAATAATTTTAATAGACCATTAATTAATTAAATTATGATGACATTCAAACATACACTCCAACCAAGGTAATAGATAGATTCTCCAATACATGTTAACAAAACTTAAATGAATACAATCTAATTTTAAATATAAAATTTAATTTTAAAATATATATATATATATATATATAAAAAAATAAAAAAAACTTTTTTTGAAAAATGAGGGTGGTCAGCTGACCACCCTCTACCCCATTGGATTCGCCACTGCCTCCATCCGAGCATATACAAGAAAATAATGCCAAGAACTTACCAATAATCAAAAAACCATAAAGCGGTTGTGGAGACAAAGGGAGATTTCGGATTGTGATGAAAATTGAACAACCCTGTGGGCTTTATTCAGCTCCTACTCTAAGTGTGTACACTATGAAAGAAAAATGAAAATTGGGGAAAGGGCTGCACTCCAAATTCATCAAGAGAATTTTTACATAAATGAGAGCTCGGACAATAGTAGCTATTCCTACTAATGTACAATTTCTTCGAGTGGAGCATAAAAGATTGATGGCAAGCTCTAGGATGAGTCAATCTGATTTTGCAGCAGTTCACCAACATCCCCCAGAATCAGTTAACATTTATTTATTCTTTTTGAGCAGTAATTCAAATGTTCAAATAGCTGATATAATATCTTAATTAGACAACTATCATTTATCAACATAGAAGAAATGAAAACGTATGCACCTCTCAAGAAGCTTGGACCATCCGTCCACTATAGCAGGCACTTTCCTTAATGGATTGATATATGTCAAAAAGAATGTAATGAAAAAGGCTGTCTCATAAAAGTCGAACATTTCAAAACGACTGCTTATCAGCTTATAAACAATGAAAAGAGGAAAAGACGGAAAGTGTGGCAGAGAAACTTTTATCTTACTATACAACATCAGAAAGAAATTCCAAGGTTGTTAAGATCGGGATCCTATATGGGATCGATTTTCTTTTTGCAAGATCGGGATCGTAGGATCGAATTGGGATCCTAAGAACTTATGAAATTGCAATAATGGATAAACTCAATCATGCATACTAACAAGTAAAAACATTATTTCGTGTGTTTATGAGTTTTGCAAGTTAATTAATACAATACAGTACAAAAGCATCACATTTAACATAAAATATTTACACATACATATGTTTTTTTACACATTATACATGAGAATACAAGTTCATAAGTTTAAATTAAAGAAAAAAAGTTACTTTGATCCCAAATCATAAAATACTACAAAAAATTTATGCGTTTAAGAGGGTATAATCGTAAGATCGTAGAAGCGTTTGAAGGAGTATGACCATAAGATCCTAACATTCTAGTATCAGGATCGGGATCTCACTAATTTTAAGTATCAGGATCGTTTTAGAGAGGTGTGATCATAAAATCGTAAGATCTTAAGATCAGGATCGAGATCTTAACAACTATGAGAAATTCTATTTAAACCACATTTTTGGAGTAATATAACTCATAATACATGTGCAATAGATGATTTAACTGGTTTAGTGGTTGACGGAGCATGTTTAGAACAACTTACGATCTAAGGATGCTGCCAGTTAACTTTCGAAGATTAAAAGTTTATAGGTCAGTAGTAAATGTCAATAGCACAACTTGCCATATACGCGAACAATTCTCACAAACATTTCAATATAGCTTCCAAACAGGTTTATTTCAATAGATAAACACAAGCAGACACAACATCCTCCGATGGATTGCAGAGGAGTTCATCAAGAAAGGGGAATTCTGTAGTGGTCATGGGAGAAAAGATAGAGAGAGTGTCTGAACAAAATAAAGAAATCATGACTCTGCTTGAACCACAAATCAAATATCTACAACAACACACCAAATTATTAGTCTTTCCCTGGAATGAGAAACTCTAAAGTTGGTATATCTATTTCGAGCAGTTAAGTACTTTAAATAGCTCATAAGCAAGAAACAGATGTAACAAGAGAAATTTGATTAACAATTCGTGATAATAGTATGACCTTGTACCTTGAATAAAAGTTCAATTACGCTCAATAAAAGGGTGAAAAACAGTTATACGCACAAGAACCAATTTCTGCAAAGCCTTCGCCAAATCAGCCTGCGAAGACAAGCAACAGGGTCAGTAGGGTTGGTCGCCGTTAGACAAACCAATCGTGGAGAGGGCAGCCTGGAGCAGTAAGCATGATTAGAAGAAAACATTTAAACACACATAAAATCAATCTCTTAAAAGCAAGAACGTATCAGCAATGCTGAACCAACACCCAAATTTCTTGAAAATCAATAAACCTTAATTAAAATCTCCACAACATATTTCATACAATGAAAATCACAATTAGAAGCCTTGATCTGCAACACCTAAAAGAAAGATTAGTTACCTTAATCTGGCCCTTCCGTGACGACGACACAAGGGGGCTTGGGCAGGAGACAAGGGATGCCAGCCTAGTGATGGGCGTGAAACGTTTTGGAGATGGAGAAGGAAGAGGGTTTAAGTTTAAGGCGATTGGGGCTGACGAAGAGGAGGGACTGTGCGGCGGAGCACAGGGTTTTGGGAATTTGCGCGAAGACAATAGCGGCGAAATGGATTTCAAGGAGAAGCAAAACAGTAGCTGGGTATCAAACCATCCACATTTCTCCAGCATTGATTTTGTGCAGAAAAAGAAAAGAAAAGAATGATAAGGGTATGTAAATTTGATTTTTTTTTTTGTTAGCCAAAGCCCGAAAACAAAGGGTAAAACAAAAGCAAAAATTAAAAGCAGAAACAAAGGCACAGAGAATCAATCAAACACACGAGCTCCTCTGCTACACCCTAGGATAGCAAACACCTGAAGCATCCGTAAAGAATTCTTCCCGTATGAAGTCCGGCAGGAACGCCCACGTGGTAAAAAATTCTTCTTTGGATGCCCCATGTTTAACTAGGCCGTCGGCGACCTTGTTTCCTTCTCTAAGGAGATAACGAATTTCAAAGGATTTAAATAAATCTCGCAGCTTCCTAATCTGAAGAAGAGCTGGGGCAAGAGGATGCGCCGTGTCCAAAGAGTCAAGTAATTCAATCCCTCCCGAGGAGTCCGAGTAGACACAGACCTTCCGAATCCCGAGCTTGCAAACAAACCTCAGCCCAAACAACAAGGCGAACACCTCTGCATAGAGGATCTTTCCCCTCCCAAGGAAACCACACCCTCCCCCATGCCAAAGACCACTATCATCACGCACAATAAACCCAAACCCCGCGCGGCCCTGGTTCCCCAAGGAACTGCCGTCAACATGAAGAATGAACCCTTTATACCCAACCATGTTCCAACTGACAAACCTTAATTCTCGGCAAGGAGGTGCTTTTGTCAAGGACGAGCCCTGCACATTACTGCAAAGGTAATGGATGTTGCACATGACTGCAAAGGTAATGGATGTTTCTAAGGATTAACCATGGAGGTTTGTTGTAATACCCGAGAATTTTGCAACATAAGATAAATAAATAAATAAATAAATAAGTACAATAAATAAATAAATGTAGAGGAAATGAAAAATGAAGTCTAATCAAAAAAGGAATTAAAGTTCCAATACTCAAGACAATTTAATCGAATAAATTGTATACCGAAACCCGACACCAATGGACTCGAGAACTCTAGTCCAAACATAAATTTAGACTCGAATAAAATGACGATAGGAAATAGGAGCCCGAAGATACTCCGGAAATCGGAATCCGAGAACATAGAGGGTTAGAAGTTCGAAAGAGAAGAGGAAATGCCCGACGGATCGCACGACCCGCCCGGACCGAAGTCCAGGCGGCAGCCGCGCGGTGGCCGCGCGATGTTTGGCTAAACGGCGCGCCAAGTCCGCGCCAACGGACAGATTCGCTCGTTGCGAGATTTACTCGCCTGAATCCGAATTTTCCGACTTCGGTTGTATTCCTTTCGGCTCAAGACTCACCAAGGCCGACCTTGGACGTCCCTAGGTCGTGCCTATCTATAAATAACACCTCTTGTCAGCCCCGAACACTTTTCAAAACCCTACAACTCTCTATACGTTCGAAAACCCTAATCCCGGAGTCGTCGGAGGCACGAAACCAAGGCGAGGACTGTTTTGGACGAATCCGGAAGTCTTCTATCGTCGTGGTAAGTCTGATCCATTCGTCTCTTACGTTTTGATTCGAAAACGAATCCTAACTTAATCTTTTTCCTTTCGACACCACGAATCGGATCTAGAACGAAGAACCCGACGAACGGAGGAGATAAACGGTGGACTGGAAGCCATGCCTCCGAATCGATGAACCCGGACGACTGTAAATCTGTAAGTTAATACTTACATGGTTTTGGGAGTAATTAAAACACTTTAATCTAAAGGTTTAACCAAGAATTCGAAAATCTGTCAACACGAAATCTTTACCGGCGCAGCATTTTTGTACAATTTTTCCGAACCCTTAAAAGTCTTCAAACGGGAAAACGTAAAACACGAAAAGCGTTCCTAAGACTTAAATCTAGCTTCTGTAAAAGTTTCGTAATTTTTCGTGATGTTTTGATATTTGAAATCAGCCTGGAACCGGACTGTTTTAATTTGAATCTTAAATTTCTTGACAGAACTTAGGTTCGAACTTGTAGCCGTCTTTGAAATTAGTTCTAAGCGGATTCAGATCTTTAGCCGAACATGAAAGTTGTAGATAATTGTCTTAGGAAGGTCTCTGTAAAATTTCATCAAATTTGGAGTTCATTTGCTATTGTAGATCTCGACACTTTAAAACTGCTGTGTGTTAAATTCGAACAGATTACTGGTATGACGAAACTTGACGTTTTTGACCTATTTCCATAACTCGGATTGAAAAAGTTAAAACACAAAACTTGTTTATCTCTGTGTTTTCAAGTCACTAATAAAAGTTTTGCATTTTTGGACTTAAATCTGATTTTAAATGAATTTTAGAGTAAACAGTGGTTTACCGGAGTCAAATCTTGATATTTTGTTGAAACGGTGAAATTAGCCTTTAAGGTTAAAACGAGTCGAAATATTTTTTTAAATAAATTAAGTGAAATCAGAATTATGGAAATAAATCCCCTTACAAACTTGATCAATTAAAATTATGGGTGAGTGCTCTGCAGGGTGCCCCCTAACTATTCACTTCGTGCCGTTATGGACGATGGTGACCCCGCGCGAAAATTGAGATACATTGCCAAAACGGCATGAGATATATGGCCTACGGTCTCGTGAATATCCATTTGGGTTTCCCGAGGCTCCGGAGTGATACTGGGTATGGCGGATACGGCTGCGGCCGCCGGGCTACCGGCTAAATTTGACGAGATTGCAACGCAATCGTGAAATGCTTGAAATTATTAAATCTTGGGTGTAAGGGGAATTAAATTAAATTATTTATTTTTATCGTCCATTTAAATTATTTAAATGCTTTATTTAAATTAATTATGGTCTTTATTTTAAATTGAGCGAGATGTGCTGTTAAATAGAACCATGAATTAAATTGTGCAAATTGGTTAGTTAGTCGAATTAAATTAAATTATATGTGATTATCATGTTTTCATTAAATGTTAAATTAATGGCTTTTAAACCCTACGATCATGTCTGTGTTAACTTACTCAGCAAGTTGTGCTGACCAAACCATTTATTTCCCTTTTCTTACAGAGTATGTGGAATGAACTTGAGCACGTGCATGCATGGGATTTTTGGGAAACTTTATATTTTAAATTCTTGCATTAGACTATAGTATGAACGGGCCTGTTTAACCCGTGTTTTGGCCATGTTGGCCCTATTTACATTTCCGCTGCAATACTTATACTGAGATATTGTTTTTCCGCTGCATTATGATATTATTTTCGAACTTATATTGTATGGGTTGTTTTTAAATGTTTTAAGTATTTTAAATTCTGCAATACCTAGCCTTGCATCTCTTTAGTAAGCTCGGAGAAACCGTGTCTTGCTCGGGAGGTGTGGTGGTGACATTCCGACCTGGGTGACCAAAAACTGGGGTGTTACAAGTTGGTATCAAAGCCCGACTATTTTTAAACTATTATTTTTAAACCATTATTATTTTTAAACTACTATTATTATTATTATTATTATTTTTAGTGTGCACTAGCATTTTGACTATTATTTTAAATTTTTAAAGTATTATTTCCATGGAATAAATTTTTATTTTTAAAACCCATGGGAATTAGAGAAAATATATATATATATATATATATATATATAAGCAATGTATGAATTATTTTGGAGGGGAATCATCATTTGCATTTGCATATTGCATTTCCTTTACTTAGAGAACTTAGAATCTTGGCGAATTTTAACTTAGAATCTTGGCGAATTTTAACTTAGATCTTTTGCTTGCGCTAGATGGCTAGTCAAGATATGATGAACTTGATGATCAAAATGATGAACGCTCACTTCGACTCCCAACAAACCATAGAACAAATGAAACATCGTATAGCTCACTTGGAGGCAAATCTGCAACACATGAGCAACTTAAGAGAGACGGACCACCACCGCATAAACCAACTCGAACGCCAAGCCCAAACCCTCACTACACAAAACCTAATATTGAAGGAACACGTTGATGCTCACGGGGAGGACTTGAATCACATCTTTGACGACCTATTGCCGCCGACTTCGGAGGAGGAAGACCCGGAGGAGGATCCTGCTACCCGGCCGGAGGACGCTTAGAGGCGATATGAAACTCTATTATTAGTAAACACTATTTTGCTAGGAAAATATTTCTACTTTTGTATACCTTCTCGCTTGTACTAAAAATTTCTTCTAAGGAAATAAAATGCCCGATTTATTTATAATAAATCGAAAAAAAAATCTGGACAGACCTGTCCGACACCAAAAAAAATCGAAATAAAATAAAATAAAATAAAATAAAACCCAGAATCGTACGGCGCTTCTTAGTTCAATCGAGCACCACGTGCGAAATTACAAACACATACACATTTATAAAAATTGTTTAGACTATATGTTAATTTCACAAGTCCTAATCCACACTATTTGTAACAGAATGGCACCTAGAGGAAGAGCAAGAACTCAGTCCGCTCCCCAAACTACTACTGAAGTACCACCTAATGTCACGGAACCTGTAGAAGAACAACCCCAAGGTGCGCAGGACGCCCCCGCACCGAACTATGTGGGCGATCGTCTTTGGACTTAGAGGAAATTTTGATTGCGCTAGGGAACGCACAAGTCAATCAGGGTCAAGCTGCGGTGGTACCTCCGCCCCAAGCTCGCCCCAACTATCTGGCGATGGTGAATCTTTACCAGCCGCCCCACTATGCTGGTGAGGAGGATCCAGCAAAACTGGAGGAATGGATCCGGACTTTTGACAAGCTTCTGGGGGCGTTCAAGTGTCCGGAAGGAGAGAGAGTGCACGTCGCTTCGTACTACTTGGGAGGCGAAGCGGACGACTGGTGGCAAGCGACTCAAGCGAAACTGCAAGAAGATGAAGAGCCCTACTCGTGGGCGGAAATGATGGAGTTCCTCAGAGATAGATTCTATCCCTTGAGTACTAAAGCAGCGATGTACGAGGAGTTTCTGTCGCTGAGACAAGGAAGTCAGGCCGTGCAAGAGTACTACACTCGATTCAAGGAGCTTGTGAGATTCGCACCAAGACTAGTACCCACGGACGCGGAGAAAGCTCAAAAATTCGAGATGGGACTGAACCTGGCAGTGCGCGATGTGATCACAGGGGTACACTACCCTGATCTTCAAGCCGTGTACGACCGCGCTGTGGCAGTGGCGCGGGTACAGCAACTGAAAAGGAGAGTGAGTGGGGAGTCCAGCCGGGGTCCCCAAGACAAGAGGAACAAGGACACGAGAGGTGAGAACAGTGCGGGGAGGAACGAGCAGCGAAGAGGGTCGAATAGGCCACAGCAAACCAACAATGGGAGGAGGTTTAACCAAGAAGAACCGGTACCACCCTGTCCAAGGTGTGGGCGACCCCATCTGACAAGGAGATGCCCTCAACAGGGGGCATGCTTTCGGTGTGGTCGCATGGGCCACATACGTCGGGAGTGCCAAACGAGGATTGAAAACATAACGAAAAGAGAAGACTTGGTCACGGGGCAGGGACAACCTCAAAATCAAAACGGACGGAACGACAACAATCAGGGGTATAGACCCCCTCAAAATCAATTTAGGCAACCGAATCAGAATCAGAACCAACGTCCTCAACCACCTCAGAATCAAAATCAACAGCAAGATCAGCAGCCGAATCCGAATCAGCAAGGCAATCAAGGACGCCCTATGGGGAGCCTTAACGTGGTTAACCAAGCGGACGTGCCTGCACAAGGAGAAGTGATGGCAGGTACATTTCATGTCTTGAATAGACCCCTTAGAGTTTTATTTGATTCTGGAGCTAGTTGCTCAATCATAGCATCAAGAATAGCGCCTGAGTTATATCTACCTAAGTGCGAGATAATTAGCTTAGGAATTCAATTGCCTTCAAGAGAAGTAGTAGCTTGCTCTAAACGATATAACGGAATTGCTATAATGATCAAGAACGTAGAATTCTTCGCAAACTTAGTAGAATTTAACTTAAGGGACTTTAATATTATACTGGGGATGGACTGGTTGTCCTAGGATAAAGCGGTGATCGAATGCCAGAAGCAAAAGATCACCCTGTCAAAAAGTAGGGGAAAGAGAGTTATCTTTTACTCTCAGCCCCCTAAGAGGAGCAACAAAATCGTTAGTGCCCTCAAACTAAGTAACTTGATGCGTAAGGGGTATAAATTATATGTGTGTTACGTTCACAACCTTGAGGCGGAAGAGAACAAGGTTGACAGCATTCCAGTGGTAAGAGAATACCTGGACGTGTTTCCTGAAGACGTTCCAGGCATGCCACCTGAGCGAGATCTTGAATTCACTATAGATATCATTCTGGGAAACCGAGCCTGTCTCAAAAGCTCCATACCGGATGGCACCATTGGAAATGAAGGAGTTAAAGTGACGTGGACGTCAAAATGTGACTACTAAATCATGAGGAGTACGCCCAACCAGATGGAGTACATTGATTTAGTCAACAACTCAAGACGTCTATGGGAATGGAAAGGCGAACTGGAGCTGATTCAGCCGGACCAAGAGGTTCACTGACCGGATTGCAAGCCTTCTCAAGTCTGAGGAATTCCAAGTCGAAATCAACAAAGAAGATGGCCACAATCTGAAAGCATTGATCATGATCCAGCTCGATGAGACCGGAGGGATTCCAACCATGGAATCCCCAATTTTGAAGCAGTAAGCCACCACTGTCGTCGGAGCGTCGGAGCATCACCGGATGGTCAAACGGAGCTCACCGGAAAGTTGGCCGGAAGTTGGCCGTCGCCGGAAAGTCACCGGAAGATGACTGGAGAAGTCGCCGGAGCACCGGAGCATCACCGGAAGGTCAAATGGAGCTCGCCGGAAAATTGACCGGAAGTTCGCCGGAGGTCGGCCGGAACCACCGCCGGTCGCCGAACAAATTTTGGTCAAAGTCGGAAGAAGGTCGGATAATTTTAGAGATTAATGTAATAGTATAAGACTTCAAATTTTGGGAGAAGGCCTTGTCCCTATGCACTGCTTGGAGACAAAGCCATGCTTGGAGACAAAGCTTAGTTTTGGAACTTTGTCCCTAAGAGACCACTTTGTCCCTATGGACTGCTTGGAGACAAAGCCATGCTTGGAGACAAAACTGCTTTGTCCCTATGCCCTGCATAGCGACAAAGCCTGCTTGGCGACCAAGCTTAGCGACCAAACACTGGTTGGCGACCAAACATCACTTTTTGCTCTCTTTTTCATTTTTCTTCACTTGTAAGTGTACGTAGGGGCTTTGGCACTATAAATATGCCTCCCCCTTCACTTGTAACTTTTTCATCTTTTGTTTGAATGAAGTAAGTCTTAGCATATTTGCAAGCATCTCCAAAAGATCACACACTTCCTCCACATGAACCACCGTTCATTTGGAAAATCCTATTCAACTTGGTGTTGAAGCTTACCATGTTGAATATTCACCAACACTTTGAACTTAATGAGGATGTGAGGACAAGACATAGGGGCTTGTTTGCCTTCCATTGTTGAATTCTTGGAGTTGGAAGCTTCACTATCTTTCTCTTCTTCACCTCCTTGCTTCTTCTTATTTTTCTTGTTTCAAGAATGTATCCTATGATCCTTGGCATTAGTTAGAATTTGGTATCAGAGCCAAAGATAGGATCTTTCTTGAGTTTTAAATCCAAAAAACACCAGACACCAAAAACATCAAAAAATTTGAAAACCCAAAAAAGTGGACAGAATCTGTTCTGACCCATTTCGGACTTAATAATTTTGAATTTGGCAAATCTGGGTTGATATTTGAATTCCTCATGTTGAGTAGATGGATTTGCATATGTGGATCATCAAAATCGGAGTTCATATGACAAAGTTATGAATATTTGAAGTTTTGGTGTTGTTCTTGACCCAAACTCGAAATTTCTCCAACTTTGCTTTATGATTCTGAATTTTGGATGTTTTTGGACTGATATTATGTGTTAAATGATGCAAGTGATTATGTGTTTATGTTCTTAATTGTTGATTTGCATCAAAATTCCAAAATTGAGAGTTGAGTGTTCATCATCCACCACCTTGCTTATTCAAATCTTCATCCTTGTTCTTGGCCATCTTCAAAGTGTTCTTGATCCATTACTTTTGAATCCAAAAAGCAAAAATTGTTCATTGTTGGAGGGAACATATTCAGCCATGGGAAATGTATTAGCCGCCCATTTGCATTAAAAAGAGCAATTCAATCAAGTACTAGGGGAACAAGATCATATAGGGTGACATCATCAATCATCTCCCATCCCCAACAAGTCAAGAAGTGCGGCTGCCCATAACCTCCCTCATTTTGTCTCTAAACCTTTTGTCTCCAAACATTTTGTCCCTAAACACTTTGTCTCTAAAGCTTTGTCCCTAAAGCCCCTTTCACGCCAAGCACCTCTATAGGGCCAAAGACATCTCTCCTTGTGCAATATTATTCAAAATTTTTCCTAAGTTGGATATATGCAGTTGGCACTTGGTTCCACTGATTTAATTAAATCACGAACACAGAGTTGAAATTTTAATCGGGCAATGTTCCGCTCTTAAAATTCCTCTCATAACAAGTGAAACCTAACTGTTGAAATTCCTCCGGAATAATTTTATCTGATATATTGGAGAGTACCCTAGAAAATATTTTATCAAGTACTGATATTTGGGAAACCAGTGTTATCCATTCGGGAGTCGAGTGATGTGAGATCTCTTTTCAGTATTTTTAAACTCCACCCCCAAATTTTTACCCTTTGTGAGGATTTTGGAATTTAAAGTGTAAATTGCGACTAATCGCTATAACGCTAAATCCTTACATCGTGATCACATATATTCAGTACATTAATATCTGTAGTTATTTTCTCTTCATTTTATTTTATTTCAGTTGAGTCTTTTCTGTTGGTCTAGTAGTGTGGGCAACAGTCTTGTTTTCAGCCTCAATCTCAAACGTGGTTGAAATCTTCACGGAAGCATCGGACCAAAAGAGAGAAAATCGAGAGTGCTTCTTGAATGATAATTTACTGTTGTGCAAATGCTACTAATCTGATTATATATATAAGCTGATTTGTTTTGTGTAGATTCAGCTGACGGAATGGCAGGGAATGCGGTACTGCTAGAATTCTTGAAAGGCATGAATCAAAACCTCAATGCCAAATTTGATGCCTTAAACACTGAAGTCTCAGATCTCAACGACAATGTCCGACAGTTAGATCGGAAGTTGGAAGGCAAGACCGAAGAGCTCAATAATAAAATTGACAAAGCCACGGCTGACCTTGACCAGAAAATTGAGCATCAAGCTTTGGTCCTTCATGAAGAGATCACTGAGATGGACCTCCGAAGCAGCGTCATACATTCCACTCTTTATGAGCATTGTGCAAATTTATCTGCAAACATTGAATCTCAACTGACCGAAAACTTAAGAGATGAATTTGAGAAGTTTGCAGGTGAAACCGATGGAAAACTGGAATATGATTTGATGAGACTCGAAGAATGGCTTGAACGACAAATATCCAATCAATTCGCCAGCACTTCGAGTACTGAGGTCACAGAAATCATTAACCGTCACAGGGAAGATTTATCAAATGAATTCTATTTGGCGTTAAATAATTTAGCTGAAAAATTTACCGCCAAAATTCATCTTGTTGCAGAGGAAATCCAAAAGCAAAAGATTAACCCACAGACCATTTACGAACAAGTAATGGGTACAGTGGAGCAAAAACTGCAACATACCCTGGATGAACGGATTGCAGATATTCTGGAAGAAGACTTTGGGTTTAAGCAGACTACCAAGTCTTCGAATTTTCCGAAGACTCAGAACTCCATCAAGCAAACGTCGCTTAACTCTAGCACAGGTCATAAGATTGTATTTGATCGGGGACGACCCACCTCATCAGTCCCAGTCCCATCAACACCCATGACGGTCTCTAACCCCAAATCTGACAGAGGAAAATCTGTAGCTGTCACGGCCATCAAAGGAACTGAAAAGGAGAAGACCTTACCATGTCAACCCCATCTCAAGTCGGGGCATGAATCTGGAAATTCACGAAAGGTGACATGGAGTAAAGACAAGCAACACGCCCCACAGAAGACACTAATTCCTGACTGTGCTAAACGCAAACAAACTGAACAGGAATATAAAAACACAGTGCAAAATGATAGAGAATCTGTACAGCAGTATGCCCGATGTTTAATGGCATTAAACGACAAGCCGGCATACAGGAGACAAAGGAAAAGGAATGGAGGCATTTCCTGACAGGCCTACGCATAGAGATTTACAATCAGATGCAAGTCAGGTATGAAAATATTGACCAAGCAATGACCGATGCATTGATTATTGAAAAACGATTGCAGGTCAAAACCGGGAAAGCCAAGACTGAAGTTTCGAAGAAAGGAATAGGACCAACCACAAAGGTTAATACGTCAAATGACAAAGGTGGACTTGGAACTATTCATGTCAGCATGCCAAGATCAACGGGTACATATAGCACACATAGCCAGAGTTGGAGTCGAGGAAATTATTCTGAAGAACAACCAAGTTCAGAAGCGAGCGTGTACAATTCCTCCAATTCTGAAGAAGATATACGCGGATCACCCGTTGCTGCAGATTATGATTATGATGATGAGGACGACGCGGACTATGATGATTACGCTGATCAGGAAGAAAGTGAATGTTCCGAATACTCTCAAAGTTCTGATCACCAATATTCGTCATTTGTGGTTACCCGATCTCCTGAGTTTACAGAGAAAACAGACCAACTGACACCTGGTCTACAACAAAGGGAGAATCTCTTTCATTGTCAATGCACAATTCTTGATAATCCGTCTTATTTTATTATAGACAGTGGAAGCTGTGTTAATGTTGTGAGTCTTTATGTGATTCGCAGGATGAGCATACCCGTCGAAGATCACCCGGAACCATATCGACTTCAATGGGTGAACAACAATGGACTTGCACAAATCACCAAGAGAGCCAACATCCCGATCAAATCTGGCTCCTATGAAGACGAAGTTCCTTGCGATGTCATACCTATGAATACGTGCCACATTCTTCTAGGACGTCCCTGGTTATTCGACAAGAATGCCATATACTACGGCAGGGACAATTTGATTTCATTAAGGCATGATGGTGTCAGACATCGTTTCCTATCTGTCTCTCCAACCACTGCCAAGGCAGATCGCGACAACTTGTTACGGGATATTCAACAAGAATAGGATGATCATAAGTCCCGTAGAGGGAAGAATAAGAAAGAAGACAAATCCAAAGGAAAAGCAGTCGAAGCTAGTTCCACCAAACACTGCTCAATGATTATTCCAGGATTTGTCTATAATTCATCGCATTTTGATGTCCCCATGCACAACTTTTCTAAATGCTATGATGGTACCGAGACTGAATTGTATACTCAATTTTCAGGTACCCAAGGGAAACATCAAGAGAACTATCTGAATCAATCAGGTACGTATGTTCCAATTACTTATGAGATTGATTCAACTGATAAAAGTTCTTTTTCTGCAGGAATCTCGGATCCGGAGCTAAACCCGAAGGCAATCCAAACTTTCCAATGGAAACCGGGCTTGAAGATTCCGCACTTATTCTGAATAATAAATTTATTCTGAATAATAATTTTGTTAAATATTGCTAGTATTTCAATTTCTAGGACTAGCATTTAAGTTTATTTCTGATAGTTTCCGTTTGGTGCAGATCATCATTTTAGATCCAATCCCATCGATATTGACAGCACTCCCTTAACAGCTTTGGAGTCTAAAGCTTTTGAAGGGGGAGGGAATGATGTGGACGTCAAAATGTGACTACTAAATCATGAGGAGTACGCCCAACCAGATGGAGTACATTGATTTAGTCAACAACTCAAGACGTCTATGGGAATGGAAAGGCGAACTGGAGCTGATTCAGCCGGACCAAGAGGTTCACTGACCGGATTGCAAGCCTTCTCAAGTCTGAGGAATTCCAAGTCGAAATCAACAAAGAAGATGGCCACAATCTGAAAGCATTGATCATGATCCAGCTCGATGAGACCGGAGGGATTCCAACCATGGAATCCCCAATTTTGAAGCAGTAAGCCACCACTGTCGTCGGAGCGTCGGAGCATCACCGGAAGGTCAAACGGAGCTCACCGGAAAGTTGGCCGGAAGTTGGCCGTCGCCGGAAAGTCACCGGAAGATGACCGGAGAAGTCGCCGGAGCACCGGAGCATCACCGGAAGGTCAAACGGAGCTCGCCGGAAAATTGACCGGAAGTTCGCCGGAGGTCGGCCGGAACCACCGCCGGTCGCCGAACAAATTTTGGTCAAAGTCGGAAGAAGGTCGGATAATTTTAGAGATTAATGTAATAGTATAAGACTTCAAATTTTGGGAGAAGGCCTTGTCCCTATGCTTTGTCCCTATACACTGCTTGGAGACAAAGCCATGCTTGGAGACAAAGCTTAGTTTTGGAACTTTGTCCCTAAGAGACCACTTTGTCCCTATGCACTGCTTGGAGACAAAGCCATGCTTGGAGACAAAACTGCTTTGTCCCTATGCCCTGCATAGCGACAAAGCCTGCTTGGCGACCAAGCTTAGCGACCAAGCCTTGGCAACCAAGCCCTGCTTTGTCCCTAAACTTTGTCCCTATGCACTGCAGAGCGACCAAGTCCTGCTTGGCGACCAAGCTTAGCGACCAAGCCTTGGCGACCAAGCCCTGCTTTGTCCCTAAACTTTGTCCCTATGCACTGCATAGCGACCAAGTCCTGCTTGGCGACCAAGCTTAGCGACCAAACACTGGTTGGCGACCAAACATCACTTTTTGCTCTCTTTTTCATTTTTCTTCACTTGTAAGTGTACGTAGGGGCTTTGGCACTATAAATATGCCTCCCCCTTCACTTGTAACTTTTTCATCTTTTGTTTGAATGAAGTAAGTCTTAGCATATTTGCAAGCATCTCCAAAAGATCACACACTTCCTCCACATGAACCACCGTTCATTTGGAAAATCCTATTCAACTTGGTGTTGAAGCTTACCATGTTGAATTTTCACCAACACTTTGAACTTAATGAGGATGTGAGGGCAAGACATAGGGGCTTGTTTGCCTTCCATTGTTGAATTCTTGGAGTTGGAAGCTTCACTATCTTTCTCTTCTTCACCTCCTTGCTTCTTCTTATTTTTCTTGTTTCAAGAATGTATCCTATGATCCTTGGCATAAAGGAAGAACTCGAGGAGCTGTTAGGGAAAGGGTATATAAGGCCGAGTACTTCCCCCTGGGGAGCACCGATTTTATTCGTCAAGAAGAAAGACGGAGGATTACGTCTCTGTATAGATTATCGGGGACTGAACCAAGTGACGATTAAGAATAAGTACCCATTGCAGAGAATTGAGGATCTGTTTGATCAACTGAAGGGAGCTTCAGTATTCTCGAAGATCGACTTGCGATCTGGGTATCACCAATTGAGGATGACCGAGAAAGACATTCCGAAGACGGCGTTTCGAACTCGATATGGCCACTACGAGTTCACAGTGTTATCCTTTGGTTTAACAAATGCTCCAGCAATGTTCATGAACTCATGAACAATGTGTTTAGAGAATTGTTAGATCAGTGCGTCGTGGTGTTCATCGATGACATCCTGATCTACTCGAAGAGCGAGGAGGAGCATGCCCAACACTTACATCAAGTATTACGGATCTTACGAAAGAACCAAATATACGGCAAGTTGTCCAAATGCGATTTTTGGTTGAAGGAGGTAGCATTTCTTGGACATATAGTATCCGCTGATGGAGTCTCAGTGGATCCAGCAAAAGTTTCTGCCATAACAGAGTGGGCAGCGCCGACGCGTCCAACGGAAATAAGGAGTTTCCTTGGATTGGCTGGATACTATAGACGTTTCGTGAAGGATTTTTCAAAAATCGCACGTCCTTTAACCCAGCTACTGAAGAAATGAGTCAAATACGAATGGACAGAGGCGCGTGAGGCTGCGTTTCAAGAGTTGAAGAAACGACTCACAACGACACCCGTATTGACGCTACCATCGGAGAATGGTGACTTCGAAGTTTACAGCGATGCTTCGAAGGAAAGTTTAGGTTGTGTCTTGATGCAAGACTCAAGGGTAGTTGCATACGCATCACGCCAACTGAAACCTCACGAGGAGAATTACCCAACACACGACCTGGAGTTGGCAGCGGTCGTTTTCGCTCTAAAAATATGGAGACATTATCTTTACGGGCGAAAGTGTCGAATGTTCACCGACCACAAGAGCTTGAAATATATATTCACTCAGAAGGAGTTGAATTTAAGACAACGAAGGTGGTTGGAACTTATTAAAGACTATGATTTGGAGATATCCTACCACGAAGGGAAGGCGAATGTGGTAGCCGATGCCCTAAGCCGGAAAACCCAACACGTGACAAACTTGTTGGTAATTCCGCCGGCATTGTATATGGATTTGGCGAGATTAGATGTGGAACTTGTGCATCCGGGCACAGTAAGTGAAATGATCAACGCCATGGTCGTAGAAACTCCAATATTGGACGAGATTAAGCTCGCTCAACCGGGCGATACGAAACTCGAGAAGATAAAGGTGTATATTGCCGAGGGTAAGGCACTAGGATTTTCTATCCACGAGGATGGAAGCATTCGCTTTAAGGGGAGATGGTGCGTACCCCAGAAGTGTGCCGAGTTGAAGGAAAGGTTGATGGAGGAAGGACATAACACGCCCTATTCCGTGCATCCCGGAGGTGACAAACTTTACAAAGATCTGAAGAAGATCTATTGGTGGCCGGGAATGAAGAAGGAAGTAGCAGACTTCGTGGCGAAATGCCTCACCTGCCAAAGGGTTAAGGCAGTGAGACATAAACCCTTAGGGTTGATATAACCACTAGAAATTCCAAGTTGGAAGTGGGATAGCATCTCAATGGACTTTGTCTCGGGATTACCCCGATCACCTATAGGCATGAATAAGATTTGGGTGATTGTGGATAGGCTAACGAAGATGGCCATATTTATCCCGATGAAGGACACGTGGACTATGGACCAATTGGCCCGAGCCTACGTTGATAATGTGGTACGAAGACATGGAGTACCACATGACATCATTTCTGACAGAGACAGTAGATTTGTCTCTCATTTTTGGACGGAGTTACAAAAAGCTCTCGCTACTCAAATCAAAATGAGCACCGCATTCCACCCGATGACGGATGGACAAACCGAGAGAACAATCCAAATACTAGAAGACATGCTGAGAGCATGTGTGTTGGAATTTAAGGGAAATTGGGAGACTCATTTACCCTTAATTGAGTTTTCCTATAACAATAGCCGCCATGCTAGCATCGGCATGGCACCTTTCGAGGCGTTGTATGGACGAAAGTGCCGAAGCCCGTTGAGCTGGGAAGAAAACGATAAGTCTGTTGTAGTAGGGCCACAACTTGTCGAAGAAATGGCTCAACAAATAAAGGTGATTCAAGGGAAAATGAAAGCCGCTCAAGACCGTCAGAAGGGTTATGCTGACGTGAGACGACGAGACCTAGAATTTCAAGTGGGAGATAGGGTCATGCTAAAGATATCACCCATGAAGGGGGTGATGCGCTTTGGCAAACGAGGAAAGCTGAGTCCTCGATACATAGGACCTTACGAAATTCTAGAACGAGTCGGAAATTTGGCCTATCGACTGGCTTTACCGCAACAATTAGACCGAGTTCATAATGTCTTCCATGTCTCATAACTAAAGAAATATGTGCCAGACTCGACACATGTACTTCAGCCGGAAGTGATCGAACTCGATGACGATCTGACTTACGAAGAAGTCCCAGTGCGAATTCTAGACGTTAAGGAGCGAGTAACGAGGAATAAGACCGTCAAGATGGTCAAGGTTTTTTGGTCAAACCATGAAAGTGAAACGGCGACTTGGGAATTAGAATCCGACATGAGAAAGCGATACCCGACACTGTTCCAAACCGACGAAGACAGTTATGGGGACATAACTGTAATCTTAAGGGGGAGAGGATGTCATACCCGTGTTTTTTTTTTGTGTTTTCGTGCACTTTTGTAAACAAACAAACAAATTCAACTTGTTTTGAACTGCGTTATGGCTTGATCCCTTCACCGGGTACGTAGGCAGTTTAGAAGTTTTAATTCTAAGTTCAATCACAAAATAATGAAGCAAACAAAAAGACCTTAGCACGAGAAAAGCCGAAACACAACTTTGAGGACGAAGTTGATTCTTAAGGAGGGTAGACTGTAATACCCGAGAATTTTGCAACATAAGATAAATAAATAAGTACAATAAATAAATAAATGTAGAGGAAATGAGAAATGAAGTCTAATCTAAAAAGGAATTAAAGTTCCAATACTCAAGGCAATTTAATCGAATAAATTGTACACCGAAACCCGACACCAATGGACTCGAGAACTCTAGTCCAAACATAAATTTAGACTCGAATAAAATGATGATAGGAAATAGGAGCCCGAAGATACCCCGGAAATCGGAATCCGAGAACATAGAGGGTTAGAAGTCCGAAAGAGAGGAGGAAATGCCCGACGGATCGCACGACCCGCCCGGACTTCGGTCCGGGCGGCAGCCGCGCGGTGGCCGCGCGATTTTGGCTAAACGGCGCGCCAAGTCCGTGCCAACGGACAGATTTGCCTGTTGCGAGATTTACTCGCCCGAATCTGGATTTTCCGACTTCGATTGTATTCCTTTTCGGCTCAAGACTCACCAAGGCCGACCTTGGACGTCCCTAGGTCGTGCCTATCTATAGATAACACCTCTTGTCAGCCCCGAACACTTTTCAAAACCCTACAACTCTCTATACTTTCGAAAACCCTAATCCCGGAGTCGTCGGAGGCACGAAACCAAGGCGAGGACTGTTTTTGGACGAATCCGGAAGTCTTCTATCGTCGTGGTAAGTCTGATTCATTCATCTCTTACATTTTGATTCGAAAACGAATCCTAACTTAGTCTTTTTCCTTTCGACACCACGAATCGGATCTAGAACGAAGAACCCGACGAACGGAGGAGATAAACGGTGGACTGGAAGCCACGCCTCCGAATCGACGAACCTGGATGACTGTAAATCTATAAGTTAATACTTACATGGTTTTGGGAGTTGTAACACCCCGGATTTGGTAACCCCGGCCGAGGTGTCACCGCCGCATCCCCTAGCAAGACACGGCTTCCCGAGCTCGCTAAGGAAGTGCAAGGCTTATGGGTATGCAAAGTTTTAAAACATTCAACAATGAATCCGGAATTTATTAATACTTCAATCATAGTACGGTAGTAAAAATCATCATGCATGGATAAGGTAAGTGCAGCGGAAAAGTACTCACGGCCAACACGGCCAAAACCTCGGGTTTAACAGACCCGGTAAAACAGTAGTATGATGCAGTAATTAAAAACGTTCACAAATATTTTCCCCCAAATGCGTGTGCATGCGTCACTCGACATACTCTGTAAAAGAAAAAAAAAACGACAGCGGTTGTCAGTATAAAGATATACTGAGTAAGTTAATCCCTAACTAACAAATAAAAGGGGTTACAAGTGTTTAAACTAAAGATCTCGCTTTCCATACATAAATCTAAAATACATAATTTATTTGCAGCGGAAAACATGATTAAAGGACAAAATTTTAAAAGCGTAATTTAAAGCATAATTTAAGATGCATAATTTTAAATACATAATTTAAAAACATGATAAATACGATTTAACCATAATGGAATACTCACACAAGTCTTTTACATTTTATCCCGTCGACTAAGAAGACGACACCATACCGGGAGATCACTAACGAGGCAATCTCAACATAGGACCACTAACGAGGCAGTCCAAACAATGGGAGACCACTAACGAGGCAGTCTCAAAAAGATAGTAGGACCACTAACGAGGCAGTCCAAACAATGGGAGACCACTAACGAGGCAGTCTCAAAAAGATAGTAGGACCACTAACGAGGCGATCCAAAAATACAGCGCGCGAGATCACTAACGAGGCAATCTCAGATAGTAAGGAGACCACTAACGAGGCAGTCTCAAAGATAATGATAGCATGAAGATCGGCTCGGCCTAGTGAATGGGATTTTTCGAAAGTTCGTATTTCAATGTTATCAAATGATCGATATCGCGTTTTCATGGTTCGAGTTTTCTCAAGTTCGAAAAATCCTATTCGAGGCAGTTTATGCCTTTCTTAATTAAAAATTCGTCTTTACACCAAAAATTCTGAAATTTTTATAGTAGTTCGAAAACACACACACGAACAACTTTCATGTTTTAAGTTTTTGGAAATAAGGTTCCGAAGTGAGTCGAATTTCGAGTTCTTTGCAAAGATAATTTCTGTCTCAAAAACTGGTTTCGTCACAGGTTAGTGCAACGCCGATTAAAAATTCATTTCAAAACCAATTGATGCGAAAGTTTTACAGTAATTACAAAACACGTTAAGGAACAACTTTCATGTTTTAAGAATTTGGAAATAATGAATTCTTGATACAAAAAAATCGACCACAACCCACTGTATACTCGCGGGCTCCGAAAAGGTTTTAAAGCAGTTCTGAAATTCGACCGTTGGGCATATCAAATGAACACCAAAATTCGTGAAATTTTATATGCATAACCTAGACACAATTATCTAAAACTTTTGTTTAGGAATGCAAAGTTGAATCATTCTAAAAATGGGTGAAGAACATGCATCAAGTCGAGTAAGAGCAACTGTCACAGTTTGAAATGTTCGGGTTGTCACCGAACGTTTACGGCGTGATTTGGGATAGCAAATCTTAATGTCAACGGCTGAAATTTGGACACAAGATAGATAAAGGTGTTAGGAACAACTTTTATGTTGAAAAGTTTTCGGTTTGAATTCCCGAAGATCGAGTTTTAGGCGAGTCTTTGAGATTGGACGAAAATAGGGTTTTTGAAAACCAATTTTTGTTACAAGCCTATATCTCGAGTTTTAAACAACCAATAACTACGAAAATTTGTGAGTAAGGTTTTAACTTACAGATTTGAAGATTAGGATTACTGGGATGGGTATCCGGACGTTCTAGGATTGCGACGAATGGCCAATCCTTCCGATCGCTTTTCGTTCGTTTTCCGTCGTGAAATCGTAGTAAAGGAAACGGGTTAGATTTTGAGTTTCTAAGTGTTATGGACGAACTAAAACATTAACTATGGCTTACCAAGATTCTATGGGGCAGTGCCTTCGTCCCGTTTGCCTCGCCGTCGCTGGAATGTTCGCCGGAAGTTGTCGTCGGATGAGTTTTGGCTTGGAGAGGGAGTTGGGAGTGTCTAGGGTTTTGAGAAACTGAAAACTAAGGGGAGGGGCGGCCAACACAGCCCCTATAACCTTCCCCACTGCCTTGATCCGCTTCCCCTTGATAGGAGACGGATTTTTGGCAAGAAAATCGCCATAGAAGGAAAGTTTACACCTCCTGCACCTCTGGCGTGGTGGTGGCGCGCACATAAGCCTTTGTCCGCGCGGGGTGCGCGCGAACAGTCCTGGGACGCGTCTCCCTTTCCCCGCGTGGTGGCCGCGCGTGCGCGCGCGGGGTGCGCGCCGCCCGAACCGGCCGGTTCGGGCGGTTCGTGTGGTCCGTCGGTTCTTTTCTTCCTTTTCTCGATCTGGTTTCTATCCTTCACGCTCTTGGTCCGACTTTTCGGGTCATTCCCGACTCGAAATTCTCACGTGGGTTTATTTACGAATTCGATCTAATTCCCGTATGATAATTCGTCTACTTAAACTCGTCCCGTCCTTCCTTAATGATTTTACTGAAGTTGTGTTTTGGTTTCTTCGGGTTTAAACGTTGGGATGCTTTCGGTTATGTTTTTATTTTGTGATTTATTTTATGACTGAACTTGGTATTTAAATTCCCAAGCTGCCTACGTACCCTGTGAAGGGATCAAGTCATGACGTAGTTCAAAACAATTTGAAATTTTTTTTTTCTCGGGTGTTATATCCTCCCCCCTTAAGAATACAGTTATGTCCCCATAACTGTGGTCGGGTCATCTTGGAAGAGGGTAGGGTAACGTTGTCTCATGTCGGCTTCCAATTCCCAGGTCGCCGTTTCTGCCTCGTGGTTAGACCACAGGACCTTGACCATCTTTACAGATTTTTTTCTTGTCACCCTTTCCTTGTAGTCGAGTATTTGCACCGGGGTTTCTTCATAGGTCAAGTCATCATCCAATTCGATTACGTCCGGTTGGAGTACATGCGACGTGTCGGGCAAATACTTCTTCAGTTGGGAGACGTGAAACACGTTATGGACGCGTGCTAGTTGAGGCGGCAGTGCTAGCCGGTACGCTAGATTCCCCACTCTTTCGAGGATCTCATATGGTCCTATGTATTGTGGGCTTAGTTTTTCCCTTGTCCGCCGAAGCGTATCACACCCTGTTGTTTGTGATATTCTTGGCGCCATCCCGTCGCCGCTTTCGGAACTTCAAGTCTTGTCGCCTAGACATGGGTAGCTAGGTAGTGTCGGATGGGGCAAAATAAGGGAAACGAACAAAAACCAAAAGAGATAACTAAATTAAAAAAAATAAAAAAAAGAAAACATTTTTCAACCTCCGCGCGGTGGTCGCACGGCCGCGGCAGGTCGAAAAATAGGGCTCGCGGTGTGCGCGAGCCCTTTCCACCACTTCCCCCTTTCGCGACCGAGCGCTGTTTTCCATCAAATTCGACCTCCTCTACCCCATTTCTCCCGGTTTCTGTCCCGATTTCGCTAACCAAGGTATGTATCTACTAGAATCACTTATCAATTTCAGTTTTTATGCTTTGTCTTCCTAGTTTTTGGGTAGATTTGGGAGTTAGGGTTTAGTTGGAAGAATTTGGGTGTTTGCTAGTTTTAGGTTTGATTTGTGCAAATTAGTAAGCATTCGTGTCCATTGATGTTATTTCAGTTGTATTGCTTGCGTTTATGCCATAATGTGTTTATGTTCCTAGTGATTTCCCTTTTGATTTGGATTTTTAGGACTAATATAAAATTTCGATTTTCGGTTGGTGTTGTGGCATGATCATTGGTTTATTTTCCCGTTGTTTGGAGCCATTTGGTAATGATGGGTGGTTGTTGAAGTACTTGTTTCATTTCGGTGGCAAATTCCATATGCTTGTTAGTAATTCGAAATTTGGTTTATTGCGCTCTTAACGTGTTCAACGAAATGCCGCAGGGGACTTTGGGGGATTTGTCTAAACGTATTCTTTGTTTTGGCGATGATAAATTTGAGGTTCTTATGGGTTGCTTATGTTAGGAGTTTATATTGGCGCTTCCGTGTGGTTCCGTTAGATAATTAGTTTGCGGTTTTGAATCCTAATATTGGTATTGGCTACCTGCAGGATGTTGCTCTTTCTATGGGTCGTTCTGGCGTCTCTCATGTGTATTCCGAGGACTAGGAGACGAGTTACTGATGAGGCTGGCCCCAGTCATGCCGCTCCGGCGATGCCTGATTCCGACGAGAGCGAGCCAGAGGAGGACGAGGAGCAGCGGGGCCCGCGACTCAGGGGTCTCCCGGACGAGGTGCATCCTCACCGGCACGACAAGTTCCGGTTTAGGACGAGGGCTGCCCAGGACTTTTATTTCGACGAGCTTCGTCGAAACATGGCTTACGTCCCTGAGAGAGGCATATATCCTCTTCATCTGGGCGATGACAGGGTCAGTGCAGTCTTGGAGTATTTGCAGTGGACCGGTCTGGCACGTCACCCCGAGGGCGTTGCCTCCGGTTATCTGGCTATGGAGGTTATCGCCAACATTGGCGGTCTCGGGGAGGGTGACGACCTATCTCGGGTATGGGTCCGTGGTCGCTATCTCGACTTCAGTGCTCGGGCGATCAATGTCTATTTTGGCTTGCCCGACGATGGCGTATTTCGCCCACAGCCTGAGGGACGTGTTCTTGCTCCTGCGTGGAACACCTTATGCACCATAGTGCCTCCTCAGCTCGAGCACGGTCATGAGCTTCGTTTGACGACGATGGACTCCCCTTGGCGAGAGCTTGCTCAGCTGTGGTTAGGGCGCGTCCGGCCGATCACCCGGAGCCACATTGTCCTGGATCACGTGTACGAGACCATTTGCTTTATCGCGCGAGACGGTAGGGTGAATGTAGGAGCTTGTATCGAGGACAACTTGCGGGGTATGCGGAGAGGATGAGGGAGTAGGGTGATTACCCATGTTCACCTCATCTGTGGGTTGTGCGCGGCGCAGGGGATTCGCACTACACCGGAGACAGATCCGTACGACCTAGTAGCGGGCCGTTGCTACCGTATCCCGACTTATGCTGAACGGCATAGCGCCTTACGTCGTGGGGCTCCCCGTGCTGTACTTCGCCCACAGCCTGATGACGGCGGCTTGATCCTTGTTGTACCACCGGAGCAGCCACCCCCTCCTCCAGTAGTTCCACTTCCTGCAGTGGCACCTCAGGGACAGGAGATGGCTCAGATGCTGCAGATGATGCAGGAGATGCGGGTCGGTATGGATGTCGGGTTTGCAGCTGGGCAGGTTCGTTATGACGCCATCGATGCTAGGTTAGACTTCTACCAGACCCGTATGGACTCGTTTGCTACGAGGCAGCAGCAGGCCACCCTGTCCGACATGTACGCCTATGTGCGGCAGATGGACGACTATATGCGTCGGCAATTCCCGCCTCCCGATCTGTGATGTCTCCTTTCGTTTTCGCGTTTTCGTTTAAGTTTTGCATCAGACGTACTTTGTTTAGTTCCCTCCTTATGAGGACGTTGCTGTTGTCTGGGATTTGTGATTTATATTTTCGTTATGTTATTGCTTAGTTATGTGTTTGACATGGGTTAGTTGTTTGTTGCTGTTCTAGAAGTATGGTTGAACTGTCCTGCCTTAGTTATGATTTACGGTACTATGGTTTCGTCGTTACCTCTTCATTGCATTTACATGAGTGGAGGCCGCCCACTAGTTATTGCATATTTATGTTGGTTGAGTTTCTTCCGGGTATAATATACGAATAAATATAAAGGATAAATGAAATAGCTGCTGGAAATTCTTTTATTGCTCCATTCAAAAGAAACTTATTTGGTTATACGCGGTAGAATGAACGTAGTAGTGCTGGCAATAGTCAAAGGAGGTATAAGTAGTAATGCATCGCTATATATATCCCTAATCTAGAGGGGATAGGTAGGGGCATCCTCGATGGGGTCGTCCTCGTCGCTGGATACGTCAATGGGAGCAGCGACGTCGGGGCCAGGGCCCAGGTTCTGGAGGATCGCCTCTCCAACGTCCTGGGTTAGGTTGGTCAAGTCCCAGCCCAGGTTCTCCACTTGCTCCTCCAAGCCATCACTCTTGTCCTGGAGCTGGGCCACTTGGGCCTGAAGCTGCGTGACTTGCTCCTGCAGCTGGGTTATGTGGTGATGGTCTGCCTCCCTAAGATGACCCAGATGGGCCACGTTACCCTCCAACTGTCCTACGCGAGTTTTGAAGTAATTGATGTGCTGTTGGCCCTCGAGGTATGCGTTCATCAATTTCACCATCAAATTGACCATGTTCGCATTGGGCTCGGCCATCTAATGTTGACAAGGTAGGTCAGAGTTAGGATCTATTTTAGGCAAAGTCAAGATGTGCAGAAATTAGATCTATATGCAACATGCAAGTGCAAGTCCCTTCCCATTAAAATTTAATTCGTTCGTATGTTTAAAATAAATCGCTAAAGGTTGGGCCTCTATAGTGGGCCGAAAAGTTTAATTTTTTTCTTTCCTTGGCTAAAACATTGGGCTATAAATAAATTTTTGGACTAAATAAAACTAGTGGTCTGTAAAAGTAATATACTTAAAAATATTACTAGGGTTTAAAATATTAGTATCAAAATAATTATAATAATAATATTACTAATAATAATAATAGCTTCAAAATAAAATTCCGGGCTCTGATACCAACTTGTAACACCCCGGATTTGGTAACCCAGGCCGAGGTGTCACCGCCGCATCTCCCTAGCAAGACACGGCTTCCCGAGCTCGCTAAGGAAGTGCAAGGCTTATGGGTATGCAAAGTTTTAAAACATTCAACAATGAATCCGGAATTTATTAATACTTCAATCATAGTACGGTAGTAAAAATCATCATGCATGGATAAGGTAAGTGCAGCGGAAAAGTACTCACGGCCAAAACTCGGGTTTAACAGACCCGGTAAAACAGTAGTATGATGCAGTAATTAAAAACGTTCACAAATATTTTCCCCCAAATGCGTGTGCATGCGTCACTCGACATACTCTGTAAAAGAAAAAAAAACGACAGCGGTTGTCAGTATAAAGATATACTGAGTAAGTTAATCCCTAACTAACAAATAAAAGGGGTTACATGTGTTTAAACTAAAGATCTCGCTTTCCATACATAAATCTAAAATACATAATTTATTTGCAGCGGAAAACATGATTAAAGGACAAAATTTTAAAAGCGTAATTTAAAGCATAATTTAAGATGCATAATTTTAAATACATAATTTAAAAACATGATAAATACGATTTAAGCATAATGGAACACTCACACAAGTCTTTTACATTTTATCCCGTCGACTAAGAAGAGGACACCATACCGGGAGATCACTAACGAGGCAATCTCAATATAGGACCACTAACGAGGCAGTCTAAACAATGGGAGACCACTAACGAGGCAGTCTCAAAAAGATAGTAGGACCACTAACGAGGCAGTCCAAACAATGGGAGACCACTAACGAGACAGTCTCAAAAAGATAGTAGGACCACTAACGAGGCGATCCAAAAATACAGCACGCGAGATCACTAACGAGGCAATCTCAGATAGTAAGGAGACCACTAACGAGGCAGTCTCAAAGATAATGATAGCATGCAGATCGGCTGGGCCTAGTAAACGGGATTTTTCGAAAGTTCGTATTTCAATGTTATCAAATGATCGATATCGCGTTTTCATGGTTCGAGTTTTCTCAAGTTCGAAAAATCCTATTCGAGGCAGTTTACGCCTTTCTTAATTAAAAATTCGTCTTTACACCAAAAATTCTGAAATTTTTACAGTAGTTTGAAAATACACACACAAACAACTTTCATGTTTTAAGTTTTTGGAAATAAGGTTCCGAAGTGAGTTGAATTTCGAGTTCTTTGCAAAGATAATTTCTGTCTCAAAAACTGGTTTCGTCACAGGTTAGTGCAACGCCGATTAAAAATTCATTTCAAAACCAATTGATGCGAAATGTTTACAGTAGTTACAAAACACGTTAAGGAACAACTTTCATGTTTTAAGAATTTGGAAATAATCAATTCTTGATACTCAAAAATCGACCACAACCCACTGTATACTCGCGGGCTCCGAAAAGGTTTTAAAGCAGTTCTGAAATTCGACCGTTGGGCATATCAAATGAACACCAAAATTCGTGAAATTTTATATGCATAACCTAGACACAATTATCTAAAACTTTTGTTTAGCAATGCAAAGTTGAATCATTCTAAAAATGGGTGAAGAACATGCATCAAGTCGAGTAAGGGAAACTGTCACAGTTTGAAATGTTCGGGTTGTCACCAAACGTTTACGGCGTGATTTGGGATAGCAACTCTTAATGTCAACGGCTGAAATTTGGACACAAGATAGATAAAGGTGTTAGGAACAACTTTTATGTTGAAAGGTTTTCGGTTTGAATTCCCGAAGGTCGAGTTTTAGGCGAGTCTTTGAGATTGGATGAAAATAGGGTTTTTGAAAACCGATTTTTGTTACAAGCCTATATCTCGAGTTTTAAACAACCAATAACTACGAAAATTTGTGAGTAAGGTTTTAACTTAGAGATTTGAAGATTAGGATTACTGGGATGGGTATCCGGACGTTCTAGGGTCGCGACGAACGGCCAATCCTTCCGATCGCTTTTCATTCGTTTTCCGGCGTGAAATCGTAGTAAAGGAAACGGGTTAGATTTTGAGTTTCTAAGTGTTATGGACAAACTAAAAATTAAACTATGGCTTACCAAGATTCTATGGGGCAGTGCCTTTGTCCCGTTTGCCTCGCCGTCGCTGGAATGTTCGCCGGAAGTTGTCGTCGGATGAGTTTTGGCTTGGAGAGGGAGTTGGGAGTGTCTAGGGTTTTGAGAAACTGAAAACTAAGGGGAGGGGCGGCCAACACAGCCCCTATAACCTTCCCCACTGCCTTGATCCGCTTCCCCTTGATAGGGGACGGATTTTTGGCAAGAAAATCGCCATAGAAGGAAAGTTTACACCTCCTGCACCTCTGGCACGGTGGTGGCGCGCACATAAGCCTTTGTCCGCGCGGAGTGCACGCGAACAGTCCTGGGACGCGTCTCCCTTTCCCCGCGCGGTGGCCGCGCGTGCGCGCGCAGGGTGCGCGCCGCCCGAACCGGCCGGTTCGGGCGGTTCGTGTGGTCCGTCGGTTCTTTTCTTCCTTTTCTCGATCGGGTTTCTATCCTTCGCGCTCTTGGTCCGACTTTTCTGGGTCATTCCCGACTCGAAATTCTCACATGGGTTTATTTACGAATTCGATCTAATTCCCGTATGATAATTCGTCTACTTAAACTCGTCCCGTCCTTCCTTAATGATTTTACTGAAGTTGTGTTTTGGTTTCTTCGGGTTTAAACGTTGGGATGCTTTCGGTTATGTTTTTATTTTGTGATTTATTTTATGACTGAACTTGGTATTTAAATTCCCAAGCTGCCTACGTACCCTGTGAAGGGATCAAGTCATGACGTAGTTCAAAACAATTTGAATTTGTTTTTTTTTTTTTCTCGGGTGTTACATCCTCCCCCCTTAAGAATACAGTTATGTCCCCATAACTGTGGTCGGGTCATCTTGGAAGAGGGTAGGGTAACGTTGTCTCATGTCGGCTTCCAATTCCCAGGTCGCCGTTTCTGCCTCGTGGTTAGACCACAGGACCTTGACCATCTTTACAGATTTTTTTCTTGTCACCCTTTCCTTGTAGTCGAGTATTTGCACCGGGGTTTCTTCATAGGTCAAGTCATCATCCAATTCGATTACGTCCGGTTGGAGTACATGCGACGTGTCGGGCACATACTTCTTCAGTTGGGAGACGTGAAACACGTTATGGATGCGTGCTAGTTGAGGCGGCAGTGCTAGCCGGTACGCTAGATTCCCCACTCTTTCGAGGATCTCATATGGTCCTATGTATTGTGGGCTTAGTTTTTCCCTTGTCCGCCGAAGCGTATCACACCCTGTTGTTTGTGATATTCTTGGCGCCATCCCGTCGCCGCTTTCGGAACTTCAAGTCTTGTCGCCTAGACATGGGTAGCTAGGTAGTGTCGGATGGGGCAAAATAAGGGAAACGAACAACAACTAAAAGAGATAACTAAATTAAAAAAAATAAAAAAAAAAGAAAACATTTTTCAACCTCCGCGCGGTGGTCGCGCGGCCGCGGCAGGTCGAAAAATAAGGCTCGCGGTGTGCGCGAGCCCTTTCCACCACTTCCCCCTTTCGCGACCGAGCGCTGTTTTCCATCAAATTCGACCTCCTCTACCCCATTTCTCCCTGTTTCTGTCCCGATTTCGCTAACCAAGGTATGTATCTACTAGAATCACTTATCAATTTCAGTTTTTATGCATATGTCTTCCCAGTTTTTGGGTAGATTTGGGAGTTAGGGTTTAGTTGGAAGAATTTGGGGGTTTGCTAGTTTTAGGTTTGATTTGTGCAAATTAGTAAGCATTCGTGTCAATTGATGTTATTTCAGTTGTATTGCTTGCGTTTATGCCATAATGTGTTTATGTTCCTAGTGATTTCCCTTTTGATTTGGATTTTTAGGACTAATATAAAATTTCGATTTTCGGTTGGTGTTGTGGCATGATCATTGGTTTATTTTCCCGTTGTTTGGAGCCATTTGGTAATGATGGGTGGTTGTTGAAGTACTTGTTTCATTTCGGTGGCAAATTCCATATGCCTGTTAGTAATTCGAAATTTGGTTTATTGCGCTCTTAACGTGTTCAACGAAATGCCGCAGGGGACTTTGGGGGATTTGTCTAAACGTATTCTTTGTTTTGGCGATGATAAATTTGAGGTTCTTATGGGTTGCTTATGTTAGGAGTTTATATTGGCGCTTCCGTGTGGTTCCGTTAGATAATTAGTTTGCGGTTTTGAATCCTAATATTGGTATTGGCTACCTGCAGGATGTTGCTCTTTCTATGGGTCGTTCTGGCGTCTCTCATGTGTCTTCCGATGACTAGGAGACGAGTTACTGATGAGGCTGGCCCCAGTCATGCCGCTCCGGCGATGCCTGATTCCGACGAGAGCGAGCCAGAGGAGGACGAGGAGCAGCGGGGCCCGCGACTCAGGGGTCTCCCGGACGAGGTGCGTCCTACCGGCACGACAAGTTCCGGTTTAGGACGAGGGCTGCCCAGGACTTTTATTTCGACGAGCTTCGTCGAAACAGGGCTTACGTCCCTGAGAGAGGCATATATCCTCTTCATCTGGGCGATGACAGGGTCAGTGCAGTCTTGGAGTATTTGCAGTGGACCGGTCTGGCACGTCACCCCGAGGGCGTTGCCTCCGGTTATCTGGCTATGGAGGTTATCGCCAACATTGGCGGTCTCGGGGAGGGTGACGACCTATCTCGGGTATGGGTCCGTGGTCGCTATCTCGACTTCAGTGCTCGGGCGATCAATGTCTATTTTGGCTTGCCCGACGATGGCGTATTTCGCCCACAGCCTGAGGGACGTGTTCTTGCTCCTGCGTGGAACACCTTATGCACCATAGTGCCTCCTCAGCTCGAGCACGGTCATGAGCTTCGTTTGACGACGATGGACTCCCCTTGGCGAGAGCTTGCTCAGCTGTGGTTAGGGCGCGTCTGGCCGATCACCCGGAGCCACATTGTCCTGGATCACGTCTACGAGACCATTTGCTTTATCGCGCGAGACGGTAGGGTGAATGTAGGAGCTTGTATCGAGGACAACTTGCGGGGTATGCGGAGAGGATGAGGGAGTAGGGTGATTACCCATGTTCACCTCATCTGTGGGTTGTGCGCAGCGCAGGGGATTCGCACTACACCGGAGACAGATCCGTACGACCTAGTAGCGGGCCGTTGCTACCGTATCCCGACTTATGCTGAACGGCATAGCGCCTTACGTCGTGGGGCTCCCCGTGCTGTACTTCGCCCGCAGCCTGATGACGGCGGCTTGATCCTTGTTGTACCACCGGAGCAGCCACCCCCTCCTCCAGTAGTTCCACTTCCTGCAGTGGCACCTCAGGGACAGGAGATGGCTCAGATGCTGCAGATGATGCAGGAGATGCGGGTCGGTATGGATGTCGGGTTTGCAGCTGGGCAGGTTCGTTATGACGCCATCGATGCTAGGTTAGACATCTACCAGACCCGTATGGACTCGTTTGCTACGAGGCAGGCTCAGCAGCAGGCCACCCTATCCGACATGTACGCCTATGTGCGGCAGATGGACGACTACATGCGTCGGCAATTCCCGCCTCCCGATCAGTGATGTCTCCTTTCGTTTTCGCGTTTTCGTTTAAGTTTTGCATCAGACGTACTTTGTTTAGTTCCCTCCTTATGAGGACGTTGCTGTTGTCTGGGATTTGTGATTTATATTTTCGTTATGTTATTGCTTAGTTATGTGTTTGACATGGGTTAGTTGTTTGTTGCTGTTCTAGACGTATGGTTGAACTGTCCTGCCTTAGTTATGATTTACGGTACTATGGTTTCGTCGTTACCTCTTCATTGCATTTACATGAGTGGAGGCCGCCCACTAGTTATTGCATATTTATGTTGGTTGAGTTTCTTCCGGGTATAATATACGAATAAATATAAAGGATAAATGAAATAGCTGCTGGAAATTCTTTTATTGCTCCATTCAAAAGAAACTTATTTGGTTATACGCGGTAGAATGAACGTAGTAGTACTGGCAATAGTCAAAGGAGGTATAAGTAGTAATGCATCGCTATATATATCCCTAATCTAGAGGGATAGGCAGGGGCATCCTCGATGGGGTCGTCCTCGTCGCTGGATACGTCAATGGGAGCAACGACGTCGGGGCCAGGGCCCAGGTTCTGGAGGATCGCCTCTCCAACGTCCTGGGTTAGGTTGGTCAAGTCCCAGCCCAGGTTCTCCACTTGCTCCTCCAAGCCATCACTCTTGTCCTGGAGCTGGGTGATAATGGCAAAAATTGACCATTATTTTCAATCCATTTTCGTGTCTGAGACGGACATTTTGATCGTGTTTCCATCTTATTTCAATAAGAAAGCAGTTGAATCTGACAGATTAATGCTAGTTTGTAAAAACATCGAGCCGGTAATAAAAAGACACAAAATATGCAATTTTAAATTGTATTTGTGTTAGAAAAATCCAAAAACATGAAAAAAGGAAAAAGAAAAGAAAAAGGAATGAAAGGAATGAAAAGATGGGCAAAAGAATAAAAGAGCCCACAAAAATCCAAAAAGATGGGAAAAAGATTGAAAATCCCACAACTGAAATTTTAGTCAAGTGTTGAAGCACAATTCGAATTGTGCAATTCGAATTAATTCGAATTGCACACAATTCGAATTGCTGAAAAGAACAAAGAAATGGTTAAGTGTTGGAAGGGATGCAGAAGCCTAATTCGAATTGTTCAAATTCGAATTAATTCAAATTAGGGAATGAAGAGGGACGAAACCCAAAGGCAAGAAGAAGATGCAATTCGAATTGTCCAATTCGAATTAATTCGAATTGGCACAAACAATTCGAATTGCCAACAGATGCAAGGAAGCCAAGCAGAAACCCTAATCCAATTCGAGAAAAGATCAATTCGAATTCTTCACAACAATTCGAATTGATGACTGAAGGCCACAATCCCAGCTCAAGGAAGAGATCTCACAATTCGAATTAATTCGAACTGATAGAGATAATTCGAACTTCGCTCAAAATTCATCCAAAGGAAGCTGTGGAACATGAGCACAACACTGGTGGGCCTAGGGTTTCGAAATTTATCTATAAAAGCAGACATTCCACAACAAAAAAAAAGAGATCAAGAATTTTGCCAAAAAGCAGCTTGGGACAAAAAGAATAGCAGGAGGTTTCACACCCCTTAAGGGTTAGGTAGGTAGTTTAGTTTAGTTTAGTTATTTTTCTTGCAAGTAGTGTAATTTTCACATGCTTTGATCTTAGTTTAGTGTAGAAGCAGTTTGTGTAACCCTTAGAGTAGCCATTTCCAGAATTTTTACAAGCTTTCTAGTTAGAATAAACCCTACCTTCAAGTTAATGATGGTTTTGGGTTCTTTATTTTGCTTTCAAAGTGTCAATACAAGAAAAATTTCCAGAAATGGTGTTATTCATGTGTTTTGGCACTCTTTAATGCTTTCTTTAGAAATAAATGCTTAGCATGTTTGTTTGTTTCAACTAGGTTACATTTATTATGTCCTAGTTGACATTCAAACTTAATAAATGCATGTTTGGTGGGTTGTTAGCTTGATTTTGTGCCTTAGAGCTTCAAATAAGTGTTCTTAGGTTTTAGATGTTTTTAGGTTTGTTAGTATTTATCTTTATGCCTTATTTTTCCCTTGCCTTGTTTTTATTTTTATGCTGCCTTAGATAACATAGGTGTTCTTAGCTTTATTCATGCAGTTCTTGATTTTCTAGATGTTTTAGGTTCTTTGATCTTTGATCCTTTGTTTGTAGAAATAGGGTTTAAATCTTGCCAATACCCACTGGACATGTGTTTGTTCATTTCTTGAAAATCTCACTAGGATGGCTGTGAAGTGACATTGATGTGAGATGAGGGATTTGGTAAATCTAAACCCATCATTAACCGCACAGTGTTCACCTAACCCATACTTGTGAGAACAAAAATTGTTGTTGTTCGAAAATGTGTAATTCGAATTGAGGCAATTCGAATTATCTCGAATTGCCTAAGAAATTCGAATTGGACAACCAAAAATTTCCTTCATGTGGTTTCCAACCAATTCGAATTCTCTAATTCGAATTAATTCGAATTGGTTCAACAATTCGAATTGGCAAGAAAGACCACATTGTATTGCATGCCATCCATTCATGCCTTAGTTTATTTTCCATCTCTTACCAATTCGAATTGTGCAATTCGAATTAATTCGAATTGCTGAACAATTCGAATTCACCCTCCTCTTGAGGTATATGCCTTAGTCAATTTTGAGCAATGAAAGGGCTTCACCAATTCGAATTGTCCAATTCGAATTAATTCGAATTGCTCAACAATTCGAATTAGATGATATCTCATTTCTTTGCAAGGATTAATTGGGTAAGATCATACTTCATTCTTCATGCATTCTCAATTCGAATTATACCAACAATTCAAATTGAACTATCCTTCTCTTTTGAAAATTCCAAAAACATTTTCTTTCATGATTTGTGTAAGTTGCATGGGTGTATTGGGCCTAGGCCCAATTCATCTGATTTCTATCCATTACACATTTCAACCCATCAGTGTCTACTTATTGTGTGCTTGACACCCACACAATACCAAAAATATTTTCTTACCTTTATGTTTTCTCCTTCATTGTGTGTATGAATGGATAATGAGAAACACCACAGATTAATGTTGGTGAAAGGTCCCTTCGCAGGGATATCGGCTAACCCGTCTTCTGTGTGTCAATTATTATCTGTTATTTTGCATGATCTGGTTAGTGGTTGGTGGAAGCTTCGGCGAGCGTTCTCTTCACTAAGAGTTTCGATTAGTCACTCAGCCAATTCCTAATCAGATACAGTTTTAATTTTCTTTATCTTAATTTCTCAACCTGAATTCAAGTTGCAATAGTATTAACTGATGCCGACCAACATCAGTTAAGACGTATTACAGCAAGAAATATGTGGGTTTTTCTTCCACTCACAGACAAAAGAAAACTAAATGACGGCGGCCACCGTTGTTTGGGATTCTTTCTGTCTAAAATCAGTCATCTGGGAAAATTGGGAACCAGACAGCAGATGTTTGCAGTCCGGAAAACCCCAACTATCTCTGGCACTATTTTTAGCCAATTTCTTCTCATCTCAGGCTAATCCATCTTTGTGTATCGCATTCTGTCTAACCCCACCATATATTTTGGGGTATTTTATTTTCCTTTTCATATACTTGTATGCATGATACTATTATGTAGATGTTCCGGTCATATCACTATTTTGGGGATCCTTCTCCTTGGACACAGAAGTCTTGATTTAAATCAGATGCTACATAATAAACTTCTACCAAAAATTCCTTTATAAAATCCGGATCTGAGTAAGGGATAAATTCAACAGTTATGACTAATTCATATTCCACTGAGGGTTGATTTTGAGAGCTTAGAAGCAGAGTCAGCGATTAGGTCTCATCTAGACTGAAAGGATCTGTGTTTTGATTGAGAGTCTAGTACCTGTTTAGGGAATGATTTTCAAATACTCATTTGCTTCTCAAAATTGCTGTGTGTTGGAAATCTGATATTAGATATCGCATTAAGTCAATATCCACTTGGGTGTAGATGAGATGTGATAAATAATACTAGAGGAACAACATATAGGCCTTGGTGAATTTATAAGGTAAGGTCGAGTACTCCTTCGACGACTATCTTCTTCTGCCAAAGTCTAGAATTGAGTCTTGAATGAGTACATCCGGAATAGGTTCATTCATGAATCTGTTTCATTTAGTTTGTATCTCATAACTACCCAGATGTTGTAAGCCCTGTGGCTTATTGATATCTCGGGGGTTCTTGATCTGCATCTGGTCACCAAGACCAGGGGCTCTTTTATACTAACGGAAAGAGACGTTTTTAATGCTTCCGAGTGATAGATTTAAATGCTTTCTTTACAGCTTTCTTACTGCTTCCCTTTAAATGCTTTCATAAAGGTCACTCGGAAGAATTAGGGGTTGTCCATCTGTTAAAAGGTTTGAGAGTTATGGAATGGTTTGGGGCTTGATTTGAAACTTTGGGTGTGACATGGGGGAATGATAGGAGTACTTGGCATGTCAACTAATGATATGTTAGGTGTTGCTTATCCACCACAGATGAATAATACGCCTTAGCATGGCCATGTGAGGGCAGTCGTTAGTCTGTGGTATCTTAGAAATTGTTGTCTTAAGAGCATGTAAATTCTTACCGTAAGTACCTGTCTGTTAAAGGAACATGGTGTAGAAAGCATGAGAGTTAGCTAACTAGAGGATTATCCCAAACTAAGATCTGTGTATTAAAAATGGAAGTTTAATTGTGTTTCATCTGAATCTTGTCCAATCTTTATTATTTCCTCCCTGTCCCTTCTGTCATATTTAAACCTGCTTTCTAGATAGTGTATCATAATTTTATATTGCTTTCGTAGTATAGATTTAATTGCTTTCTTCGATCTAGTTTACCATGCTTTGTAGAATGATCTTTACTGCTTTCATGATCTGGTTTAATTTATGTCAAGTAGTTGTTAGAAACCCTTGCAAAACTTGAAACGAGTAACCGAGTGGAAAATCTTAGTAAACGACGTGGGCCCTGCTTCCATCGCACATCCTCCAGTGAACGATCCGGTACTTACTATAAATTACTGCAATTTTTGACTCCGTGCGCTTTCGGGAGCACATTTTCTTGTCACGAGTAAGTAAAAACATAACATTTTGGGAAAATACTCATATAGTGGGAAGATGTTCAAAAGCTTCATGGCAGGTGCTTTCGCGACAAGAAATTATGGGAAACATCATGGCGCAGATACCAGGGACTTTCAGGGTGACAGACTGAAGGTCAATCCCGGTTGCACCGTGATATTTGTCAAAAGTTTCATGGCGGGAAGGACCACAGCGCCGTTTGAGATTGAAACACCCCACATGAGTAATAAAAAGCGGGAATCATAACATATCCTTAAACCCCTTCCCTACATCATAACTCCTTTCATTTAATAAATTCAAACCTGATATTTCAGAAAATTACTCGTGTTAATGAAACTCGTCAAAAGTTTCATGGCGCCATTGCCGGGGAGATGCAGACAGTTGTAATAAATCGATACTATATTAAGTATTGCGCGCTGATGTCTGTTAAGACTGAATTGTCTACCCCGGCTGCACCATGGAACTTGACAGGGTGCAAAAGTTTCACTGGGCCACTTGGGCCTAAAGCTGCGTGACTTGCTCCTGCAGCTGGGTTATGTGGTGATGGTCTGCCTCCCTAAGATGACCCAGATGGGCCACGTTACCCTCCAACTGTCCTACGCGAGTTTTGAAGTAATTGATGTGCTGTTGGCCCTCGAGGTATGCGTTCATCAATTTCACCATCAAATTGACCATGTTCGCATTGGGCTCGGCCATCTAATGTTGACAAGGTAGGTCAGAGTTAGGATCTATTTTAGGCAAAGTCAAGATGTGCATAAATTAGATCTATATGCAACATGCAAGTGCAAGTCCCTTCCCATTAAAATTTAATTCGTTCGTATGTTTAAAATAAATCGCTAAAGGTTGGGCCTCTATAGTGGGCCGAAAAGTTTAATTTTTTTCTTTCCTTGGCTAAAACATTGGGCTATAAATAAATTTTTGGACTAAATAAAACTAGTGGTCTGTAAAAGTAATATACTTAAAAATATTACTAGGGTTTAAAATATTAGTATCAAAATAATTATAATAATAATATTACTAATAATAATAATAGCTTCAAAATAAAATTTCGGGCTCTGATACAAACTTGTAACACCCCGGATTTGGTAACCCAGGCCGAGGTGTCACCGCCGCATCTCCCTAGCAAGACACGGCTTCCCGAGCTCGCTAAGGAAGTGCAAGGCTTATGGGTATGCAAAGTTTTAAAACATTCAACAATGAATCCGGAATTTATTAATACTTCAATCATAGTAAGGTAGTAAAAATCATCATGCATGGATAAGGTAAGTGCAGCGGAAAAGTACTCACGGCCAACACGGCCAAAACCTCGGGTTTAACAGACCCGGTAAAACAGTAGTATGATGCAGTAATTAAAAACGTTCACAAATATTTTCCCCCAAATGCGTGTGCATGCGTCACTCGACATACTCTGTAAAAGAAAAAAAAAACGACAGCGGTTGTCAGTATAAAGATATACTGAGTAAGTTAATCCCTAACTAACAAATAAAAGGGGTTACATGTGTTTAAACTAAAGATCTCGCTTTCCATACATAAATCTAAAATACATAATTTATTTGCAGCGGAAAACATGATTAAAGGACAAAATTTTAAAAGCGTAATTTAAAGCATAATTTAAGATGCATAATTTTAAATACATAATTTAAAAACATGATAAATATGATTTAAGCATAATGGAACACTCACACAAGTCTTTTACATTTTATCCCGTCGACTAAGAAGAGGACACCATACCGGGAGATCACTAACGAGGCAATCTCAACATAGGACCACTAACGAGGCAGTCCAAACAATGGGAGACCACTAACGAGGCAGTCTCAAAAAGATAGTAGGACCACTAACGAGGCGATCCAAAAATACAGCGCGCGAGATCACTAACGATGCAATCTCAGATAGTAAGGAGACCACTAACGAGGCAGTCTCAAAGATAATGATAGCATGAAGATCGGCTCGGCCTAGTGAATGGGATTTTTCGAAAGTTCGTATTTCAATGTTATCAAATGATCGATATCGCGTTTTCATGGTTCGAGTTTTCTCAAGTTCGAAAAATCCTATTCGAGGCAGTTTACGCCTTTCTTAATTTAAAATTCATCTTTACACCAAAAATTCTGAAATTTTTATAGTAGTTCGAAAACACACACACGAACAACTTTCATGTTTTAAGTTTTTGGAAATAAGGTTCCGAAGTGAGTCGAATTTCGAGTTCTTTGCAAAGATAATTTCTGTCTCAAAAACTGGTTTCGTCACAGGTTAGTGCAACGCCGATTAAAAATTCATTTCAAAAGCAATTGATGAGAAATTTTTACAGTAATTACAAAACACGTTAAGAAACAACTTTCCTGTTTTAAGAATTTAGAAATAATGAATTCTTGATACTCAAAAATCGACCACAACCCACTGTATACTCGCGGGCTCCGAAAAGGTTTTAAAGCAGTTCTGAAATTCGACCGTTGGGCATATCAAATGAACACCAAAATTCGTGAAATTTTATATGCATAACCTAGACACAATTATCTACAACTTTTGTTTAGGAATGCAAAGTTGAATCATTCTAAAAATGGGTGAAGAACATGCATCAAGTCGAGTAAGGGAAACTGTCACAGTTTGAAATGTTTGGGTTGTCACCGAAAGTTTACGGCGTGATTTGGGATAGCAAATCTTAATGTCAACGGCTGAAATTTGGACACAAGATAGATAAAGGTGTTAGAAACAACTTTTATGTTGAAAAGTTTTCGGTTTGAATTCCTGAAGGTCGAGTTTTAGGCGAGTCTTTGAAATTGGACGAAAATAGGGTTTTTGAAAACCAATTTTTGTTACAAGCCTATATCTCGAGTTTTAAACAACCAATAACTACGAAAATTTGTGAGTAAGGTTTTAACTTACAGATTTGAAGATTAGGATTACTGGGATGGGTATCCGGACGTTCTAGGGTCGCGATGAATGGCCAATCCTTCCGATCGCTTTTCGTTTGTTTTCCGTCGTGAAATCGTAGTAAAGGAAACAGGTTAGATTTTGAGTTTCTAAGTGTTATGGACGAACTAAAACATTAAACTATGGCTTACCAAGATTCTATGGGGCAGTGCCTTCGTCCCGTTTGCCTCGCCGTCACCGGAATGTTCGCCGGAAGTTGTCGTCGGATGAGTTTTGGCTTGGATAGGGAGTTGGGAGTGTCTAGGGTTTTGAGAAACTGAAAACTAAGGGGAGGGGCGGCCAACACAGCCCCTATAACCTTCCCCACTGCCTTGATCCGCTTCCCCTCGATATGGGACGGATTTTTGGCAAGAAAATCGCCATAGAAGGAAAGTTTACACCTCCTGCACCTCTGGCGCGGTGGTGGCGCACACATAAGCCTTTGTCCGCGCGGAGTGCGCGCGAACAGTACTGGGACGCGTCTCCCTTTCCCCGCGCGGTGGCCGCGCGTGCGCGCGCGGGGTGCGCGCCGCCCGAACCGGCCGGTTCGGGCGGTTCGTGTGGTCCGTCGGTTCTTTTCTTCCTTTTCTCGATCGGGTTTCTATCCTTCGCGCTCTTGGTCCGACTTTTCGGGTCATTCCCGACTAGAAATTCTCACGTGGGTTTATTTACGAATTCGATCTAATTCCCGTATGATAATTCGTCTACTTAAACTCGTCCCGTCCTTCCTTAATGATTTTACTGAAGTTGTGTTTTGGTTTCTTCGGGTTTAAACGTTGGGATGCTTTCGGTTATGTTTTTATTTTGTGATTTATTTTATGACTGAACTTGGTATTTAAATTCCCAAGCTGCATACGTACCATGTGAAAGGATCAAGTCATGACGTAGTTCAAAACAATTTGAATTTTTTTTTTCTCGGATGTTACAGGAGTAATTAAAACACTTTAACCTAAAGGTTTAACCAAGAATTCGAAAATCTGTCAACACGAAATCTTTACCGGCGCAGCGTTTTTGCACGATTTTTCCGAACCCTTAAAAGTCTTCAAACGGGAAAACATAAAACACGAAAAACATTCCTAAGACTTAGATCTAGCTTTTTTAAAAGTTTCCTAATTTTTCGTGATGTTTTGATATCTGAAATCGGCCCGGAACCGGACTGTTTTAATTTGAATCTTGAATTTCTTGACAAAACTTAGGTCCGAACTTGTTGGCATTTTTGACATTAGTTCTAAGTGGATTTAGATATTTAGCCGAACATGAAAGTTGAAGATAATTGTCTTAGGAAGGTCTCTGTAAAATTTCATCAAATTTAGAGTTCATTTACTATGGTTGATCTCGACACTTTGAAACTGCTGTGTGTTAAATTCGGACAGATTATTGGTATGACGAAACTTGATGTTTTTTACCTATTTCCATAACTCGGATAAGGTTAAACATGAAACTTGTTCATCTATGTGTTTTCGAGTCACTGGTAAAATTTTAGAATTTTCGGACTTAAATCTGATTTTTAATGAATTTTAGAGTAAACAGTGGTTTACCGGAGTCAAATCTCGATATCTTGTTGAAATGGTGAAATTAGCCTTTAAGATTAAAACGAGTCGAAATATCTTTTTAAATAAATTAAGTGAAATCAGAATTATGGAAATAAATTCCCTTACAAACTTGATCAATTAAAATTAGGGGTGAGTGCTCTGCAGGGTGCCCCCTAACTATTCACTTCGTGCCGTTATGGACGATGGTGACCCCGCGCGAAAATTGAGTTACATTGCCAAAACGGAATGAGATATATGGCCTACACTCTCGTTAATATCCATTTGGGTTTCTCGATGCTCCGGAGTGGTACTGGGTATGGCGGATACGGCTGCGGCCGCCGGGCTACCGGCTAAATTTGATGAGATTGCAATGCAATCGTGAAATGCTTGAAATTATTAAATCTTGGGTGTAAGGGGGAATTAAATTAAATTATTTATTTTTATCATCCATTTAAATTATTTAAATGCTTTATTTAAATTAATTATGGTCTTTATTTTAAATTGAGTGAGATGTGTTGTTAAATAGAACCATGAATTAAATTGTGCAAATTGGTTAGTTAGTCGAATTAAATTAAATTATATGTGATTATCATGTTTTCATTAAATGTTAAATTAATGGCTTTTAAACCCTACGATCATGTCTGTATTAACTTACTCAGCAAGTTGTGCTGACCAAACCATTTATTTCCTTTTTCTTACAGAGTATGTGGAATGAACTTGAGCACGTACATGCATGGGATTTTTGGGAAACTTTATATTTTAAATTCTTGCATTAGACTATAGTATGAACGGGCCTGTTTAACCCGTGTTCTGGCCATGTTGGCCCTATTTACATTTCCGCTGCAATACTTATACTGAGATATTGTTTTTCCGCTGCATTATGATATTATTTTCGGACTTATATTATATGGGCTGTTTTTAAATGTTTTAAGTATTTTAAATTCTGCAATACCTAGCCTTACATCTCTTTAGTAAGCTCGGAGAAATCGTGTCTTGCTAGGGAGGTGTGGCGGTGACATCCCGCCCTGGGTGACCAAAACCGGGGTGTTACATTTGTCTTTTCCTTTGAAAATTCTGGCGTTTCTTTCAAGCCAGAACGCCCACAAAGCCATAATGAAGCGCACACCATGCATCTGAAACAAATGTTTCAAGAAATGTTTGATGTCTGCCTGGTGCATTTGATCACAGTCAACAGGGAGGTGTATCTGGAGCTTTTCCCAGCAGTGAACGACCTACTTGCAATAGAGGAGACAGTAACTCCAAGTCTCCGGGGCAACACCACAAAGCGTGCAAAGAGGTAAAGTTGCCAGGCTCATACGAAACCTAATTACATTGGTTGGCAGGGAGTTATGGGAAAGCAACCATAGGAATAGACCAACCTTCTCAGGGAATTTCACATTCCACATCCAAGCCCAATCGGAAGAGGGATTATCCGTTTTCAAGAGGAAAAGATTGGCCGATTTGACAGCGAAGCGGCCATTTGGATGTCCGTCCCATATCCAGGTATCGGGTATAGCATCCTCCAGAATAGGGGGGATGAGCTAATGTAACACCCCGGATTTGATCACCTAGGCCGGGATGCCACCGCCACACCTCCCAAGCAAGACACGACTTCATTCGAGCTCACTTGAGAGATGCAAGGCCAATGGTATAAAATAATTTAAAACAACCAAGTCCGGAAGTACTTATAATTTAAAAGTAACAATCATCCATATACGCAGCGGAAATATAAGTTTATGCAGCGGAAATAAAATATAGGGCCGACATGGCCAAAACACGGGTTAACAGGCCCGTATGCAGTATCATGCAGAAAATAATAAAATGTCCAAAATAAATCCCCCCGGATGTATGCTCATGCTTCATACTCTGTCATAGAAAAACATAAACAACATTTATCAGTATTAAGGAATACTGAGTAAGACAATTCCTAGCATAGCAATAAAGGGGTTTTTAATTTAAAAATTTATTTTAAGCATGCATGTTGGACAATGATAAAATCCATAATTTCTCATAAGCCATTTAATTTAAAAATGATAATTTAAGGCATAGGCATAAGTTTAAATACGTAATTTAAAATGCATAATTAACGACATAAGTACATAAATAAATAAAAATTTAAGTCTTTTAATTCTTCTCCCGTTAACTAAGAAGAGAACGCCACAACTATATATCTCAAGTATCTCGTTTCTCATGTATCTAGTTTCTCAAGTATAAAGTTTCAGAATTGCCGAAGAAATCCGAGTATCGCGCCATACACAGTACCACTCCGGAGCCTCGAGTAACCCATTCGGATACACCCGAGGGTGTAGACTAATTTCACAATGGCCGTTTTGGCAAAATTTCACAATACATCACATTTCGTCCACTCGGGCACGAATTTCAAGATAGAGGGGCACCCTGCGGAGCACTCACCCCCTACTTACGTGGAGATCTAGCTCAGCCTAGATTAACGGGATTTTTGAAAATACATGTTTTATCGTTTAGACATATCTCACAATTCATGTGTTGCTCAAAAGTCGAGTTTTTCAACATTTCAACCAAACCATTGCCACAGTTTACGCCATCTCAGTTTAAAAATTCATTTCAAAGGCAATTGACTTGAAATTTTCACATTAGCTCAAAAATACGCTAACGAACAACTTTCATGGTTTAAGTTTTTCGAAAATAAATGAGGAAATGAGTGAAATTTCACAATCTTTGCAAAGTATAAAATCTGTAAACTTTTTCTAAACAGCGCACTGATTTTTGAAAGAGTTTTTAACCTAGCAAACGACCTCCAAAATTTATGAAATTTTACAGGCACTTAAAAGACACCAAAATAAAAATGTTTTATTAGAGGCATATTATGCAAATTCATCACGGATTAGGTCAGATTAATTCACTAAATTCGGGCTAAAAATCTGTCAACTTTTTCTTTACGGACACAGTGTATTCAAAATAGGTTTTGACTATCCAAACTTTAATGCAAATTCACGAAATTTTACAGGCATGTTCTTAAGACCTTTATCTACAACTTTCATGTTTACACAATATTAGTTTTGACCACAAGTGATAGAAAAATGTACATCAAGTTAGACCATGTAATCTGTCAAGGGTTTTGAAAAGTTCATACATCACAGAGAATGTTCAACGCGATTTGGGGTACCAAACCTTAATGAAAATATAAGAAAACACAAGTTAAGATGTTAGAAACAAGTCTCTAGTTCGGAATTTTTCATTTCGGATTCACGAAATAGGGTTTTTTGGTCAATCTCAGAAAATGCGTAAAGATTGAATCTTTTATGTCCGATTTTAGGGTTTGATTTAAGACTAATGTTTCGAACGGTTCTAAACCACCAATATTGATATGTAAGTTATTATCTTACTTGAATTTCGTCCTAGACTGTCTCGGGGTCGTCCGGGCTCTAAGATTTGACACGAACGGATCTCCTCAACACGAATCTTCCAACTTTGGCCACGGATTCGAATCGAAAGAAGAAATCTAAAGTTAGATCGAATTTTTGGGTTTGAAAAGTTAAACTAAAGCCTATGAACGACTTACCACAATCTGGAACACTAAAGTTCTTGTTCTCCACGCCTCATTCGTCAATTTTCGTCGCCGGAAAGTGATCGGAAAGCACGAACTTTGGTGATTTCGGGTTTTGGAAGAAGTTGGGAGAGTTTGGAGAGTTTTGGGGGCTGCTAGGGTTTGGAGCTCGAAAATAATGAGCTTCAAGACCTCAAAATCCGTCCATATAGCCTTCCCATTGCCTAAGATCGAGTTACCAAAGTCGGGGGTCGAAAATAAGGTAATAAATCGTCGAAAACCGAAAGTTGATCACACACTGTAGAGTGGCGCGGTCTTGGCGCGGGATTCTTCCAGACCGCGCGGCCCCCGGTAGGCTGCGTCGTGGGCCGGGCCGTGCGATCCGTCGGGCCTTTCCTCCTCTCGTTCGGGTTTCTATCCTCCTACGTTTCGGGCTCGGTTTTCCGGGTCATTCTCGGATTATGATTCCCATCCTAAACTTTATTTCGTCTTTAATTGATTTCGTATTCGAATTCTCGAATCCATTTAATTTAAATTCGTCGGCGCCAAATTCGTGGTCTTTCGATTCCGTGCAATGATTTATTTATTTAAATCATTTTCGACTTCACAGTTCTTGGAATTAAAATTTCATTGCTTTTCAAATCTAATTCCATTTCCTATTATTAAAAGTTTCGGGTATTACAGTCTACCCCCCTTAAGAATCAACTTCGTCCTCGAAGTTGCGCGACGTACTGTTTGACTGTTTGATTGTTTGGTTGTTTGATTATTGGTCGATATGTTTGTTTGTGATTATATTTGAATTATGTTTTGGTGTGTGATTATTTGACTGAACCCAGAATTGAAATTTCAAAGTTCCCTACGTACCCTGTTAAGGGATCAAGTCATTATATAGTTCAAAACAATTCGAATTTGTTTATGTGGGATTCAAAATGTTCGGGTACAAAATGTTCGGGTACAAAATGTTCCAAAATGTTCGGGTCGTTACATCCTCCCCCTTTAAGATTACAGTTATGTCCCCATAACTGTGGTCGCATCGTCTTGGAATAGGGTCGGGTAAAGCTCCCTTACGTCCGCTTCTAACTCCCATGTTTCCGTCTCAGTTTCGTGGTTCGACCAAAGAACCTTAACCATCCTCACTGTCTTATTTCTCGTCGCTCTCTCCTTCACATCGAGTATTCGGACCGGAATTTCCTCGTAGCTCAAGTCATCATCCAATTCAATTTCTTCCGGTTGGAGTACATGTGTTGGGTCGTGCACATACATCTTCAATTGTGATGGAACACATTGTGCACTCGAGCCAGTTGTGGTGGTAAGGCTAGTCGATGTGCTAAAGTACCGACTCTTTCTAGAATCTCGTAAGGTCCAATATATCGAGGACTTAGCTTTCCCCATTTTCCAAAGCGCATCACCCCCTTCATCGGTGATATCTTTAGCATGACCTTGTCTCCAACTTGAAATTCTAGGTCTTGTCGCCTCACATCGGCATAACTCTTCTGTCGGTCTTGTGCCGCCTTCATCTTCCCTTGAACGATCTTAATTTGTTGAGCTATATCCTCAACAAGTTGTGGTCCTACTACCACTGCCTTATCATTCTTTACCCAACTTAACGGACTTCGGCACTTCCACCCGTACAGTGTTCGAACGGTGCCATGCCAATGCTTGCACGGTAGCTATTTTTATAGAAAAATTCAATCAATGGCAAGTGATTTTCCCAACTACCCTTAAACTCTAGGACACACGCTCTCAGCATGTCTTCTAACATTTGGATCGTTCTCTCAGTTTGTCCATCCGTCATCGGGTGGAATCGGTACTCATCTTAAGTTGCGTAATGAGCGCTTCTTGCAGCGTAGTCCAAAAGTGAGAGACGAATCTACTGTCTCTATCGGAAATGATGTCATGTGGTACTCCATGTCGTCGTACCACGTTGTCGATATATACTATGGCTAATTGGTCCATAGTCCAAGTGTCCTTCATTGGAATGAATATGGCCGTCTTTATTAGCCTATCGACAATCACCCATATCTTGTTCATCTCTTTAGGTGATCGCGGTAATCCCGAAACAAAATCCATCGAGATACTACCCCATTTCCAACTCGGGATTTCCAACGGTTGCATCAATCCTAGGGGTTTTCGCACGGCTTTGACCTTTTGGCACGTGAGACATCTCGCCACAAACTCCGCTACTTCTCTTTTCATATTCGGCCACCAGTAATTCTTCTTCAGGTCCTTGTAAAGCTTGTCACCTCCGGGGTGAACCGAATATGGCGTGTTGTGACCTTCCTCCATCAATTTTCGTTTCAATTCTCCACATTCTTGTGGTACGCACCACCTTCCTTTGAAACGAATGCTCCCATCCTCATGGACAACAAATCCTATCGCCTTTCCATCGGCAATGCTCTCCTTAATCCTTTTCAACTTCTCGTCACCCGGTTGGGCGAGTTTGATCTCGTCAACTATGGTCAATTCGACCACCATGGCGTTGAGCACTTCTCTTACGGTGCCTGGGTGCACCAGCTCTAAGCTCAATCTCGCTAAGTCCTTATACAATGCCGGCGGAATTACCAATGAGTTCGCTACGTGCTGGGTCTTTTGACTGAGGGCATCGGCTACCACGTTGGCCTTTCCTTCGTGATACGCAATTTCGAGATCGTAGTCCTTTATTAGTTCCAACCACCTCCTTTGCCTTAAATTCAACTCCTTTTGAGTGAATATGTACTTGAGGCTCTTGTGGTCAGTGAACATTCGACACTTTCGCCCATAGAGATAATGTCTCCATATCTTCAGAGCGAATACGACTTCCGCCAACTCCAAGTCGTGTGTCGGATAGTTCGCCTCATGAGGTTTCAATTGACGCGATACGTATGCGATGACTTTCGAGTCTTGCATTAATACGCATCCTAGACCTTCCTTCGAAGCGTCACTGTAAACCTCGAAATCACCATCCTCCGATAGCAGTGTTAATACGGGTGTAGTGGTAAGTCGTTTCTTTAGTTCTTGAAATGCGGACTCACACTCTCTAATCCACTCATACTTCACTCCCTTTTTCAGTAGCTGAGTTAAGGGTCGTGCGATTTTCGAGAAATCTTTCACAAATCGCCTATAATATCCAAATAGTCCAAGGAAACTCCTTATTTCGGTTGGACTTTTCGGCGATACCCACTCGGTTATTGCCGATACCTTTGCCGAATCTACTGAAACTCCAGTGGCGGTTACTATGTGTCCAAAGAATGCTACTTCCTTCAACCATAATTCGCATTTGGACAACTTCCCATAGAGTTAGTTCTTGCGCAAGACCCCCAACACTTGATGCAAATGTTGGGAATGCTCTTTCTCACTCTTCGAGTAGATGAGGATGTCGTCGTATCACATTACCAATGTAAGCTCGGTTCAACTAAGTGGTGTAAGGTAGAATGGGGTGAGGAGAACATAAAAAATAATAATAATAATAATAAAACAAAAATCGGGGCCCGTGCGGTGTCCGCGCGGTTTCAGCCAATACCGCGTCGGGACCGGCGGCCTTGGCAATCTGAAAAAAAGGGGTTTCGGGGGTGGGGGTGCGCGAGTTCCCCATTTCCTTCCCCATTTCCGAACACTCCCTCAAAATTCTCTCCATTTCGATCCCCTACTTCCAAATCGCTTCGATTCCTATCTTGTTTTCACTAAGTAAGGTATGAATCTCCCTCTTTAACTAGTCAATTTCAGTTTCTATACCTTGGTTCGTTCGATTTCGTGACAGATTCTAATAATTAGGGTTTAGGTAAAATTTGGGGATTTGCTAGTTTTAGACTTGTTTTATGCAATTTGGTAGATGATTGTAGTACTTGTTGTTGTATTTGTTGATTTGGATGTGTTTTTGAAATAATGTGCACATGTTCTTGGTGATTCCTTGCTAGTTTATGAATTTTTAGAAAAACATGCATATTTCAATTTTAGTCGACAATGTAGGTATGAACTCGAGTCGTTTGTTGTTGTTTAGTGCTACATTGTAGTTATTGATTGTTGATTGAATGATTGTTTCAAATTTGGGCAAATTCCATGAATTTTGTGAGTGTCCTTGAAATGTGGTTTATTATGCACATGACATGCTCGATGAAATGCCACAAAGACCTCATTTCTTATTTTGATGCGTTCTTTGTTCGGGTTACCTTCTATTTACTGAGGATAGATGATTGGGCTTGATGTTTTGTGGATCATTCATATTGGAAGGCTATATTGATGTTTTTCTGCGTGTCCTCGTTTGTTGGCTATTGTGAGATTTGTAAGCTTATATTTGGTGTCGGACAATTTCGCAGGATGTTACTGTTTATGCGGGTTGCTTTGGCTTCTCTTATGTGCCCTCCGGGGCCTAAGAGATGGGCTACCCGGTGTGAGGAGGCTGGTCCTAGTTTTGTTGCTCTGGTGATGCCGGATATTGATGATAGCAAGTCCGAGGAGGAGGAGGAGCAGCGGGGTCCGAGACTGAGGGACCTTCCCCACGAGGAGCGTCCTCGCAGGCACGACATACATCGTTTTGCGACGATGGCCTCTCAGGAGTTCTACTTCGACGAGCTTCGTAGGAACCAGGCTTATGTTCCGGAGAGGGGCATCCACCCCCAGCATGTGGACGTTGACAGGGTCCGGCCGGTCTTGGGTCATCTCCAGTGGACTGGTGAAACTTTTGACAAGTTTCATTAACACGAGTATTTTCTAAAATATCCCAAGTTGAATTTATTAAATGAAAAGAGTTATGATTCATGGGAAAGGGGTTTAAGGATATATTTTACTTTTTGTTACTCATGTGGGAAACTTTGATTTCAAACGGCGCTATGGAACTCCCCGGCATGAAACTTTTGACAAATTTCATGGTGCAACCGGGGTAGACAGTTCAATCTTGACAGACATCAGCGCTCAATACTTAATATAGTATCATTTATTACATCTGTCTGCCACACTGAAGGTCCCCGGCAACGGCGCCATGAAACTTTTCACAATTTCATGTCATGAAGTTCCTTGCCATGAAACTTTTGACAAGTTCCCACTATATAAGTATTTTCTAAAAATAATAATCCCAGTTTTCAATTTTATTAAATGAAACCAATTTATGAAGATGGATTTGGGATTAGGAATATATTGTCACGTTTTTATTACTCGTGTTAAGAAACTGTGCCCCCAAAGCGCACGGTGTCAGAAATTACAGTAATTTATAGTAAGACCGGATCGTTCACTGGAGGATGTGCGATAGAAGCAGGGCCCACGTCGTTTACTAAGATTTTCCACTCGGTTACTCGATTCAAGTTTTGCAATGGTTTCTAACAACTACTTGACAATAATTTAAACTAGACTATGGAAGCAATTAAAGATTATTCTACAAAGCATGGTAAATTTAGTCTAAAAAGCGATTAAATTCTATTCTAAGAAAGCGTTAAGAATTACACTAAGAAAGCAGGTAAAATTATTTTATGAAAGCAGACTTAAAATGTGACAGAAGGGACAAGAAGGAAATAATAAAGATTGGACAAGATTCAGATGAAACACAATTAAACTTTCGTTTTAATACACAGATCTTTGTTTGGGGTAGTTCGTCAGTTAGCTAACTCTCATGCTTTCTACACCGTGTTCCCTTTAACAGACAGGTACTTACAGTGAGAATTTACATGCTCTTAAGACCTCAAAATCTAAGATCCCACAGACTTATAACTCCTTTCACTGGCCTTGTGAAGTTACATTAATTATCTGTGTTGGACAAGCAACACCTAACATATCATTAGTTGATATGCCAAGTACTCCTATCATCCCCCTTGTCACACCCAAAGTCCAAATCTAACCCCGAACTAATCCATAACTCTTAAACCTTACAACCGGCGGCCAACCTCTAATTCTTCCGAGTGACCTCTATGAAAGCATTTTAAAGAAAGCGGTAAAGAAAGCAGTAAAGAAAGCATTAAAAAACCTATCACTCGGAAGTCTTAAAAGATCATCACATTCCGTTAGTATAAAAGAGCCCCTGATCTTGGTGACCAGATGCAGATTTAGAACTTCCCAAATGTCAGTACGCCACAGGGCTTATAACATCCGGGTAGTTTATGAGACACAAACATGAGTGGAACAGGTCTATGAAGATCTATTCCGAATGTACTCACTCAAGACTCAATTTTAGGCTTTGGTGGGAGAAAATAGTAGTTGAAAGAATACTCAACCCTACCTTAGAAATTAACCAAGGCCTATATGTTGTTCCTCTACTATTATTTATCACATCTTATCCGAATCCAAGTGAATACTGATTCGATGCAATATTTAATAGAAGATTTCCAACACAGTAATTTTGAGAAACCAATTGGTATTTGAAAATCATTCCCTAAACAGGTACTAAACTCTCAATTAAAACACAGATCCTTTCAGTCTAGGTGAGACCTAATCGCTGACTCTGCTTCTAAGTTCTCAAAATCAACCCCCAGTAGAATATGAATTAGTCATAACTGTCGAATTTATCCCTTACTCGGATCCGGATTTTATAAAGGAATTTTTGTGGAAATTTATTATGCAACATCTGATTTAAATCAAGACTTCTATGTCCAAGGAGAAGGATCTCCAAAATATAATAGACCACAATATCTACATAATAATATCATGCATACATGTATATGAGAAGTAAAATAAAATACCCCAAAATATATGGTGGGGTTAGACAGAATTTGATACACAAAGATGGATTAGCCTGAGATAAGAAGAAATTGGCTAAAAAGAGTGCCAGAAATAATTGGGGTTATCCGGATTGCAAACATCTGCTATCCGGTTCCCAAGTATTCCAGATGGAATGATTGTTAGACAGTAGGGATCCCTTAATGACAGTGATCGCTATCAGCGAGAGTCCTACTGTCTATGAGTGAGGAAAAACCTACACGTTTTCTTACTATAGTAATGCTATAACAGTGTTGATCGACACTATGTAACAGTACTATAACTCGAAATTCGGGCTTGAAATTAAGAGAAAGAAAAGGAAACTGTATCCGGATAGGAGTCACCTGAGCAGCTATTATAATCCCGGATGGACGAACCGCCAAGGCTTCCACCGACCACTATCCGGACCATGCAAAATAACAACTAATAATTAATATTCAGACTACGAGCTAGTTTTTCCGTGTGGGAATACCCGCCAACATTAGTCTGATATATCCCTTACTAGCTGTTTCACACAATACGGAAAAGACCGAAAATAAAATAAGAGAATATTTTTGTTACTGTGTGAGTGTTAATCACACAATAGTTTAGACACTCATGAATTGAGATGCGTAATGGATAAGAGTGGATGTAATGGGCCTAAGCCCAATATACCCATGCAGCTTACACAACTCAGGAAGATAAACTGTTTTTGAGGTTTTAAAATAGAAGGAAGAAAGCAATTCGGTCTATTGGGCAAAATGTAAATTAGACCGAATTGAGGATGCATGAGGTATGAAGTAATACCGTACCCAGTTAATCCTTGTAAAGTCATGAAGCATCCTCTAATTCGAATTGTCAGAGCAATTCGGTCTAAACCGAATTGGACAATTCGAATTGATGAAGTCATTCCTTCACTCAAATCTGGCTAAGGCATTTACCTTAAAATGAGGGTAATTCGAATTGCCAATTGAATTCGGTATAGACCGAATTGGCAATTCGAATTGGTAAGAGACAAAAAATAAACTAAGGCATGAAGGGATGTAATGCATACAATATGGTGTACAAGGTCAATTCGATATATGGGAGGAATTCGGTCTAAACCGAATTCGCACAGACCGAATTGCTTGTGCACCATATGAGAAGAATTTTTGCTATGTAATTCGGTCTCATGGGCAATTCGGTCTAATTGCCTAGACCGAATTGCATATATATTTCAGATAAGGCATTCAACAAATATTTTTGCCATGCAATTCCATTCTCATGGGCAAATCGGTTTAGACCGAATTGCCTCAAATCGAATTGCATGTCATTTCTCACATAAAAGATATTTTGAACTCACAAGTACAGGTTCGGTTTACACTGTGTGGTTCATAATGGATAAGATTTACCAAATCCTTCATTTCACATCAGTGTCACCTCACAGCCACACTAATGAGTGTTTTAAGAAAAATAGGCATAATAGGTTACGTGTCTAGCAGGTATTGGCATGAAATAAAACTTAATTCTACAAACAAACAATCAAAGATCAAAGACCTAAACATCTAAGAATAATAAGAACAACATGCATGAAAATAAGAACATCTACATTATCAAAGGCAACAATAAACTAGAATAAAGAGAACAAAACAGCAACAGAATAAACTTAAAAATAAATTCCAACCACCCTAAAATCATCTAAAACCTAAGAACATTCATTTGAATCACTAAGGTATAAGAACAAGCCAAAAACCCACTACACATGAATTTATTGAGAATGTAGGTCAACTAAGACATAATAAATGTAACCTAGTAGAAACAAACATACATTCTAACATTTATTGCTAAGGAAAGCATTAAATAAGTGCCAAACACTTGAAATAAAAACCCATTTCTGGATTTCTTCTTGTATTGACACTTGAAAGCAAATAAATAACCCTAAAACCATCATTAGCTTGAAGGTAGAGTTGATTCTAACTACAAAGCATTTAAAGTTTATGGCAATGGCTACACTAAAGGTAGTAACAAGCTTCTATAAAAATAAACTAAGATCAAAAGCATTAAAATTACACTACAAACATGAAAAATAAACTAACTAACTAAACTACCTACCTAACCCTTAAGGGGTGGAGAATCATTCTGCTCATTCTTTTTGTCTCCCAGCAAAATGTCCAAGTGTTAGTGTTCGGATCTTTTTTTTTGTGTTGAGTAAGGTCAGCTTTTATACTTCTTCTCAGAACCCTAGGCCCATCAGGGCCCATCCACAGTGTCATGCATTTTTCACGTGCTCAAGCTGCAATTTTGAATGTGATTCAGTCTCCTCAAGCAGTTCGGTTTAGACCGAATTGGTGAAATGAGGTCTTTCTTCTTGATCTTGAGCATGTAATGTGGTGATTCGGTCTATGGGTAGACCGAATTGGCCTTGTTGAACTGATGATGGCTCCTGCTTGGCTTCCTTGGTTTGAGGTAATTCGATCTATGCACTCAATTCGGCCTAGACCGAATTGCATATATCGAACTCCTCCTTTTCCTTTCTGCTCAGGGTCTTCTTCTTTCCAAAGTGCAATTCGGTCTAGGGATCAATTCGGTATAGACCGAATTGCCACAGACCGAATTGGTTGCTCTTTTCTTCTTCAACACTTCTCTTTTTCGTCTTCTCTTCAGCAATTCGGTCTAATAAGCAATTCGATTTAGGTCGAATTGCGTATAGACCGAATTGATCTTCAACACTTAACCAAAATTTCAGTTTGTGGGATTTTCATTCTTTTTCCCATCTTTTTTATTTTTGTGGGCTATTTTATTCTTTTGCCCATCTTTTCATTCTTTTTTCTTTTCTTTTTCCTTTTTTCATGTTTTTGGATTTTTCTAACACAAATACAATTAAAATTGCATATTTATGTGTCTTTCATTACCAGCTTATTTTTCTTACAAACTTGCATTAATCTGTCGAATTCAACTGCTTTCTTATTGAAATAAGATGGGAATTCGATCAAAATGTCCGTCTCAGACACGGAAATGGATTGGAAATAATGGACAATTTTGGCCATTATCAACATCCTCACATTTAATACTGATCGTCCCCGAGCAGTCAGAGTCAGTGCTCCTAAGAGCATGGACTCTGCACATTCAATCCATTTGCGTGGCTTCAAAAATTTCATTCTTGTTATATAGGAATAATACAATCAAAATTACAAGTATTAAACTCTCTTGATTGCAGTGTTTAATGAAATGATACTTCTCACTTGGATATGTATACAAATCAATCATTATTGTTAATTCTTCTTGAATATATGTATAGAAAATTTCATTGGTTTAATTCTTGAATTCAAGCATGACATGAACATTAATCAATCAAAGCAGAGCCTCACATATAGTAGAATCGGAAAGTTCACTCACTCTCAAAGTTGGCTTTTAGACAATACGCTCATAATCAAGTTCAAATAAATTCTCCCATAAGCTTGCAATTGGACCAACTCGCCACCTACTCATTTCTTCAAATCGAGATCCCGAGGTCTTATTTAAGGTTATAACGGGGCATACGGTTCTAACATTAGGTAAGGATGGGTATTATTAGGCTGAAAAAGTGACACGAATCTATTCCACCTTAACTTGGCATGTTTTTATTTAAGGATTATGATCATCAACAATTCTTCCTTTCTTTTGTTTTTCTTTTCCGTTGCATGACATTAGACTTTGTCTAATTTGCTTTGTCAATTGCAATTTATTTTTGTTGAATGAATTTCAACTTATTTCTCTCTCTTTTTTTTTTGATCGATTTATGGATATCGATTGATATTTTTGATGACCACAAACCATAATGCCTTGGTGGAATTGGTTTGTGCACACTTGGGTTTGATTTTCTTAGCCTTTTTATAAGGCTTAGGAAAATATAGTGGTTTCAAAGAAAAATTAGGCTTATAGGCTCAGAGTGGTTAATTCTAAAGGGAAAATATTTTTGGGTTTGGATTTCAAACGAAGGCCAAAAATTTGGGTTTTTCTAAGTGCCTCGATCATATACTCGATTTCGGGAATATGACATGGTCTTAAATCGGTCCCAATTGCAAGTTCTAGTGTCCTTTAATCGAATTGATTTTCACACAACAAAGGAATAATGAGTAAAAATGACTCGGCTCAGATCTCACATGGTATGGTTTGATCATGTCATACCTTTATTCTTAAATTTAGCCTTTGAAAAATTCTTGCATTTTATTCAATCAAATTCTCAACATGAAAATTTTGTTTTTCTTCCAAGTGATCATATCATTGGATTTTTATAGCTCAAAACGTCAAAAATTTATATCATGCATATTTTTAATTGTTTTATCCCAATTTAATAGTTTGAAAATTTCATCCTTAGCCTAAATTCAACATGTGAATTTAGGTGACACATTTTATGCTCGTTTTATGCCGGTTGTTTAATTGAAAGCAGTAAAGAGATAATGTGAACATGCAAGCATGTTACAGCTTTGTTTTTGGCGTGACAGTCACTTATTCATCTTGGACTATCACACATCTTTTTCAAAAAATATTTTTGAGAATTCAAGACGAAATTCTCTTTGTGAAAAGCAGTAAAGGATTAATACCAAAATACAGCTTCTAACCACCGCATCGAGTGGTTTCAAGGTTCGTCTTTAAGCTACGACCCTACTTACAGAAACCCATTAAGCATTAATACATTAATTACAGGAGATGCTATACACTTGGGTAAAGTTTTCACAAGGAGCATTTCAAAAGATCTCCCAATTGAGGTTTCAGTTTACATTACTCAAAAATGACTCTATACAGCTGAGTCTGTCTTCCACATCCTTCTTCCCTTATCCTTGGAAGAAAATCCTGCTCCAGTGGACAAAGTTTGTCAGGCTGCAGGGCAAGCAGTAATCACCCTCGTCATCCTGATTCTCCAGCACTTTCTGGCAGTAGATCCTGGGTCCTTGGAAAATGAATAGATCAGGAGTCTCCAGGCTTTCCATCAACCATGCAAAGACGTTGTTGCCCACGTATGCCATGACTGATTCGTCCGTCACCATCTTGTTGATCATTGATATTCCCTGATCCACATGTTCCTTGTCCAGCTTGCTAAGCAGCATGAATCCCCTGACAAAGATTGATGCCTTGTGATTGTCATCAATCCCTGGCTTCAGCAGTTCACAGGCCCTTTCCTCATTGCCTGCTCCGAATGCTTGTAGGGCTGGCACGAACTGGAGGTAGTAGTTACCTGCGTCGACACATTTCTGTATGAGTTCCTCCTTTTCCGCCTCGACTCCTATCTCCCACATCTTAACGATTGTGGTTTCCAGTTCGCACCTCTTGTACACAATGGGGAGATCCCCAGCTGCTTTGAACTTCTTGCACGCCCTTCTAGAAGTTCCATTGGCAGGTCCAGTAGTTCGAGCCTGTCCTGTTCTAGAGCTGGTCCTGGTAGGATGATGTCCCTGGCGAAGAGAAATTGAAACTATTTTTAACAAGTTTTTTGGTAAAAATATTCAAGTTGAAAAATCAACATCCTCACATTTTGAGCTATGCTCTAAATGTGAGTTAATTGGTTTTACTTGAATTTATTGAGCTATACCACATATTAAAAGACAGGGAGTTAGATTATAGAATCTAACTTATTATTACAACTAAAAAGTAAAGGAAATAAGAGAAGTAAGGGTCTTGGACCCTTACCAATTTTTCTTAGACTAAAAATAGTCTAAAGATTTTTGAATGGTCAAAGGACCAAAAGAAAGAGTTTTTATAGGCCATTGAGCCTACAAAAGCAAAGTGTATATTTTTTATCACTATAAGAGTAATCAAAAGCATATAAAAAGGGAAGATGAATATTTAATAATGAAGAATTCAATACATGAGAAGAGTTATGCAATTACTTGTACAAAGTGATGGACTAAGGGGAAAAATAAATGAAAATAAAACAAGCATACACATGCAAAAAGGGCATTTTTGGATTTTATGGAAAGTGTTGACTTGTTTATTTAATGAAATTGAGGGTGTGAGTGGTCCCCCATTTGAGTTTTTGTTTTGGGAAATAGGGTATTAATGGGTGAGCAAAGTTGCTACCCTTGTTTATTCCCCACATATCCTAATAATAAACATGTCAACCATTTGAATAAAGATAAAATTCTGCCAACTATTGTCTTTTTTTTTAAACAAATAAAGTCATGCCAATAGTGTTTGAAAAACACTTGTCGGGAAAATTTTGGCATGGTTTCCTTTGTAATACCATGTTTCCAGTGTATGCAAACATCAACTTTTCAGTTGAGTTTGCAAGTGGTGGTAACATGTACCCCACAGGAGCATTTATTAAGAGGGATGCATAATACAGTTCATGCAAACAACAAACAACATACGAGAATAGTCCATTCACACCAGTATCATGCAAAACTTTGCCAATAAATCATGCTTCAAAAACATAGATTCGGCAACATCATCAACATGCATATCCAACAACATTATCAAATATCCAGTAAATAAAATAACACAATGGTTGCAGGGGAAAATAAACCACTGTGTTTTCTCATTTTCATATCCTCAAAGATTAAACAAGCAACACAGTATGTAAATAAGCACTAACAATAGCAACACAAAATTACAAAAATGAGACAAAAACAGATTTTTATGGGTTTTGAAGCCCAAAGTTTTCAAAATAGAAGCATCCCCTACACCACAGAAAGCTTAAAACAACAACAATGGCAGTTCGAACTTCAAGCAAGAAAAAGCCCTAGTTCGGACTACTCTGTTAAAGCCTATTCCGACCACACCCAACTCATTCCGACCACTTCCCGACCATGCTCAACACGAAAACAGGCCTCATTCCCCTCCCCATTACCGATTTCGCAAAAACAAGGAAAAACCAAAACTGAAATCGCGAAAATCAGAGTGCGAAATCGAAAACAGGGCACTTACCCGACACTCTCAGTAGGATTAGACGAAGAAGACGCCATTATGAAAGCTTTGGACGGAGTCGAACGAGGTGAAGCACTGGCTCGAGCTCTGGTTTCGCGAGGAAGATGAAGTTCGCGAACGGAGGGTTTGGGAGAGTATCGAAATGTGGGGTAGTGAAAGTGAGGGAAAAGAGGGGGAAAAATGGAATATATAGGGTTTGGGGCAGGGAAGCAATTCGGTCTATGGGGGACCGAATCATCAATTCGGTCTAGACCGAATTGATGTGGTCTCCAAGTGTCTGTGAGAGATTCGGTCTCTTAGGCCAATTCGGTCTAGACCGAATTGGCATGGAGACCGAATTGAGAGGAAAAACAGACAAACAAACACTTACTGCAATGCATCTTTTGAAGTCAATTCGGTCTAGACCGAATTGATCTAGAGGCCGAATTACAGCAAGAAGACCGAATTTGGGTACTCAGGAAAATAAAAGGGGATATGCTCTTTTGTGAGGCAATTCGGTCTATATGGGCAATTCGGTTTCGGTCTAAACCGAATTGCCTTATAGATCGAATTGCTCACTTGCAAGAATAAAACTAAGGAATCAAAATGCCTTTTGTAAGTCAATTCAGTCTATTCAAGGTCAATTCGGTGTAAACCGAATTGATATAGAACGAATTACTTACTTGGCCAATTTTACACAAGGGTGGAGCATGTGTCTTGAGAAGTCAATTCGGTCTCTTAGGCCAATTCGGTCTAGACCGAATTTGCTTGGAGATCAAATTGATTAAAATTTCCAAGGCACACCTCCAATGCGCTCTGTTTCAAACAATTCGATGTAGACCGAATTGATTTGAGATACAAAACAGTTCGCATTCAACACTTAGAAAAATTTTGAAAATTTTCAAATTTCACCATTTTCTGAAATTATGGATTTTCTAAAAAAAAAAATTAGCATACTGAAAACACACATTTAGACAGAAATATTACTCTATTATAAATTGCTTGCATAAATTAGGTTGGATTAACACCCTCATTTTATGGATTTATTCCGGATTTTAAATTTCTCTAAATTCCGAAATCACTTTCCATTAAATTTGGTATTAATCCAACGGGGAACCTGGTTTTTGGAGCTTTATCTTTCTTTTTGTTGGTTCCATGAATTCCTGCAAGGCAAACATAAGAAAATTATTAAATTTTCTCCAAATATCAACATCCTCACATTTAGAGTCTTAGTACTCTAAATGTTTAGTTGATTTTTGGATACTTATCGTTCGAGACAAATAAATATGTAATAAATAATTATATAGATATATATATATTTATTGAGCATAGGCCGGCTCTGATGTCATTTGGACTTCTTTTTCGGGGTCGAACTGTCTTAGATACTCCTTCAATCTGTGTCCATTCACCACCAGCTCTCCCTTGTCAGTTCGAATCCTGACAGCTCCACTTTCAAACACGTGCACCACTTCGTATGGCCCTTCCCATCTGGATCGAAGCTTTCCGGGGAACAGCTTCAACCTAGAATTGAATAACAAGACATTTTGGCCAACATAGAAGTGTTTAGACTTTATACGACGATCGTGTAACTTCTGGGTCCGCTCTTTGTAAATCCTCGAGCTTTCATTGAGGTCCAACTTGCGCTAACTCTGAGCAACTCGTGGGTCAAAATTAAGGGTTTTTACGGCCCAGTAAGCCTTGTGCTCTAGTTCTACGGGCAAATGACAGGCTTTTCCAAAGACAAGTCTGTATGGGGACATCCCAATGGGAGTCTTGAATGCAGTGCGGTATGCCCATAGAGCATCATTGAGTTTACGTGACCAGTCTTTGCGGGTTATCCCCACAGTGGCTTCGAGTATGTGTTTGATTTCGCGGTTAGATACCTCGACTTGGCCACTGGTTTGGGGATGATAAGGCGTGCCGATCTTGTGGAGAATCCCACTTCTGCTCATGAGATTTGTAAAAGCTTTGTTGACAAAGTGGGTTCCTCCATCAGATATGATTACCCTAGGTACACCAAATCTGTTGAAAATGTTATTTTTCAAAAATTTGATGACTTGGTGACCATCGTTGGTTGGCAGCGCAACCGCCTTGACCCACTTGGACACGTAATCGACAGCTACCAAGATGTAGTGATTCCCATCAGATGTCGGGAATGGTCCCATGAAGTCAATACCCCATACATCGAAAATCTCAAGGATGAGAATTCCTTTCATCCTTCTTGGAGATATTCCCTAATCTTTGGCATCTGTCGCAAGCCTTAACAAACGCCTTGCAATCCTCGTAAATGGTGGGCCAATAGAAACCACACTCGAGCACCTTGTGAGCTGTTCGAGTGGGGCCGTGGTGACCTCCATATTCCGATTCATGACATTTTTTAGCGATTTGATAAGCCTCGTGCTCAGTTACACATCGTCTAATAATCGAATCTGCACAATGCTTAAAGAGATAAGGATCTTCCCAGAAGTAGTCAACTACATCTTGGTTGAACCTTGCTTTCTGTTTCTTGTTCTGGAATGGTGGGGTTATTCCACATGCTAAAAAGTTAGCAATGTCGGAAAACCATGGACAAGCTTGATCATGAAGGTGCAAGGCAAACAGTTGCTCATCCGGGAAATTTTCATTGACGGCTATCTCATTTTTATCATTTTCTATTCGAGACAAATGGTCAGCAGCACCATTGTCTCTGCCTTTTCTATCTTTTATTATGATGTCAAATTCCTGCAACAAAAGTACCCACCTGATTAATCGAGGTTTGGCGTCTTGTTTGCTGAACAAGTATCTCAGTGCAGAGTGATCGGTGTATACTATGGTTTTCGTACCAATGAGGTATTGTCTGAATTTATCAAACGCGAAAACCACAGCATACATCTCTTTCTCCGTGGTGGTGTAATTGACTTGGGCTTCAGTCAGGGCATGGCTGGCGTAATGAATCACACAGTGCCTTCCTTCCTTATGTTGCCCAAGAACTGCACCCACGGCGAGATCACTTGCATCGCACATTACCTCGAAAGGCATTGACCAATCGGGTGGTTGCACTATTGGAGCAGAAATCAACATCTTTTTGAGCGTGTCAAAGGCTTGAACACACGCTTCATTTATTACGAAAGAATTTTCTTTACAACGCAAATTAGTGAGCGGCTTGGCAATTTTAGAAAAGTCTTTAATGAATCTCCGGTAAAAACCGGCATGCCCTAGGAAACTCCTAACTGCTTTTATTGAGTTTGGTAATGGAAGGTTGGATATGACTGAGACTTTGGCCCTATCAACTTCGATGCCTGCGCGCGAGATCCGGTGACCCAACACTATTCCTTCGGTGACCATGAAATGGCACTTCTCCCAATTTAAAACTAGGTTAGTGTCCTCGCATCTTTTTAAAATTTTTGCAAGATTTTGTCAAACATTCGTCAAAAGTATCTCCATACACAGAGAAGGCATCCCTGAAAACTTCAATGCATTTTTCGATAAATTCTGAGAAGATAGACATCATGCATCGCTGAAAAGTGGCAGGCGCATTGCAAAGTCCAAAAGGCATGCTCCTGTACGCAAAAGTTCCATATGGGCACGTGAAAGTGGTCTTATCATGATCTTCACTAGCTATTACAATCTGATTGTTACCAGAGTACCCATCCAAAAAGCATTAGTACTCCCTCCCGGCCAACCTTTCCAGCATCTGATCAATGAATGGCAAGGGAAAATGATCCTTCCGCGTAGCGGTGTTAAGCTTCCGGTAGTCGATGCAGACTCTCCAACCGGTTACCGGACGTGTCGCCACTTCTGCTCCTTGCTCATTAGTCGTTATGCACATTCCCCCACGCTTAGGTACTACCTGCACTGGGCTAACCCATTTGCTGTCAGATATAGGATAGATGATACCAACATCTAAGAGCTTGATAACTTCTTTCCTTACCACTTCTTGCATGTGGGGGTTCAGACGCCTTTGTGGTTGCCTAGAGGGCTTGTACTCCTCTTCCATTAAAATTCTGTGCATGCAAATAGAGGGGCTTATTCCTTTTATATCATAAATGGTCCATCCAATTGCATGTACATATTTCTTTAGAATGTCTACCAGAGCCTTTTCTTGTTCTTGTGTCAGTTTGGCTGACACAATTACCGGTAATCTTTTACGTTTAGTGAGAAAAACGTACTTAAGATGATTCGGAAGTATTTTAAGTTCAAGCTTTGGCGGACATTCAATGGAAGGCAGTAATTTGCGAGAAATGGTTGGGGGTGAAAGATTAGATTTACCTTCAGGACCCTGTGTCAGTACAGGGTCCACTTCCTCGTCCGTGGTGCTCTCTTCCTCCTCCGGAGTGAATTCAACACCGTCGAACTCTTCAAGATCCCCAGTGATAGGGTCTTCAAAGTGAACAGCGTTGCAGCTTCTTTGTTGCTCAGCACCTCCAGGCGTCAGTACCTGTTTTAAACTTTGTCCGTCATCACAGTCATAGAGTCTATGCTCTCGTCCTCACACCTACTTTCTATTACATCAAATATGGAACAAGATCCCTCATTCGGGAACTTCTGCAGCTCCTCCATGTCAAAAGAGATTTCTCGATTATCTACCCTCAATGTGACTCTTCCAGATGTGGCATCAATCAGTGCACCGCCAGTGGCCAAAAATGGGCGTCCCAGGATAAGTGGCATTTCAGAGTCCTCTTTAATGTCAAGGATGATGAAGTCAACTGGGAAAAGAACTTGGCCGGTTTTGACAACCACATCCTTGAGGATTCCTACGGGCTTAGTGATTGATCTGTCTGCCAGTTGCAGTTTCATTTTGACCGGTTCAATCTCTCCGAGCCTTAGGCGAATTGCCATGGCTAGAGGCATCACGTTGATGCTGGATCCTAGATCACATAACCCCATGCTCACTTTGGCCTTTCCGTAGCGTGCAACATCCAGGGTCCTCTTTCTTTTCGGGCAGTTTCCTCTGAACTATGGCACTGCATGTGCTGTTGAGAATGATCACCTCCTCCTGCTCTACCTGCCTTTTCCCTTCATCCATACCCTTTTCAGCTTTATTTGCAGCTCCAACCTGCGTATTTGCTGTATCTGATTTATCCCTTACCAGCTCAACACTTTCATCTCCTTCAACTTTTTCCTTTTCCTTTTCCACTTTCAATGAAACCTTTACTTTCACTTTCTTCTTTGCAGATCCAACATTTCCCTTCAGAGTCTTGCCTCCCCGCAATGTGATTGCTTTGCATTGCGGGTTGGCATCACTGCTGCTCGGCAGTGCTCCCTTCCCCCTGTTCTGCGATTCCTTTGCCAACTGGGTGACCTGTGTCTCCACATTTTTGATTGATGACTGCAACTGCTAGTTTATCTCTCTTTGATTAGAAATAAACTCAGTCATCAAATTCTCCAGGCGAGATGGTGGCTTTTGGTTGTATTGCTGATTCTGATCAGGTTGGGCTTGGAAGTTTTGGAAATTCTGGCCTTGGTTTTGGTTGGGCCTCTGTTGGATATGGGGTTGAAAGTTTTGATTCTGATTCTGGAAGTTCTGAACTCTCTGCTGAACGAATCCTTGGTTCTGAGGTCTGAAGTTCTGCTGAAGGTTTTGGTTTGCAAACTGGTTAGGCTGATTTGGCTGTGTCAACAAATGCGCATTGAGTGCATTGTTGTTGGAATAGGAGAGGTTGGGGTGGCGGTTCTGGTAGTTCCCTGCATAATTGCAGCTTTCGATAGCTAGTTGTTGGCATGTGTCAGTTGGATGTGGTCCCTGACATAGCCCACAAATTGCTGCCGATTGTTGTGCTTGCACTTGGCTAGATGAGGCTCCTGCCTGAGAAGTACCTGCTCCCTTTCCTTTCTCCTGTCCTAGCTGTATCGCAGCTACCTGTTCATGCAATTTTCGAAATCTGTTTTTCCTTCACTCACAGCAAAAACTTTTCTAGGAGGGTCCACCTTCTTGTCACTGCTGTTCAATACAGATCTATTGACAGACATTGTCTCAATCTTTTCCCAGGCTTGATCCATGGGCAAATGGAGTAAATGTCTTCCACATGCGGCGTCCAACATCATTCTCCATGGATGGGTGAGCCCTCCATAGAATTTCCTCAGTTGCTCCCATGGTTGATATCCGTGTTGGGGGCATCGCCTCAAGAGGCTAGAGAACCTCTCCTTTGCGTCATACAATGACTCGTCCGGCTTCATCTTGAACTCTCCAATTTTCTCTCGTCCTTCGTCTATCTTTGACTCAGGAAAATACTTCAACAGAAAACTCCTCACCAAATCTGCCCAGGTGCTCCTCTGATTTATGGGCAATGATTTATACCAATCCCTGGCACCACTAAACAAAGAAAAGGGAAAGAACATTAGTCTTATAGCATCAGGTGAGACTCCCTGATTTTTGATTGTGTCGCAGAGCTCCAGGAAGGTTTGGAGATGATCATGGGGATCCGCATGATTTGCACCGCAAAATTGGTTGTTTTGCACCAAGTTGATGAGTGCCGGTTTTAGCTCAAAATTGCGTGCAGGAAATTGTGCTCTCCCAGGCCTATCCAGATAGGGCTCCACGATGGGCTGCATAAAATCAGCTGCTGCTTGCTGCTGTTGATTTCCTTGCTCTGCTTGGTTTTGATATTGCTGGTGGTAGTTGTGATTCTGTTGGAAAATATTATCGGGATCATGAGGGTTGTTTTGGAACTAGTCCTGATTGAAGGCTTGATTCTGGTATTGCTGGTTTGGTATATTTTGGTTTTGTTGGTTATATTGGTTAGGGGGTGGTGGTTGTTGGTGGAATTGCTGATACTGTTGCTGATTTGGATTAGGTAGATTTTCCTCATCGTTGGCACGATTCGGGTGTTCTACCATACCCCCATCAGCTCCATTACCAGGGTTATTGGGTGGTTGGTCTATTGGTAAGATCGGGGGAATGTCCCGGTTTTCTGCCATATCAGATATTTCACTGCTTGTGGTTTCGGGTGAGGTACGAGTCCGGGCTTCCTGCTCTTTCCTTCGTCTGGCTTGCGCCCTCAGTTGGCGAGCGGTCCTTTCTATTTCTAGATCGAACGATAGCTCAGGCAATGTGGCCTTTCTCCTTTGCATAAGCAGTTTGTATAACGATTTGACAGCACCTGCACAACCCCCAGGTTAGTAATGGTTCTAGAATATATATAAAAACTATCTATGAGTAAATCAGGAGTGTAGTTCTCTTAATAAACGGCGCTGCATCCTCCCCGGCGGCGCCATGAAACTTTTGACAAGTTTCATTAACACGAGTATTTTCTAAAATATCCCAAGTTGAATTTATTAAATGAAAAGAGTTATGATTCATGGGAAAGGGGTTTAAGGATATATTTTACTTTTTGTTACTCATGTGGGAAACTTTGATTTCAAACGGCGCTGTGGAACTCCCCGGCATGAAACTTTTGACATGTTTCATGGTGCAGCCGGGGTAGACAGTTCAATCTTGACAGACATCAGCGCTCAATACTTAATATAGTATCATTTATTACATCTGTCTGCCACACTGAAGGTCCCGGCAACGGCGCCATGAAACTTTTCACAATTTCATGTCATGAAGTTCCTTGCCATGAAACTTTTGACAAGTTCCCACTATATGAGTATTTTCTAAAAATAATAATCCCGGTTTTCAATTTTATTAAATGAAACCAATTTATGAAGATGGATTTGGGATTAGGGATATATTTATAGGTTGTCACGTTTTTATTACTCGTGTTAAGAAACTGTGCCCCCGAAAGCGCACGGTGTCAAAAATTGCAGTAATTTATAGTAAGACCGGATCGTTCACTGGAGGATGTGCGATAGAAGCAGGGCCCACATCGTTTACTAAGATTTTCCACTCGGTTACTCGATTCAAGTTTTGCAATGGTTTCTAACAACTACTTGACAGTAATTTAAACTAGACTATGGAAGCAATTAAAGATTATTCTACAAAGCATGGTAAATTTAGTCTAAAAAGCGATTAAATTCTATTCTAAGAAAGCGTTAAGAATTAGGCTAAGAAAGCAGGTAAAATTATTCTATGAAAGCATACTTAAAATGTGACAGAAGGGACAAGAAGGAAATAATAAAGATTGGACAAGATTAAGATGAAACACAATTAAACTTTCATTTTAATACACAAATCTTTGTTTGGGGTAGTTCGTCAATTAGCTAACTCTCATGCTTTCTACACCGTGTTCCCTTTAACAGACAGGTACTTACAGTGAGAATTTACATGCTCTTAAGACCTCAAAATCTAAGATCCCACAGACTTATAACTCCCTTCACAGGCCTTGTGAAGTTACATTAATTATCTGTGTTGGACAAGCAACACCTAACATATCATTAGTTGATATGCCAAGTACTCCTATCATCCCCCTTGTCACACCCAAAGTCCAAATCTAACCCCGAACTAATCCATAACTCTTAAACCTTACAACCGGCGGCCAAACTCTAATTCTTCCGAGTGACCTCTATGAAAGCATTTTAAAGAAAGCGGTAAAGAAAGCAGTAAAGAAAGCATTAAAAAACCTATCACTCGGAAGTCTTAAAAGATCATCACATTCCGTTAGTATAAAAGAGCCTCTGATCTTGGTGACCAGATGCAGATTTAGAACTTCCCAAATGTCAGTAAGCCACAGGGCTTATAACATCCGGGTAGTTTATGAGGCACAAACATGAGTGGAACAGGTCTATGAAGATCTATTCCGAATGTACTCACTCAAGACTCAATTTTAGGCTTTGGTGGGAGAAAATAGTAGTTGAAAGAATACTCAACCCTACCTTAGAAATTAACCAAGGCCTATATGTTGTTCCTCTACTATTATTTATCACATCTTATCCGAATCCAAGTGAATACTGATTCGATGCAATATTTAATAGAAGATTTCCAACACACAGTAATTTTGAGAAACCAATTGGTATTTGAAAATCATTCCCTAAACAGGTACTAAACTCTCAATTAAAACACAGATCCTTTCAGTCTAGGTGAGACCTAATCGCTGACTCTGCTTCTAAGTTTTCAAAATCAACCCCCAGTAGAATATGAATTAGTCATAACTGTCGAATTTATCCCTTACTCAGATCCGGATTTTATAAAGGAATTTTTGTGGAAATTTATTATGCAACATCTGATTTAAATCAAGACTTCTATGTCCAAGGAGAAGGATCTCCAAAATATAATAGACCACAATATCTACATAATAATATCATGCATACATGTATATGAGAAGTAAAATAAAATACCCCAAAATATATGGTGGGGTTAGACAGAATTTGATACACAAAGATGGATTAGTCTGAGACAAGAAGAAATTGGCTAAAAAGAGTGCCAGAAATAATTGGGGTTATCCGAATTGCAAACATCTGCTATCCGGTTCCCAAGTATTCCAGATGGAATGATTGTTAGACAGTAGGGATCCCTTAATGACAGTGATCGCTATCATCGAGAGTCCTACTGTCTATGAGTGAGGAAAAACCTACACGTTTTCTTACTACAGTAATGCTATAACAGTGTTGATCGACACTATCTAACAGTACTGTAACTCGAAATTCGGGTTTGAAATTAAGATAAAGAAAAGGAAACTGTATCCGGATAGGAGTCAGCTGAGCAGCTATTATAATCCCGGATGGACGAACCGCCAAGGCTTCCACCGACCACTATCCGGACCATGCAAAATAACAACTAATAATTAATATTCAGACTACGAGCTAGTTTATCCGTGTGGGAATACCCGCCAACATTAGTCTGATATATCCCTTACTAGTTGTTTCACACAATACGGAAAAGACCGAAAATAAAATAAGAGAATATTTTTGTTACTGTGTGAGTGTTAATCACACAATAGTTTAGACACTCATGAATTGAGATGAGTAATGGATAAGAGTGGATGTAATGGGCCTAAGCCCAATATACCCATGCAGCTTACACAACTCAGGAAGATAAACTGTTTTTGAGGTTTTAAAATAGAAGGAAGAAAACAATTCGGTCTATTGGGCAAAATGCAAATTAGACCGAATTGAGGATGCATGAGGTATGAAGTAATACCGTACCCAGTCAATCCTTGTAAAGTCATGAAGCATCCTCTAATTTGAATTGTCAAAGCAATTCGGTCTAAACTGAATTGGACAATTCGAATTGATGAAGTCATTCCTTCACTCAAATCTGGCTAAGGCATTTACCCCAAAATGAGGGTAATTCGAATTGCCAATTGAATTCGGTCTAGACCGAATTGGGAATTCGAATTGGTAAGAGACAAAAAATAAACTAAGGCATGAAGGGATGGAATGCATACAATATGGTGTACAAGGTCAATTCGATCTATGGGAGGAATTCGGTCTAAACCGAATTCGCACAGACCGAATTGCTTGTGCACCATATGAGAAGAATTTTTGCTATGTAATTCGGTCTCATGGGCAATTCGGTTTTCGGTTTAGACCGAATTGCCTAGACTGAATTGCATATATATTTCAGATAAGGCATTCAACAAATATTTTTGCCATGCAATTCCATTCTCATGGGCAATTCGGTTTAGACCGAATTGCCTCAAATCGAATTGCATGTCATTTCTCACATAAAAGATATTTTGAACTCACAAGTACAGGTTCGGTTTACACTGTGTGGTTCATGATGGATAAGATTTACCAAATCCTTCATTTCACATCAGTGTCACCTCACAGCCACACTAATGAGTGTTTTAAGGAAAATAGGCATAATAGGTTACGTGTCTAGCAGGTATTGGCATGAAATAAACCTTAATTCTACAAACAAACAATCAAAGATCAAAGACCTAAACATCTAAGAATAATAAGAACAACATGCATGAAAATAAGAACACCTACATTATCTAAGGCAACAATAAGCTAAAATAAAGAGAACAAAACTGCAACAGAATAAACTTAAAAATAAATTCCAACAACCCTAAAATCATCTAAAACCTAAGAACACTCATTTGAATCACTAAGGTATAAGAACAAGCCAAAAATCCACTACACATGCATTTATTGAGAATGTAGGTCAACTAAGACAATAAATGTAACCTAGTTGAAACAAACATACGCTCTAACATTTATTGCTATGGAAAGCATTAAATAAGTGCCAAACATTTGAAATAAAAACCCATTTCTGGATTTCTTCTTGTATTGACACTTGAAAGCAAATAAATAACCCTAAAACCATCATTAGCTTGAAGGTAGGGTTGATTCTAACTACAAAGCATTTAAAGTTTATGGCAATGGCTACACTAAAGGTAGTAACAAGCTTCTATAAAAATAAACTAAGATCAAAAGCATTAAAACTACACTACAAGCATGAAAAATAAACTAACTAACTAAACTACCTACCTAACCCTTAAGGGGTGGAGAATCCTTCTGCTCCTTCTTTTTGTCTCCCAGCAAAATGTCCAAGTGTTAGTGTTCGGATATTTTTTTTTGTGTTGAGGAAGGTCAGCTTTTATACTTCTTCTCAGAACCCTAGGCCCATCAGGGCCCATCCACACTGCCATGCATTTCTCACGTGCTCAAGCTGCAATTTTGAATGTGATTCGGTCTCCTCAAGCAGTTCGGTTTAGACCGAATTGGTGAAATGAGGTCTTTCTTCTTGATCTTGAGCATGTAATGTGGTGATTCGATCTATGGGTAGACCGAATTGGCCTTGTTGAATTGATGATGGCTTCTGCTTGGCTTCCTTGTTTTGAGGCAATTCGATCTATGCACTCAATTCGGCCTAGACCGAATTGCATATATCGAACTCCTCCTTTTCCTTTCTGCTCAGGGTCTTCTTCTTTCCAAAGTGCAATTCGGTCTAGGGGTCGATTCGGTATAGACCGAATTGCCACAGACCGAATTGGTTGCTCTTTTCTTCTTCAACACTTCTCTTTTTCGTCTTCTCTTCAGCAATTCGGTCTAATAAGCAATTCGGTTTAGGTCGAATTGCGTATAGACCGAATTGATCTTCAACACTTAACCAAAATTTCAGTTTGTGGGATTTTCATTCTTTTTCCCATCTTTTTGATTTTTGTGGGCTATTTTATTCTTTTGCCCATCTTTTCATTCTTTTTTCTTTTCTTTTTCCTTTTTTCATGTTTTTGGATTTTTCCAACACAAATACAATTAAAATTGCATATTTTTGTGTCTTTCATTACCAGCTTATTTTTCTTACAAACTGGCATTAATCTGTCGAGTTCAACTGCTTTCTTATTGAAATAAGATGGGAATTCGATCAAAATGTCCGTCTCAGACACGGAAATGGATTGGAAATAATGGACAATTTTGGCCATTATCAACTGGACTTGCTCACCATCCCCAGGGTGTATTGCTTCAGGATATCTAGCTATGGAGGTTATTGCCAACATTGGCGGTCTCGGGGAGCATAGCGACTTGTCTCGGGTCTGGGTCAGCGGTCGTTATCTAGACTTCAGTGCTAGGGCGATCAACCTATATCTCAGTCTACCCGACGAGGGCGTGTTCCGGCCGCAGCCTGAGGGCCGTATACTCCCTCTTGCGTGGGGTGCCTTATGCACCGAGGTGCCACCTCGGATCGAGCACGATCATGAGCTACGGTTGACGACGATGGACACTCCCTGGCGTACTCTTACTCAGCTATGGTTAGGACACGTCCGACCGATCACTCGGAGTCACATTTCCGTAGATCACGTTTACGAGATCATTCACTTTATCGCTACAGGCGGTAGGATGAATGTGGGGGCTTGTATCGAGGACAACCTGAGGGGTATGCGGCGAGGCCGGGGTAGCAGGGTGATCACTTATGTACATCTTATATGCGGTCTATGTGCAGCGCATGGAATCCGTACGACACCGGAGACAGACCCCTACGAGCTAGCTATGGGTGATCATTACCTTGTTCCGCGCTACACTGCTCGACGCACCGCCGTACGACGCGGAGCGGCTCGGGCCATTCTTCGACCAGAGCCTGAGGAGGGTGGGTTGATCTTGGTTGTTCCCCCAAAGCAGCCACCTCTCTTAGTGCCACCTCCCGTAGTTCCACAGCAGGGTCAGGAGATGACCCAGATGCTACAGATGATGCAGGAGATGCGGGTTGGGATGGATGCTGGGTTCGCAGTTGGACAGGCTCGCTACGACGCCCTGGATGCTTGGTATTATGCCTTGGATGCTAGGATGGATCTATACCAGGCTCGTATGGATACGATTACCACTAGCGGCTACCATGACGGACATGTACGCGTACATGAGACAGATGGATGGTACATGCGACGTCAGTTTCCACCGCCTGACCAGTGATCCCACGGTCCTTTTACTGCATATGTTGTTTAGGATCTATGTTATGAGTATTTCTTTTAGTTATTGGCATGTTGACTGAGACTGTAAGCTTTTCACAGCTCTACGATTTCGTTATGTAGTATTACTAGTGGGTTATTGCTTGACTGTCATGCCTTAAAGTTTGGTTTCAAGAACAATTTTTTTTTTTGAAACAGGGAACTGTTTTTTCTTTTTCCCGACCCAAGGGTTTAGGGTACCTTTGTTTAATCATTAACTCTTGATTATATATATTTATATATTATTTATTTAATTAATTTAACAAATGCCTTGTATGTTTGTTCGATTGAGTCTCATCAAGGCATTTGAAAAATAATAAGGTATAAAGGATAATTCAAAGATAATTGTGTAATTGAATAAATGCCCATAAGTTTTATTGCTCAATAGAAAATTTTATTTGAGTACAATCATAGAAATGGAACAGTAGTGTTGGCGATAAATCAAATTACGATAGTGTATCAATAGATCCCTAATCCTAGGGGAAATAGGTGACGGATCATTCCTAGAGTCATCCTCATCCGTGACTTGGCTAGAATCCAAGGGTTCCATAGGGTCCATGGACCACTGGGCCTAGTGGACCATTAGCTTCAGTAATATCGGGTGTCGGCTCCGGGCTATGAACAATCGCACCATCGATTAGATTAGCTAGCTTAATCATCTCCCACGCCACGAGCCCTACTTGTGCATCTACGTCGTTATTCTTGTTTCGGAGTGCAACCTCTTGGGCTTGGAGTTCAGAGACTTGAACTTTGAGTTGGGTTAGTTCGGGTTGATCTGCCTCTCTCAGTTGTCCCAAGTGGGACAGGTTAGCCTCCAGTTGTTCTGCCCGCAGTTTGAAGTTATTAACATTTTGTGGTAGTTCGAAATTTGCGTTGATCAATATCATCATAAGGTTCACCATATTCGCATTTGGTTGGGCATCTAGTGTCAACAAGTAGGTTAGAGTTAGAACATGTCAAATGTAGAGTTAGGAGATGCAAGAGTTTAAGTCTACATGCAAGTATGCATATGCAATCCCCCCAATAATATTTAAATTTTATCCATGTGTTTTAAAAAGATAAATTCACACCATGGATAATAGTAAAAAAAATGTTGGGCCTCTATATTGGGCCAAAATTTAATAATTCATTGGTCTAAAAAAAATTGGGCTAAAATTTTTGGGCTAAAAAATTTAGGATTTTTATAAAATAATAAGTATAGTGATTGGGCCAAAAACTTGGGCTCAAAATAATACTAGTGGTTTTAATAATAAATATAAATATAATACTACTTTCAAAATAATGGTTTAAAAAAAATAATAGTAACTTTAAAAATATTCCGGGCACTGATACCAACTTGTAACTCCCCGGATTTGATCACCCAGGCCGGGATGCCACCGCCACACCTTCCAAGCAAGACACGACTTCATTCGAGCTCACTTGAGAGATGCAAGGCTAATGGTATAAAATAATTTAAAACAACCAAGTCCGGAAGTACTTATAATTTAAAAATAATAATTATCCATATACGCAGCGGAAATATAAATTTATGCAGCGGAAATAAAATATAGGGCCGACATGGCCAAAACACGGGTTAACAGGCCCGTATGCAGTATCATGCAAAAAATAATAAAATGTCCAAAATAAATCCCCCCGGATGTATGCTCATGCTTCATACTCTGATATAGAAAAATATAAACAACATTTATCAGTATTAAGGAATACTGAGTAAGACAATTCCTAGCATAGCAATAAATGGGTTTTTAATTTAAAAATTCATTTTAAGCATGCATGTTGGACAATGATAAAATCCATAATTTCTCATAAGCCATTTAATTTAAAAATGATAATTTAAGGCATAGGCATAAGTTTAAAGACATAATTTAAAATGCATAATTAACGATATAAGTACATAAATAAATAAAAATTTAAGTCTTTTAATTCTTCTCCCGTTAACTAAGAAGAGGACGCCAAGACCATATATCTCAAGTATCTCGTTTCTCATGTATCAAGTTTCTCAAGTATCAAGTTTCAGAATTGCCAAAGCAATCCGAGTATCGCCCCATACACAGTACGACTCTGGAACCTCGAGTCACCCATTCGGATACACCCGAGAGTGTAGAATAATTTCACAATGGCCGTTTTGACACAATTTCACAATATATCACATTTCGTCCACTCGGGCACGAATTTCAAGATAGAGGGGCAACTCACTCCCTACTTACATAGAGATCTAGCTCAGCCTAGATTAACGGGATTTTTGAAAATACATGTTTTATCGTTTAGACATATCTCACAATTCAGGTGTTTATTAAAAGTCGAGTTTTTCAACCTTTCAACCAAACCATTGCCATAGTTTATGCCATCTCAGTTTAAAAATTCATTTCAAAGGCAATCGACTTGAAATTTTCACATTAGCTCAAAAACACACTAACAAACAACTTTCATGTTTTACTTTTTTCGAAAATAGATGAGGAAATGAGTGAAATTTCACAATCTTTGCAAAGTATAAAATTTGTCAACTTTTTCTAAACAGCGCACTGATTTTTGAAAGAGTTTTTGACCTAGCAAACGACCTCCAAAATTTATGAAATTTTATAGAAACTTAAAAGACACCAAAATAAACAAGTTTTATTAGAGGCATATTATGCAAATTCATCATGGATTAGGTCAGATTAATTCACTAAGTTCGGACTAAAAATCTGTCAGCTTTTTCTTCACAGACACAGTGTATTCAAAACAGGTTTTGACTATCCAAACATTAATGAAAATGCACGAAATTTTACGGGAATGTTCTCAAGACCTTTATCTACAAATTTCACGTTTACACCAAAGATTAGTTTTGACCACAAGTGATAGAAAAATGCACATCAAGTTCGACCATGTAATCAGTCAAGGGTTTTGAAAACTTCATACATCACAGAGAATGTTCAGCGCGATTTGGGGTAACAAACCTTAATGAAAATACATGAAATTTTAACACAAGCTAGATTAAGATGTTAGGAACAAGTCTTTAGTTCGGAGTTTTTCATTTCGGATTCATGAAACAGGGTTTTCCGGTCAATCTCAGAAAATGTGTAAAGATTGAATCTTTTATGTCCGATTTTAGGGTTTGATTTAAAACTAATGTTTCAAACGGTTCTAAACCACCAATATTGATATATAAGGCATTATCTTACTTGAATTTCATCCTAGACTGTCTTGGGGTCGTCCGGCTCTAAGATTTGACACGAACGGATCTCCTCATCACGAATCTTCCAACTTTGGCCACGGATTCGAATCAAAAGAAAAAATCTAAAGTTAGATCGAATTTTCGGGTTTGAAAAGTTAAACTAAAGCCTATGAACAACTTACCACGATCTGGAACACTAAATTTCTTGTTCTCCACGCCTCATTCATCGATTTTCATCGCCGGAAAGTGATCGGAAAGCACAAACTTTGGTGATTTCGGGTTTTGGAAGAAGTTGGGAGAGTTTGGAGAGTTTTGGGGGCTGCTAGGGTTTGGAGCTCGAAATTAATGAGCTTCAAGACCTCAAAATCCATACATATAGCCTTCCCATTGCCTAAGATCGAGTTACCAAAGTCGGGGGTCGAAAATAAGGTAAGAAATCGTCGAAAACCGAAAGTTGATCACACACTGTGGAGTGGCGCGGTCTTGGCGCGGGATTCTTCCAGACTGCACGGCCGCCGTACGGCCCCCGGTATGGCTGCATCGTGGGCTGGGCCGTGCGATCCGTCGGGCCTTTCCACCTCTCGTTCGGGTTTCTATCCTCCTAAATGTTCGGGATCGGTTTTTCGGGTCATTCTCGAATTATGATTCCCATCCTATATTTTATTTCGTCTTTAATTGATTTCGTATTCGAATTCTCGAATCCATTTAATTTAAATTCGTCGGTGCCAAATTCGTCGTCTTTCGATTCAGTGCAATGATTTATTTATTTAAATTATTTTCGACTTCACGGTTCTTGGAATTAAAATTCCCTTGCTTTTCGAATCTAATTCCATTTTCTATTATTAAAAGTCTCGGGTATTATAGCTAATCTCTTGAAGAAGAGAATCTAGGACTCGAGAAGAAACTTTCCCCCAGTCCCACTTACCATCATGAATGACATCCTTCAACCGAAGGGAGATATCTTGAGTTTCAATAAAGGGTAGGAGGGGACCTAGCTGTTGTCCCTTCCACCAAGGAGAGAACCAAAGTGAAATCTCCCCGGAGCCGAGCCGAAGACATAATCCTTCATGAAGGAGTGGAATGATTTTCTTGATTATGAAGAGCAAGCGAGATCTTCCATTATTATGAGAGGGGGAAAAAACCTCAGTGTCTGAACTGTTCCCTTGCACCATCTTCACCCAAGGCTTGTCCCGAGAGTAGAGAAGCCCCCACAGCAGCTTCCCAAGCAACGCGGTGTTCATGTGACGGGCTCGTCTCAGCCCAAGCCCTCCAACAGCCCTTGGAGTGTGATTAAATTCCAATTCTCAAGATTAAGGCCCTTACCATTTCTGTCCTTCCAAAAGAACGTCCGTATCTTTCTGTCAATTGCATCATAAATGCCTTATGAAATCCAATAAAGCTGCATATAGTACGCCGGGATAGCAGATAGCACTGCGCGACATAAGGTGAGACGACCGGCCTTATTAAGCAACTTGCAACTCCAACCATCTAGACGAGAGTCAATCTTATCCAAAATGAAGGCAAAGTCTGAGCATCTAGGCTTCCCCATCAGCATAGGGAAACCAAGATATGACCCGATAGTATCAGCAACAGGAATATTAAGAACATCAGAAATCCTCAACTTATCCATATCATTGATGTACTTAGAGACAAGACATCAAACTTATCCAAATCTGGGTAATCAAGATTTTTAAACACTTTTTAAAATCTATATTGAATATCTCAAAACTTTTAAAGATTTCTTTAAAAATTTTGAGATATTCAATATAGATTTTAAAAAGTGTTTAAAAATCTTGATGTATTCAATTAACATTTTAAAATATCTATAAAAGTATTGGGATATTAAAAAATCCATAGACTTTAATAAGTCATAGATTTTTTTGGATTGTTTCCTGAAAATATGAAGAATTTAACTTCTTGAAATCTCTTGTAAAAATAAGAGATTGTTCTAACAGATTTCACGTTATATCACAATACTCTAACCCCTTCTTCTTATTTCATCACTCTGGTAAACAACGTGCCATGGGTCGATATTGGAAACAATATTTTAAGATGAACAAGGATGGAGGATGAAGAACACAAAAACAAAATAAAATGGATAGGGGAATTACCTAGCTGAATACTCAACTTTGGAATCGTCTAACACAAAGTGTTCTACTATTCCCTTAATCGATATTCTCACGGTGTCGATACGATCAAGCACATCCCGAACTTGAAAGGAATTGCATCAACGGTGATGAATCCGAATGGTGACTCTCCAAACAAGATATAAAAATACTCTCCAAGTGGTTTTCAATTTATATTCATTCAAAGGGTAATGACAAAATATTTGGGAGGCCATATATAGGCAACCTGAAATACAAAGGATTCAACAATCTCTAATATGAATTAAACAAGCTAGCAAGGAATGAAAACCCTAATCTAGAAATCAGGATGGCATCGTAATCCCGGTCGCGTCGTAACGGGTGGGTTGCGACGTAGAAGATGGATTACGACGCATGACCTTTTCTCTCAACTCAAGTGCTACGTTGTAACGTAGGGGTGGCTGCGTCGCAATAGGTGGACTACGATGCAATGGATTGCGACGTAAAATTTGATTGCGACACACGCGCTTCCTCTGCCTTGACCCGGATGTGGAGGCTTACGTCGTAGAGGGGGTATTGCGATGCTTGCATCGTATTCATGGTATTGCGGCGCGACCTGGTTTTCACTCCATGTGCGCAGGTCCCTCCATTCAAGAGTATCTTCACTCTCCTGCTTGTTTAAAGTTCATGTGCATGCATGCACTTGTTGAATTACAAAATACAATTATTCTAAAATGTTCGATTTCCGGGGCTGTTCCAGTAGGGTTTCCGGTCAACTTTCTGCGATCGACATCCAGGTGCTTCTTCATTAGTTGGGGGTCACCGGATCCATTTGAGTGGGTCCGGGGTTTTCTTCTATTTAGATCAGCAGCTTTAATCCCATCTTCCCGACTTTGGCTTTCAACAGCTCCTCTTCAAAATTTCGGTGTAACAGCTCAGCAATTCTGGATGTGAACTTCCTTGTCTGCTGCTGGGATACCGGTCCCTCGGGAAAATTGGTGATCATCAGTGCTCTCGTTCCGGCTTCCATGCCATCCCCACCCCCTTGGGGAGGCTGATCCATCAACCGACTATGATCTTCCTCATCTCTCTCAAACAATGTGAGATTAACAACATTAAAAATAGGATTAATATGGCCATAATCTTCTGTTAATTGCAATTTGTAGGCATTATTATTAATCCGTTCTAAGATTTTAAAAGGCTCGTCTCCTCGTGGAGATAGCTTGTTGCGTCGACTTGCGGAAACCCGTTCTTTCTTCCAATTTAGCCATACCCAGTCGCCGGGTTTCAGTTTCAGCTCTTTTCTTCCACGGTAGTTGTATTTGGCGTAGCCTTTGGCTGCTTTCACTAGAGTATTCTTGACGTCCGAATGCATGTTTTTCATTGCATTCGTCCTATCTCTGCAATTAACGTTAAGATGCTCATATCGAGGCAATGACAGTAAATCAAGTGGCGTTAGTGGATTAAACCCGTAAACAACCTCGAAAGGTGACATGTGTGTGGCATTGTGTACGTGTCTATTACACGCGAACTCAATATAGGGTAGGCATTCATCCCAACTTCTGCTACTTGAAGCAGTAATGATTCTAAGTAAATTACCTAAAACTCTATTTATTGCTTCAGTTTGCCCATCTGTGGGGATAATATGCAGTGGAGAAGAATACTCTTGTTCTAATTTCAGCTCGAGATTTCCAAAAATAGCTTAAAAATTTTCCATCTCTGTCTGAAACAATTGTCCTCGGTATGCCATGAAGTCTCACTACTTCTTTGAAAAATATCTTGGCGACATGGTGCGCGTCATTGGTCTTGGTGCATGGTATTTAATGCGTCATCTTGGAAAATCTGTCAACAACCACAAAAATTAAATATTTAGTGTAATACCCGAGAATTTTCCAACATAAAATAAAAAAATAATTAAATAAATAAATAATAAATAAAATAAATACTATAAATAAATAAACAAATCCAGCAAATAAAATAAATAAATAAAGATAAGGAAATGAGAAAGGAGATTTTTACTTAGAAAGGAATTAAAGGAATTTAATTCAATAAAAGGATGGATAAATGGTACACCAAAACCCGACACTAATGAACTCGAGTATTCGAGTCCAAAACATCCAATTAGACTGAGAATAAAATTAGAGAGAAAGTATGAACCCGAATATACCCCGGAAATCGGAATTCGGGAGCATAGAGGGATAGAAACCCGAAAGAGAGGCGGAAAAGCACGACGGATCGCACGACCCGCCCGGACCGAAGTCCATGCGAAGTCGGCGCGGTGGCCGCGCGGTGAAGGTGGTTCAGCGCGCCACGGCCGCGCCACCCCACAGATTCGTTTGTTGCGTGAATCTCTCGCCCGAACGCGGATTTTTCGACTTTCGGTTGAACATCTCTCGACTCCAGACCTTTAGGTCGGTTGTGGACGCCCTAGGGATTGAGAATTCTATAAATAAGCCCCTTGGGAGCCCCAAACGAGTTTACAAAACCCTACAATCTTCTATACGTTCGAAACCCTAAATTCGGAGTCGACGGAAAGCACCAAACGGAGGCAGCAGCTTTGGACGAAAATCCAAGGTCTCCAAACGTTGTGGTAAGCTCTAGTCCAATAAATCTTTTCACGTTTCAATCCGAAAACGGATTCTAACTTCGGTTCTTTTCTTTCTACACCCCGTATCGAATCTAGATCGTAGAACCCGACGAACGGAGAGGAGAAACGGTGATCTGGAAGTGATAATGGCCAAAAATGACCATTATTTTCAATCCATTTCCGTGTCTTAAACGGGCATTTGATCGCATTCCGGTCTTACATTAAGTAAGAAAGCAGTCGAATTGGACTGATTTATGCATAATTGTAAAAATAATAAGCTGGTGTGAAAAAGACATAAATATGTAAATTTATTACATATTTATGTTAGAAAAATCCAAAAACATGAGAAAAAGAAAAGGAAACAAAAAGATGGGAAAAAGATAGAAAAGCCCACAAAAAGAATATTTTCGGCCCATCTGGCCCAATCCAGCAGGCCCAGGAAGACCTTTGTCGCGGAAACCCTTGGCGCGATGCAGTGTTCCGCGACAAAGGCATACTCCGCGACCAACTGGCCCCAAATGAAGAGGAGACCAGCCAAGCCCCTGGCGCAATGACCCTTGTCGCGATGGCATGCTCCGCGACAAAGGTCCATTCCGCGACCAAGATGCACAAATAGAGACACAAGACCCAGTCGAGAAGCCTTGCCACATGCAGTGTGTTCCGCGACCAACTTGATGTTCCGAGACAAAGCTGTGATGTGTGTGATGTCTTAAGACACAATGGGCTAGAATCAAGGCCCATGGGCTTAGGGTTACACTTCTATAAATATGAGGTGTCTCCCATGAGCCAGGGTTGGTTGGAAGGCTGAAATTTTGTTAGAGTTCTTGAAGGCAAGCAGTAGGAGTTCTCTCTTAGGTAGAGTAGTTTAGGTTTATTTTCATGTATTATTTAATTTTTGCACTTAGTTTAGCTTAGATTAGTGTTTTACTGTTCACAGTGCTTAGATAGCCATTTTTATACTATGTTTTGTTTTCTAAACTCTTGTTTTAGGGTTTGTAATACCAAAATCATGGGTATTAACAACACCTCTTCAATAATATGGGAAAACATTCATCATTTGTGTCCCAAATCATGAAATGGGTCTCACACCCCATGGATTTATGCTTTCTTTTTCATTTTGGGGTCATTTGACCCCCATTTTGTTATTTTTATGTTTACTGTTGGCATATTATGGATAATGTTGTGTGGACGTGTGATCAAACCCTAGATTAGGACTCTTGCTTTATTTTTAATATCCTGCCCAGTCTTGTTATTTTTGTTTAAGCATGTTCTTCCTTATTTTGAATGTTTCTTGCTTATTTTTAGCCTAGAATAGCTTTTTGATCTGAAATAGGGTGAGATCACGCTGTTTGCATGCCACTGTTCATTTCTGCTTTTTCTGACTTCTGTCCTGAACCACCTTGGGCGCCAACCGCCTTCTGGCGCGGAACTACGTTCCGCGACAGAGTGGCTGTTCCGCGACCAAGGTGTTTCAAGACACTTGTCTCCAAATTTAAAACCCCTTGTCGCGGAATCATCTTGTCGCGGAGCCACGTTCCGCGACAAAAATCCCATTCCGAGATAGAAAAATTATGCCATGTTTCTTAATCTTTGAACACTTTGTCGCGGAACACCTTGTCGCGGAACCACGTTCCGCGACAAAATCTCCATGCATAGCGACAAAGGTTCAAATGTCTTAGAATTTCCTGTAAACACTTTGTCGCGATGTCACCCTTGTCGCGGAGCCACGTTCCGCGACAAAACCTTGCATAGCGACAAAGAGGCGTTATGCTGCCAAAAATTCTAAAAACTTGTCGGGATGTCCATGTCGCGGATCTCGGTCCGCGACAACATTTATGATATAGCGACAAGGTTCCTCTCCCTCTATTTAATCTCAAACAAATTTCATTCTCTCTCTATTTTATATTGCAACACTCACATCATAGCCCCACGGGTTAGGATGTAACATTCTGGAATTGCAATGTAGGGTGTTATGCTGCCCAAATTTTGATTCTCCATTTGCACCACTTAACTGATTGAACCCTTGACTCATCAATGATCAAAGATTGAGAGTAGCAATAATCAAACTTCAATGATCATCATGACTAAAGGACCTTTGTTCAATTGCCATTAAAACATTCTTGTATAAACAAAATCCTGATGGCTTAAGCAGATAATCTGGACTGTAATTAATTATGGTAGGAAGGATTATTTAAGACCATTACATGTGGACCCGATCCACAACCTTGCATGAGAAACCAATGTCTCTCATACAATGGATCTTCTTTTGTTTCTTATTTATTTTGTCTTTGTGTGTTGTGTGGAACCATTAGTGAAGAATACATCAGAATAATGTTGGCGGGTACTCCCTCATGGATAACTAGCTCGTATTCTGGGTATTAGTTACTAATTGTTATTTTGCATGGTCTGAATGGCTGTCAGTGGAAGCCTTGGCGGTTCGCCCATCTGGGGTTATAATAGCTGCTCGACTGATTTCCATCCAGATACAGTTTTATTTTTGTTATCTTAATTTCCAAACCCAAATTCCAATCTGTAGTGGGAGTCAGTTGGCATCAGTCAATGCCAACTGATGATCATTATAGAAGGGAAGCATGTAGGTTTTTATCCGAATTCACAGACAGTGGAGGCCCAACTGGTGTTGACACCACCATTACAGGGTCTAAACTGTCTAAATTCGCTCCATCCGAGTGATTGGGAAATTGGACAGTAGATGTTTACAGTCCACCTGATCATTCTGCCATTACTTTGGTACCTTGACCATTCCATTCTGTGTTTCACCTTCTGTCTAGACCCGCTTCTATATTTTGGGTCAATTAATTTTACACTTCCATATATCCTTATGCATGATAATATTATGTACTGTTGTGGTCTGTAATTATTTTGGGATCCTTCCCTTGGACAATAGAAGTCTAGATCTTAAACAGATATTGCTTTATAAATTTCCAACAAAAACCTCTTTATAAAATTCGGGTCTGAGTAAGGGATAAATTCTTCAGTTATGACTAATTCATATTCTATCAAGGGTTATATTTTGGGAATTAAGAAGCAGATTCAGCGATTAGGTCTCGTCTAGACTGAAAGGGTCTGTGTTTTAACTGAGAGTCTAGTACCTGACAGGGAATGATTTTCAAATCCATTATTTTCCAAAATTGCTGGTTGATGGAAATGTAAGATTAGGTGCTACACCGAGATGGGGTCCACTTGGATTCAAATACAGTGTGGTAAATAATCTTAGAGGAACATCATTCAGGCCTTGGTTATTTTCCAAGATAGGGTTGAGTTTTCTTTCAACTGCTATCTTCTTCTGCCAAAGCCTACTTTTGAGTCCTGAGTGAGTGCATCCGGAACGAACTGATTTATTAGGTCGTTTCATTAGTTTGTATCTCATAATCACCCGGAGGAAAGTGAACACACTAGTGGTCCACTGAGAGCCGGGAATTCTTGATCCATACTCCTTCATCCTGAGGGGGAGCTGCCTTTTACTACCAGGGTCAGATTTTCAAAACCTCCGAGTGATAGGTTTTAAATGCTTTCTTTATCGCTTTCTTTTAACCGCTTTCATTAGAGGTCACTCGGTTGTATTGAGAGTTGTGTAACTGCTACTAGAATTGACAGTTAAGGGATAGTTTAGGGCTGAATTCAAACCTTTGGGTGTGACATGGGAGAATGATAGTGGTACTTGGCATTTCAATAAATGATATGTCGGGTGTTGCTTTTCCGCCACAGATGAAGTAACACACCCAGGCCAGGGCAGTTACGAATCTGTGGTATCTTAGAATTTGCGGTCTTAAGAACATGTAAACTCATATTGCAAGTACCTGTCTGTTAAAGGGAAAGCCTTATTGAGAGCATGAGAATTAGCTATCTGAAAGAATTATCCCAAACAACGATCTGCGTATGAAAATGGAAGTTTAATATTGCTGTATTTTGCTCTTGTCCAACTTTCATTCTTTTCTTCCTGTCCTTTCTGTCCACATTGTGACTCAACTTCACGGTTGGCACAATGCTCCTTTTCCCTGCTTTCATAGACAATATTTACCGCATTCCTAGAATAATTCTTATCCGCTTTCTAGAATAGATTTATTAGCTTTGTAGATTAATTTAACTGCTTTCTAGATCTAATTTAAATTCCCGTCAGTAGATATTAATCACCTTTCAAACCTATTGAGCAATACGAATGGAAAATCTAGTAAAACGACGTGGGACCTGCTTCTATCGCACATCCTCCAGTGAACGATCCGGTCTTACTATAAATTACTGCAATTCTTGACACCGTGCGCTTTCGGGCCACAGTTTCTTAAACACGAGCGATAAAAACATGACTACTTATAAATATATCCCTAATCACAACACCGCCATCATAAATTGGTTTCATTAAATAAAATCTAAACCAGGACCATGATTTTTCGGAAAATACTCATGTAGTGGGAACTTGCCAAAAGTTTCATGGCAGGAGCTCTCATGGCAAGAATTGATGAGAAGTATCATGGCATACTTGCCGGGGATCCTCAGTGTGACAGGCTGAAGGTCAACCTATCCCGGCTATGCCATGAGATTTGTCAACATTTCATGACAGGGAGGACCACAGCGCCATTTGAAATTGAAGCACCACACTTGAGTAATAAAAAGACTAACAATCTTGATGTATCCCTAAACCCTTTCCCGTGAATCATAACTCTTTTCTTGTAATAAATCTAACCTGGTATAATTTTAGCAAAAGCTCGTGGGACGGAAATTGTCAAAAGTTTCATGGCGCCGTTGCCGGGGAGGATGCAGCGCCGTTTTATTTAGAGAATTACATTCCTCATTGCTCCTAGAGTAGCCTATACATATAATTATAAATATTCACCTTCAGAGCCACTTCTAACCTGGGGATTGTACAGGTACTGTCATTATTGAAGCCGTTGTTCTATGCAAAGGAGGAAGCAGACGCCAGCCGAGATCCCGTTTAATTCCGAGATAGAAAAGACAGCTCGACGTCTTAGGGCGGAGACTAAACGAAGAAGGGAACGGGAACGACAGGCATTACTTTCGCCAAGCACCAGCAGCGATATCTCCGAAATGGCAAACCCTGACATCCCACCAATCATTCAACCCAATCCCCCACTTCACAACATTGAGGAAGATCCCGAGGATGCTGATCATGATGAATTGGATGATCCCCCTCCCCAGATCATACAAGGAGGTGGGAATCCACCAAACATGGAGCAGCAACACTTCGAGGCACCCCCTCCCAACCCGAACCAAAACCCACCAAACAACCAAAACCAACCAAATCAGCAAAATTTCCCAAACCAACAGAATCAGCAATACCACAACCCCCATCAGAATCCCCCGAATCCGAATGATTTCAATGATCCGAGGAACTATTTTATGCCTCAGAACTACTACCCACAGCAATACCAAGGCGGGCCTGAGAACAATCATCAAGCAGCAGCTGCTGCTGATTACATGCAGCCGATTTTAGAGCCATATCTGAACATTCCTGGACAAGCTCCATTCTTGGCCAGGAATTTCGAACTGAAACCGGCCCTAATCAATCTAGTCCAGAGCAACCAGTTTGCCGGAGCAAGTCATGAAGATCCCCATGATCACCTGCAGACCTTCCTAGAATTGTGTGACACGATCAAGAATCGTGATGTACCCGCAAACACCATTCGACTAAGGCTATTTCCCTTCTCTCTGACAAGCGGAGCACGAACGTGGTACAAGTCACTGCCCGTAAATCAGAAGTCTACATGGGAAGATGTGATCAGAAACTTCCTAGCAAAATACTTCCCGGAGTCCAAGGTGGATGAATGCCGCTCCAAAATTGCGGAATTCAAGATGAAACCAGACGAGTCCTTGTATGATGCAAAGGAAAGATTCTTCAACCTACTCAGAAAGTGTCCTCAACATGGTTTCCATGACTGGGAGAGACTGAGAAAGTTCTACAGTGGTCTGACCCCAGCATGGAAATCCATGCTTGATGCTGCCGGTGGTCAACATTTGCTCTACATACCGATGGACCAAGCCTGGGCAAAGATTGAAGCCATGAGTGTCAACCGTTTTGTTCTAACTGATGATGGTAATCCCACTCCCCCTCGTGGTTTGTGTGTTGTAGGTACAGTAGAGAAGTCAGACATTGAAAAGCTCCAAGAGCAAGTGGCAGCGTTATCTGTGAATCAAGGAGTTGGAAGTTCTGCGCAGGGACAGCAAACTGATGTGATCTGTGGACTGTGTCAAGGTGCTCATGCAACTGACACATGCGAGCAAGTCACAGCTGAGAGCTGTAACTATGCAGGAGCTTTTCCAAATAGACACCCGAATTTGTCTTATTCAAACAACAACGCCTTGAACTCACATCTCTTGAACAAGCCACAGCAACAACAGTTCAACCCTCAGCAGAATCAGGGATTCAATCAGAACAGGGGCCAACATTTTCAGAATCCAGGTTTCCAACCTCAGATCCAGCAGAGGCCGCCTCAGAATTTCCAGAACTTTCAGCCCAATCAGAATTTCCAGCCTCAGTTTGTCCCAAACCAAGGCCAGTGGAATCAGAATCAGAACCAAAATCAGAATCAGAATCAAAAGCCTCCTTCAAGGCTTGAGAATCTAATGACTGATTTCATCACTAGTCAGAAAGAGATCAACAATCAACTGCAGGCCTCCATCAGAAATGTGGAGACCCAAGTTACACAGATGGCTAATGAGATGCAGAAAAGGGACAAAGGAACATTGCCCAGCACTGCGGAAAAGAACCCGCAATGCAAGGCAATAACCTTGAAATCTGGGAGAGTACTAGCTGGACCAAAGGGAGCGGATACTGGAGCAGAATTTGAAGAAGATGATATTGTTGACAATGCTGGTAAGGAAGCTGATAATGGGAACGAAGCAGAAAAAGAGACAGCCGAATTGCAGACTGAAGCTGCGCCTGAAACGGCTGAACCAGATAAGGGTACAGGTGAAGGTACAACCTCCTTCCCTTCACCACCAAAAATTGCTAATAATAAGTACATGCCCAGGATCCCTTATCCTGCGCGGCTTAAAAATAAAGAACATGATCTTAAATTCAAGAAATTTCTGCAACGCTTAAAGTCTGTAGAGATAACCATTCCTCTCACAGAAATGATTTCCGAAATGCCCATCTATGCTAAGTTCTTGAAAGAATTGATTTCAGGAAAAAGACAGGTTGAGCAGGAAGAGGTAATTATTCTCAACAGCACATGCAGTGCCATTGTTCAGAGGAGAATGCCTGAAAAGAAAGAGGACCCCGGATGTTGCACACTTCCAGTACAATTCGGAAAGGCCAAAGTGAGTATGGGGCTTTGTGATTTAGGATCAAGCATCAATGTGATGCCACTAGCTATGGCTGTTCGCCTTAAGCTTGGAGAAATTCAACCGATCAAGATGAGACTGCAGCTTGCAGACAGATCGATCACTCAGCCCGTAGGAATCCTCAAGGATGTTGTGGTCAAAACCGGGCAGGTTCTTTTCCCGGTCGACTTCATCGTCCTCGACATTGAAGAGGATTCTGAAATGCCGCTTATCCTTGGACGCCCATTTCTAGCCACTGGTGGTGCACTGATTGACGCCAAATCCGGAAAAGTCACCTTAAGGGTCGATGGCGAGGAGATCATCTTTGATATGGAGAAATTGCAGAAATTTCCGAATGACAGTTCTTGTTTTTCATTTGAAAATGTAATAGTTAGGGAAGAGCTTGACTCTGAACTTGAGTGTGAAATGATGCTGGATGAACCATCAAAGCAGGTACTGAAGCCTGCTGGCGTGGAGCACAAAGGATGCAAAGCCGTTCACTTCGCCGATCCCGAAACAGGGGATTTGGAGGAATTTGATGGCATGGACTTCCATGAGGACGCCAACCAAGAGGAGGAAGAGGATCCTGTACTGATGCAGGATCCCGAAGGTAAATCTGTTCTCCCACTACCCATTTCTCGCAAACTACTCCCTTCCGTTGAATGTCCACCAGAGCTTGAACTTAAAACATTACCCGATCATCTCAAGTACGCGTTTCTCGCAGAACATAAAAAGTTACCCGTGATTGTTTCGGCTAAGCTCTCCCAAGAGCAAGAAAACGCTCTGGTGGTCGTTCTTAAGAAACATGTACATGCAATAGGTTGGACCATTTCTGATATAAAAGGAATAAGCCCTTCTATTTGCATGCACAGGATTCTAATGGAAGAAGAGTTTAAACCCTCCCGTCAACCTCAGAGGCGATTGAACCCCCTCATGCAGGAAGTGGTAAGGAAAGAAGTTATCAAGCTCTTAGATGCTGGTATAATCTATCCTATCTCTGATAGCAAATGGGTTAGCCCAGTGCAGGTCGTACCCAAACGAGGAGGGATGTGCATAACCAAGAATGAGCAAGGAGAAGAGGTTGCAACCAGGCCAGTGACCGGATGGAGAGTTTGTATCGATTACCGGAAGCTGAATGAGGCCACACGCAAGGACCATTTTCCATTGCCATTCATTGATCAGATGCTTGAGAGGTTGGCAGGGAGAGAGTTTTATTGCTTTTTGGATGGTTATTCTGGTTATAATCAGATTGTTATTTCCAGTGAGGACCATGATAAAACCACTTTTACTTGCCCGTACGGCACTTTTGCCTATCGACGGATGCCTTTTGGTTTGTGCAATGCACCTGCTACTTTTCAAAGATGCATGATGTCTATTTTCTCTGAATTTATCGAAAAATGCATTGAGGTCTTCATGGATGACTTCTCTGTGTATGGAGATACGTTCGAAGATTGTTTGACCAATCTTGCTAAGATTTTAAAGAGGTGTGAAGACACCAACTTGGTTTTAAATTGGGAAAAGTGCCATTTTATGGTTACTGAGGGCATAGTGTTAGGTCATCGCATCTCTCGTGCAGGCATTGAAGTTGATCCAGCCAAAGTTTCCATCATTTCTAATCTCCCTCTTCCTAACTCGATCAAATCAGTTAGGAGCTTCTTAGGGCATGCCGGTTTTTACCGGCGATTCATTAAGGATTTCTCTAAAATTGCCAAGCCGCTCACTAATCTGCTTTGTAAAGAAAATCCTTTCTTAATAAATGAAGCGTGTGTTCAAGCCTTTGACACGCTCAAGAAGATGTTGGTTTCTGCACCGATAGTGCAACCACCCGATTGGTCAATACCTTTCGAGGTAATGTGCGATGCTAGTGGTCTCGCCGTAGGCGCAGTTCTTGGACAACATAAGGATGGGAGACACTGCGTAATTCATTACGCAAGTCATGCCCTGAATGAGGCCCAAGTTAACTACACCACAACGGAAAAAGAGATGTATGCTGTAGTCTTCGCATTTGACAAGTTCAGACAGTACCTAATAGGTACGAAGACCATAGTATACACTGATCATACAGCATTGAGATACTTGTTTAGCAAACAAGATGCAAAACCTCGATTAATCAGGTGGGTACTTCTGTTGCAAGAATTCGACATCATAATAAAAGATAGGCGAGGTCGAGATAATGGTGCTGCTGACCACTTATCTCGATTAGATAATGATAAAAAGGAAAAAGCCGTCAATGAAGATTTCCCGGACGAACAGTTGTTCGCATTGCATCTGCATAATCAAGCTTGTCCATGGTTTTCCGACATCGCTAACTTCTTGGCATGCGGAATAACCCCCCAGTTTTCGAACTATCATCAGAGGAATAAGTTCAAACGAGATGTATTAAGTTACTTCTGGGAAGAACCTTATCTCTTCAAACACTGCCCTGATTTAATAATCAGGCGATGTGTGACCGAGCATGAAGCTTATCAGATTGTCAGAAAATGCCATGAATCAGAATATGGAGGTCACCATGGTCCCGCTCGAACGGCCCACAAGGTCCTCGAATGTGGATTTTATTGGCCTCACATCTATGAGGATTGCAGGACATTTGTTAAGGGTTGTGACAGATGCCAAAGATTAGGAAACATCTCCAAGAGGGATGAGATGCCTCAAAAGGGGATTCTCACACTTGAGATCTTTGATGTATGGGGCATTGACTTCATGGGACCGTTTCCACCATCTGGTGGAAACTACTACATCTTGGTAGCTGTCGATTACGTATCCAAATGGGTCGAGGCTGTCGCATTACCAACCAATGATGGTAGCCAAGTCATCAAGTTCCTCAAGAACAACATTTTCAGTCGATTTGGCGTACCTAGGGTGGTGATATCTGATGGAGGAACACACTTTATTAATAAAGGTTTTGAAACTTTAATGAGTAAAAATGGGATCCTCCATAAGATAGGCACGCCTTACCATCCTCAGACTAGTGGTCAAGTCGAAGTATCCAATCGCGAAATCAAACACATACTCGAAGCCACTGTCGGGATAACCCGTAAGGATTGGGCACGTAAGCTCAATGATGCTCTATGGGCATACCGCACAGCATATAAGACTCCCATCGGGATGTCTCCATATAGGCTGGTCTTCGGAAAAGCCTGTCATTTGCCCGTAGAGCTAGAGCATAAAGCTTACTGGGCCGTTAAAACGCTTAACTTCGATCCGAAAGTTGCTCAGAGCAAACGTAAGTTGGACCTCAATGAAATTGAGGAAATACGAGCGCAAGCTTATGAAAGCTCTCGAATTTACAAGGAGCGGACCCAGAAGTTGCACGATCGCCGGATCAAACCTAAGTATTTTTATGTTGGTCAACATGTGTTATTGTTCAATACTAGGTTGAAGCTGTTCCCCGGAAAGCTCAAATCTAGATGGGAAGGACCACATGAAGTACTAGAGGTGTTCAAAAATGGAGCTGTCAGGATTCGGACTGGCAGGGGCGATATAGTGGTGAATGGACAACGATTGAAAGAGTACCTCGGACAGTTCGATCCGGAGAAAGAAAGCCAAGCAGTGGCAGACCCGGCTTACACTCAATAAGAAACAACATTTAAAAATACAAAAATTTCAGTTTATATATAGTATATATATTTACAGTACTTATTTCATGAGGAGCAAGTACCCAAAGATCAATTAAACATTTAGAGTACTAAGACTCTAAATGTGAGGATGTTGATATTTGGAGAAAATCTAATGCGTCTTATCTGTCTGTCTTGCAGAAGTTCTGAACCACCAAAAAGAGGAGCAGATAACAGTAACATGGAAAACCAGGTTCTTGGTTGGATTAGTTCTATAAATCTGAGAAAATGTTCTCGGGAATTGAAGAAATTCAAGACCCGAAACAAAATTCACAGATAAAAGGGAACTGACCCAACCTAATTTTATGCAAGTGGATTATTTAATTTTCAGCCCAGCATTTTGAATTTACTTGGACTAAACTTATTCAGCCCAAGTCAAATAAAATGGACGCAGGCCCAATACCACACTCGGGCCCAGTCCAAGAAAATTTGAAAATTCAAAATCCTTTGTCGCGGAAGGACCTTTGTCGCGATGTCATGCATCGCGACCAGGCCCTACTCCGCGACAAACTCCCTTTTTCCTTCTTAACCCTTCCCCACATCTTGTCGCGATGCACCTTGTCGCGGAGCATGACTCCGCGACCAAGCCCTGCTCCGCGACATGACCTGCGTTGACTGTCTCCATACTGAACTTTGTCGCGATGGCCTTGTCGCGGAGCATGACTCCGCGACCAACCCTCAACTCCGCGACATCTCTAATGTCGCTATGCCTTGTCGCGGAACCTTGTTCCGCGACAAAGTCTCGAATTCCGCGACAAAAGTTCAAGTATTTATACCCCCCCACCCCCTCCAGTTTCTTTTCACCTTCCTCCTGTCATTTCAACTTCTTTCAGTTTCTTCATCTTCTTTTCCCCCACTTTTCTCTCATCCGAACGAACACCACGTGTTCTTCGCACTCTTGCACGCCATTTCTAAGGGAAACTATGGACCGATTTCATGGACCCCTCCCAATCCTTGGACCCGTGCCTAGACCCGAGCCAAGGAGGAGAGGGTAAACCCTATTTTCACCATGGTCATAGCCCCCCTTCGGACCCGTTCTTTTTGTTTTGTCTCGTTTTGTTTTTCATTTTGTTGTGTTCTTGGTGTGGTGTGGTTAGTTTGTGGTTTTAACTTTAGAATCTTTGGAAGTGCTCTCGGTTATGAGCACTGTTTTAAAACGTTGAATCCCCATTTTGAAACTGCTAAAGGGTGTTAAAACTGGTAAAGGTTCACAGATTTTTGAAGTTTAAAACTGGAAAGAACAAACTGATGAATATTTGGGTATTGTTTGAATATCTTGATGTTATTGGTTTGATTGATCTTGATGTGACCTCTACAGTGTGGGTGGTGTAATAAAGATGGAAGATCTTTTTGGGTACATTTGTTCTCATGTTAGAAATCTCATGGGAATAAATGTTTGTTTGTTTATGGAAACATAGTACAAACACCCAATAGGAAGCTTCCACTTTTAATAAAAGCAATCTTTTAGAAAAAGACAAAAAGAGTTGTTTTTGTTTAATGTTTGACTTGAGTTTTTGTTCCCAATGGAGCACTAGTGTGAGTAAGATAGCAGTATTTTGTCACCCAACTGCTATCCTTTTCAAAAAAACCAAAATGGGACCACTCACATCCCACTTTTATTAAATAAAACAAGTCAACCATTTTTAAAATTAAAAACAGTGTTTGCAAACTTTTGGATGCTAAAACTGTCCAAACAGTCCAAGCTATCCAGAAACAGCAAATCCGTTCCGCCACGTCTCCATTGCACATTCCAATATTCGAGCATTCCATTTCCACCTATCCATCTCATTCCACTTCCAACAAGTGTCTCGGACTTGTTTAATAAACTGAAAACTTTTGGGCCCTATGGCCCATTAAAAAGATTTTAGGCCCAATGGCCAATTTTATTTTATTTTGGGCTCCTTAGCTCATTTAAAACCAAATATTATTTATACATGCTTTAAATTAAAATTCAAGTCAGAAATTTAATAATCTCACATCTAGAGCAAAGCTCTAAATGTGAGGATGTTGGTTTCTAAACTTGAATAATTTCGGAAAATTATATAAAAATTGGATTCATTACTCTTATCTTTTCAGGGACAATCTTCCAATTCCAGACCCTGCTCCCGAAGAAACCCATCTGCTGGACTTACCCCTCGAGCTCCTGGGTGAAATCCTCCCTCGTGTAGGAGAGAATGACATCAGTGAAGCCTTCAAGGCACAGCAAACCTGCAAGAAATTCAGGGATGCCGGAAACCTCTCCATCGTCTACAAACGATGCGAGGTCAACTCATCCACTATAAAGAGAGGGCGGGAGTACTATCGTTGGGAGAAGCGGAGGTTCCTTCGGACATGCGACCAGGCTGGAAACCACAATCTCCAAATCATTCCAGCAATGATGGCATTCGCAGAAGGGAAAGAAGAGCAAGCCTATGAACTGCTACGCCTGGGGATTGAGGACAATCATAAAGCGACAATCTTTGCCTACGGGTTGATGCTCATGAGCAAGGAGGACGCAGGGCAGGTCGAGCAGGGAATAAGGATGATTGACAGGATAGTGACGAGATGGTCAGTCTTCCAAGACACATCCGTCAATGTCCTCGAGTGGATGGTTGACCAACCAGACACCCCATTCCTATGGGCTGATCAGGAAGGCAGAGTTTACTGCCCCAGGGATCACGAGGCCATAACAGATCCCAATGATTGGTGTCTGCGGTGCGAGCTATCCAGCTATCTCCACTGGGCTAGCTACATGTTCTGAAGAAAGAAGGACGAATCCTAGATCCGAATTTACCCTGCTTTGTTTTATTTCCGTCTTAGTACTAGTAATTTGCAAGGGATTTCCTCCTTTTGTGTGTGCAGGTTTGCATTAACTGCACGAGAATCCCTTGCCTCGGTTGTATTTAATTGCTTTCCCTAAATTGGAACTCAACTTTTGAGACCACTGAACAACTCTTTACTGCTTTCCTTTGAAAAGATGTCTGTACAGTCCGAGATGAATAAGTGACTGTCAGACCAAAAATATGCTGTTGACATACTCAGTATGTCAGCAGTGCCTCTTTACTGCTTTCAATTAAATAACCAGCAAAAATATGCATAAACTTACTCTAAATTCACAGGTTGAATTTAGGCTTATGATTAAATTTTCAAACTTTTAAATTGGGATAATATAATTGAAGACATGCATGACATGAATTCCTGAGGTTTTGAGCTATAAAAATTCAATGATGCGATCAGCTTATTGGGTAATAAATCTGCATGTTAGAGATTTTGATTGAATAAATTGTTAGAATTAAGCTTGGATTAAATTTGAGAATATTGTATGACATGAATGAACCATTCCATGTGAGATTTGAGCCATGAGTCATTTTTACTCATTCTTTTCTTTGATGTGTGAAAATCATTTTAGTTAAAGGACACTAGAACTTGCGATTGGGACCGATTCAAGACCATGCCATATTCCCGAAATCGAGCATATGATCGAGGCACTTAGAAAAACCCAAATTTTTGGCCTTCGTTTGAAATCCAAAACCAAAAATATTTTCCCCTTAGGAATAACCAATTTGAGCCTTAAGCCTAATTTTTCTTTGAAGCCCTTCATATTATTCCTAGCCTTACAAAAAGACCAAGAAAATCAAACCCAAGTGAGCAAGGATGAATTCTATCAAAGGCATTAAACTTATGATCATCAATCCATGTTAATCGGTATATTATAAACCGATTCATCGGTTTATATAAAAAAAAAAAAAAAAAAAAAAAAGAGAGAGAAAAATGTTGAATTTCAGTCAACAACAAATAAGCTGCAAATGACAAAGCAATTAGACAATAGTCTAATGTCATGCAGAAGAAAATCAAAAAGAAAGAAACAATGATGATCATAAAGTTTAAATAAAAATGCCAAGTTATGATGGAATTAATTCTTGCCACTTCTTAGCCCAATAAATTCCCTTTCCTACCTAATGTTACAACCGTACGCCCCGTTACAACCCTCGAATAAGACCTCGGGATCTCGGTTTGAGGAAATGAGCAGGTGGCGAGTTGGTCCAATTGCAAGCTTATGGGAGAATTTAATTGAATTTGATCTTGAGCGTTAATGATAAAAGCCAATCTTGAGAGTGAGTGAACTTTCCGATTCTACTATATGTGAGGCTCTGTTTTATGAATTATGTTCGTGTCATACCTTAATCCTAATTTTTAATCTTTGCATCTTTCAAACATGATATTCATGAAGGATTGATGATAATGTTTGATTTGTAGGCCTGATATAGTGAGCAAGTATCATTTCATTAAACACTGCAATCAAGGGAATTCAATACTTGTAATTTTCGATTGTCTTGTCCCAATCCAAAAAGGATGTGATTTATGAAGCCACGAAAATGAATTGAATATGTAGAGTCCGTGTTCCTAGGAACATTGACTCTGACTGCTCGGGGACGATCAGTATTAAATGTGAGGATGTTGATAATGGCCAAAAATGACCATTATTTTCAATCCATTTCCGTGTCTTAAACGGGCATTTGATCGCATTCCGGTCTTACATTAAGTAAGAAAGCAGTCGAATTGGACTGATTTATGCATAATTGTAAAAATAATAAGCTGGTGTGAAAAAGACATAAATATGTAAATTTATTACATATTTATGTTAGAAAAATCCAAAAACATGAGAAAAAGAAAAGGAAACAAAAAGATGGGAAAAAGATAGAAAAGCCCACAAAAAGAATATTTTCGGCCCATCTGGCCCAATCCAGCAGGCCCAGGAAGACCTTTGTCGCGGAAACCCTTGGCGCGATGCAGTGTTCCGCGACAAAGGCATACTCCGCGACCAACTGGCCCCAAATGAAGAGGAGACCAGCCAAGCCCCTGGCGCGATGACCCTTGTCGCGATGGCATGCTCCGCGACAAAGGTCCATTCCGCGACCAAGATGCACAAATAGAGACACAAGACCCAGTCGAGAAGCCTTGCCACATGCAGTGTGTTCCGCGACCAACTTGATGTTCCGAGACAAAGCTGTGATGTGTGTGATGTCTTAAGACACAATGGGCTAGAATCAAGGCCCATGGGCTTAGGGTTACACTTCTATAAATATGAGGTGTCTCCCATGAGCCAGGGTTGGTTGGAAGGCTGAAATTTTGTTAGAGTTCTTGAAGGCAAGCAGTAGGAGTTCTCTCTTAGGTAGAGTAGTTTAGGTTTATTTTCATGTATTATTTAATTTTTGCACTTAGTTTAGCTTAGATTAGTGTTTTACTGTTCACAGTGCTTAGATAGCCATTTTTATACTATGTTTTGTTTTCTAAACTCTTGTTTTAGGGTTTGTAATACCAAAATCATGGGTATTAACAACACCTCTTCAATAATATGGGAAAACATTCATCATTTGTGTCCCAAATCATTAAATGGGTCTCACACCCCATGGATTTATGCTTTCTTTTTCATTTTGGGGTCATTTGACCCCCATTTTGTTATTTTTATGTTTACTGTTGGCATATTATGGATAATGTTGTGTGGACGTGTGATCAAACCCTAGATTAGGACTCTTGCTTTATTTTTAATATCCTGCCCAGTCTTGTTATTTTTGTTTAAGCATGTTCTTCCTTATTTTGAATGTTTCTTGCTTATTTTTAGCCTAGAATAGCTTTTTGATCTGAAATAGGGTGAGATCACGCTGTTTGCATGCCACTGTTCATTTCTGCTTTTTCTGACTTCTGTCCTGAACCACCTTGGGCGCCCACCGCCTTCTGGCGCGGAACTACGTTCCGCGACAGAGTGGCTGTTCCGCGACCAAGGTGTTTCAAGACACTTGTCTCCAAATTTAAAACCCCTTGTCGCGGAATCATCTTGTCGCGGAGCCACGTTCCGCGACAAAAATCCCATTCCGAGACAGAAAAATTATGCCATGTTTCTTAATCTTTGAACACTTTGTCGCGGAACACCTTGTCGCGGAACCACGTTCCGCGACAAAATCTCCATGCATAGCGACAAAGGTTCAAATGTCTTAGAATTTTCTGAAAACACTTTGTCGCGATGTCACCCTTGTCGCGGAGCCACGTTCCGCGACAAAACCTTGCATAGCGACAAAGAGGCGTTATGCTGCCAAAAATTCTAAAAACTTGTCGGGATGTCCATGTCGCGGATCTCGGTCCGCGACAACATTTATGATATAGCGACAAGGTTCCTCTCCCTCTATTTAATCTCAAACAAATTTCATTCTCTCTCTATTTTATATTGCAACACTCACATCATAGCCCCACGGGTTAGGATGTAACATTCTGGAATTGCAATGTAGGGTGTTATGCTGCCCAAATTTTGATTCTCCATTTGCACCACTTAACTGATTGAACCCTTGACTCATCAATGATCAAAGATTGAGAGTAGCAATAATCAAACTTCAATGATCATCATGACTAAAGGACCTTTGTTCAATTGCCATTAAAACATTCTTGTATAAACAAAATCCTGATGGCTTAAGCAGATAATCTGGACTGTAATTAATTATGGTAGGAAGGATTATTTAAGACCATTACATGTGGACCCGATCCACAACCTTGCATGAGAAACCAATGTCTCTCATACAATGGATCTTCTTTTGTTTCTTATTTATTTTGTCTTTGTGTGTTGTGTGGAACCATTAGTGAAGAATACATCAGAATAATGTTGGCGGGTACTCCCTCATGGATAACTAGCTCGTATTCTGGGTATTAGTTACTAATTGTTATTTTGCATGGTCTGAATGGCTGTCAGTGGAAGCCTTGGCGGTTCGCCCATCTGGGGTTATAATAGTTGCTCGACTGATTTCCATCCAGATACAGTTTTATTTTTGTTATCTTAATTTCCAAACCCAAATTCCAATCTGTAGTGGGAGTCAGTTGGCATCAGTCAATGCCAACTGATGATCATTATAGAAGGGAAGCATGTAGGTTTTTATCCGAATTCACAGACAGTGGAGGCCCAACTGGTGTTGACACCACCATTACAGGGTCTAAACTGTCTAAATTCGCTCCATCCGAGTGATTGGGAAATTGGACAGTAGATGTTTACAGGTCACCTGATCATTCTGCCATTACTTTGGTACCTTGACCATTCCATTCTGTGTTTCACCTTCTGTCTAGACCCGCTTCTATATTTTGGGTCAATTAATTTTACACTTCCATATATCCTTATGCATGATAATATTATGTACTGTTGTGGTCTGTAATTATTTTGGGATCCTTCCCTTGGACAATAGAAGTCTAGATCTTAAACAGATATTGCTTTATAAATTTCCAACAAAAACCTCTTTATAAAATTCGGGTCTGAGTAAGGGATAAATTCTTCAGTTATGACTAATTCATATTCTATCAAGGGTTATATTTTGGGAATTAAGAAGCAGATTCAGCGATTAGGTCTCGTCTAGACTGAAAGGGTCTGTGTTTTAACTGAGAGTCTAGTACCTGACAGGGAATGATTTTCAAATCCATTATTTTCCAAAATTGCTGGTTGATGGAAATGTAAGATTAGGTGCTACACCGAGATGGGGTCCACTTGGATTCAAATACAGTGTGGTAAATAATCTTAGAGGAACATCATTCAGGCCTTGGTTATTTTCCAAGATAGGGTTGAGTTTTCTTTCAACTGCTATCTTCTTCTGCCAAAGCCTACTTTTGAGTCCTGAGTGAGTGCATCCGGAACGAACTGATTTATTAGGTCGTTTCATTAGTTTGTATCTCATAATCACCCGGAGGAAAGTGAACACACTAGTGGTCCACTGAGAGCCGGGAATTCTTGATCCATACTCCTTCATCCTGAGGGGGAGCTGCCTTTTACTACCAGGGTCAGATTTTCAAAACCTCCGAGTGATAGGTTTTAAATGCTTTCTTTATCGCTTTCTTTTAACCGCTTTCATTAGAGGTCACTCGGTTGTATTGAGAGTTGTGTAACTGCTACTAGAATTGACAGTTAAGGGATAGTTTAGGGCTGAATTCAAACCTTTGGGTGTGACATGGGAGAATGATAGTGGTACTTGGCATTTCAATAAATGATATGTCGGGTGTTGCTTTTCCGCCACAGATGAAGTAACACACCCAGGCCAGGGCAGTTACGAATCTGTGGTATCTTAGAATTTGCGGTCTTAAGAACATGTAAACTCATATTGCAAGTACCTGTCTGTTAAAGGGAAAGCCTTATTGAGAGCATGAGAATTAGCTATCTGAAAGAATTATCCCAAACAACGATCTGCGTATGAAAATGGAAGTTTAATATTGCTGTATTTTGCTCTTGTCCAACTTTCATTCTTTTCTTCCTGTCCTTTCTGTCCACATTGTGACTCAACTTCACGGTTGGCACAATGCTCCTTTTCCCTGCTTTCATAGACAATATTTACCGCATTCCTAGAATAATTCTTATCCGCTTTCTAGAATAGATTTATTAGCTTTGTAGATTAATTTAACTGCTTTCTAGATCTAATTTAAATTCCTGTCAGTAGATATTAATCACCTTTCAAACCTATTGAGCAATACGAATGGAAAATCTAGTAAAACGACGTGGGACCTGCTTCTATCGCACATCCTCCAGTGAACGATCCGGTCTTACTATAAATTACTGCAATTTTTGACACCGTGCGCTTTCGGGCCACAGTTTCTTAAACACGAGCGATAAAAACATGACTACTTATAAATATATCCCTAATCACAACACCGCCATCATAAATTGGTTTCATTAAATAAAATCTAAACCAGGACCATGATTTTTCGGAAAATACTCATGTAGTGGGAACTTGCCAAAAGTTTCATGGCAGGAGCTCTCATGGCAAGAATTGATGAGAAGTATCATGGCATACTTGCCGGGGATCCTCAGTGTGACAGGCTGAAGGTCAACCTATCCCGGCTATGCCATGAGATTTGTCAACATTTCATGACAGGGAGGACCACAGCGCCATTTGAAATTGAAGCACCACACTTGAGTAATAAAAAGACTAACAATCTTGATGTATCCCTAAACCCTTTCCCGTGAATCATAACTCTTTTCTTGTAATAAATCTAACCTGGTATAATTTTAGCAAAAGCTCGTGGGACGGAAATTGTCAAAAGTTTCAGGAAGCCACGCCTCCGAACTAGACATCCCCGACGTTCATAGACACTGTAAGTTAACGCTTACACGGTTTTGGGAGTAGTAAAAATATTCAAATCTAGAAACTTGAGCAAATCTTTCGTAAATCTGTCCATATGTGATTTTTAACGGCGCAACAGTTTTGTCTAATTTTTCCGAACCTTAAAACGACTTCAAACGGAAAAACTTAAAACACGAAAAACGTTCCTAAGACATAGATCTATGTACTGTAAAATTTTCATAATTTTTCATCGTGTTTTGATATCCGAAAACGATCACAAACAGACCTGCCTTGAGTTTAGATCTTGAAACGGTGACAGAACTTTAGTTCGAACTTGTTGGTGATTTCTACCTCGGATCTAGACCGATCTAGGCTTAGCGTTGAACATAAGAGTTGTAGATCTATGCGTTAAGAACACCTCCGTAAATTTTCAGAATTTTTCGTGATGATTTGATATATGAAATCCACCCGAAACCGAACTGCTAGGTTGTGGGTCTTGAAATCTTGACAGATTCTTGGCCCGAACTTGTTGGCGTTTTTGACAATAGAAATAGGATGAATTAGATCTTTTGCTGAACATGAAACTTGTAGATATATGTCTTAAGATGATCTCTGTCAAATTTCGTTAATTTTGGAGTTGATTTGCTATGGTAGAATTCGAAATCTCTAAACTGTGACCTAGGAAATCCGGACAGATTTATACTTCTGTGAAAATTAGTGTTTTTGACCTATTTAGCTATCTCGGATTGAAAAAGTTAAAACACGAAAGTTGTAGATCTTGACGTTTTGGAGTCAGACGCGAAATTTCGGAATTTTTAAAATTAAATCTGATTTTAGACGCATTTTAGATTAAACTGTGGTTGACCGAGTCAAATCTTGAACTCTTGATGAAACTCGTGAAATTTGCGAAACTTGTTTGACCTGCGGGTTCGATTCCCCAGGATGTCTGTGTCAAACCTTGCGGGTTCGATTCCCCAGGGTGTATGTTTGACCTGCGGGTTCGATTCCCCAGGATGTCTGTGTCAAACCTTGCGGGTTCGATTCCCCAGGGTGTGTTTGAGTTCTTGCGGGTTCGATTCCCCAAGGGCGATTGTATGTTCTCCTGCGGGTTCGATTCCCCAGGATGTCCGTGTCAAACCTTGCGGGTTCGATTCCCCAGGGTGTGTCTTTCTGCGGGTTCGATTCCCCAGAATATGTGTTGATTCCTACGGGTTCGATTCCCTAGGATGTATGTGAGCTCTTGCGGGTTCGATTCCCCAAGGGCGATTGTTTGTTTTCTTGCGGGTTCGATTCCCCAAGAATAAATTATACTAGATTATATCGAATAAAAGAGGGATAGTGAAATCCTGAAATACTTAAATAGTTTCCTTATTTAAATTATGCCTTTAAATTATGTCTTGCGATTATTTTATCATGTTGTTGAATTATGATCTTATGGAAACCCTTGTCTTTTAAAATACGCAATTAAATTATTATTAGTTGGATAAATTAAATCATGGATATTATGCACATGTTTTTAAATTTAATTAAAGGCTTTGAAACCTCATAATCATGTTTGTGGTAACTTACTCAGCACGTAGTGCTGACCAAACTATTTTTATTTCCCTGTTTATGTCAGAGCTGAAGAATATGCATCATCATATGCATTCATGGGAAGTTTGGGGAAACAATTTATTTTTAAATGTTACGTTAGACTAGAAATTGCATGAACGGGCCTGTTTAACCCGTGATTAGGCCGTGTTGGCCCTATATTTAAATTCCGCTGCGATACATATATGTAAATATTTTTTTCCGCTGCAACTTTGATGTATTATTTTTAAATTATATATGAATGGGCTGTTTGAATGTTTTAAATACTGAAAAACCATAGCCTTGCATCTCTTTAGCAAGCTCGGAGAAACCGTGTCTTGCTAGGGAGGTGTGGCGGTGACATCCCGACCTGGGTGACCAAAAACCGGGGTGTTACAAGTTGGTATCAGAGACCGGTTATTTTTAAAACCATTATTATTTTTAAACTGCTATTAATATTTTGACTATTATTTTAAATTTTAAAGTATTATTTCCATGGAGAAATTTTTATTTTAAAACCCATGGGAAAAAAGAATATATATTGCATTAAATTATTTTTGGGGGGAAATCATCATTCGCATTTGCATATTGCATCTCTTTTATGTAGAGAACTTAGAATCTTTGCGAATTTTAACTTAGAATCTTGGCGAAGTTTAACCTAGATCTCTTGCTTGCACTAGATCACTTAGACGCTTGACATCAAATTAAGAAAGCTGACTAGAGACTGATCTTGCCTTAGCTCTAGATCACGTTCATCTAAGCGCGCGCCTAAGCATAACAAATCTCGGCCTTAGCCATTCCTACCCTTGTACAAATTAGAAAACTTCTTCATGTGGAACAATAAAAATCAAGTCTTTATTAAAACATTCTCTATTCCAAAAATCTTGTTTGGATTTCCAAACAACAAATTCGAAAATTTGAAATTAGAAATTTACGAAACGTCTTGTTCGAGCAATCTATCTAAACCAAGATAAGCTAAACTCTACACGTTATAACAGAAAATGGCGCCTAGGAGGAAACCAAGGAAGGTGAGTCCAAACGGCACTGACGCTAACCTTTCCAACACGCCCAACAACAGTGAAAGTCCTCAGAACCTAGGAGAGCAAGTGCCTCAAGCGCCCAATAATATGGAAGCACGTTTAAAAACGATATAGGGATTCCTAGTAGCATTAGGAAATGCGGAGGTGCATAGGACATCTGCAGCAGTAACTCCGCCCGTAGCTCAAACCAACTATCTAGCGTTGGTGAATCCCTATCAACCACCACGTTATGATGGGCAGGAGGATCCCGCCAAACTAGAGGGGTGGATCCGTACATTTGATAAGCTCTTGGATGCTATCAAATGCCCTGATGAGGCAAAGACACGAGTAGCAACCTACTACTTAGGAGGCGAAGCCGATGAGTGGTGGCAGGACCTCCAGAGGAATTTAGAGGAAGCTGAAGAAGCTTATTCGTGGACTAAACTTAAGGAGGATCTAAGGGACCGATTCTACCCCATGAGCACCAAGGCGGCAATGTACGAAGAGTTTTTATCACTGAGGCAAGAGGGACGGACGGTGCAGGAGTATTACACCCGGTTTAAGGAGTTAGTACGATTTGCTACGAGGATAGTACCAACCGACTCTGACAAGGCTCAGAAATTCGAGATGGGTCTGAACCTTAGTATCCGGGAGATACTTGCAGTAGGACAATTCACGAACCTGCAGACGGTTTATGATCGAGCTGTAGCAATTGATCGAGTCCAGCAACTGAAGCGTAAGGAAAATGGGGAGACGAGCAAGGACTCGCAAGGATTTGAGAAGAAGAATCGGAGCAATAACGGTGGACAAGATAGGAACGAGAATAAGGATTTCTATAATGGGAGAAACGGCATACGTCGTACAGTCGTACCCCGTTGCCCACAATGCCATCAAGCCCATCTGGTGCGCGAGTGCCCAAGGCGTGGGACTTGTTATAGATGTGGTGGGGAAGACCACATGATTAGAGAATGTAATGTTCGTGAGGAGATGATTGAGAAAAGGATAGAATTGGTAAACCCTCAACAAGGAGATCAAGGAAGAGAATAATAAGTAGGCAGTTATGGGGACATAACTGAAGTCCTAAGGGGGAGAGGATGTAATACCCCGTAAAATAGACATTTATTTTTGACGATATGTATCCCGAATGAATAAATAAACATATTCAACTGGTTTTGAACTACGTTATGGCTTGATCCATTCACAGGGTACGTAGGCAGCTTAGAAGTTTTAATTCTAAGTTCAGTCACAAAATAATAAAACAAACAAAAGACTTTAGCACGAGAAAAGCCGAAACACAACTTCGAGGACGAAGTTGATTCTTAAGGAGGGTAGACTGTAATACCCGAGAATTTTCCAACATAAAATAAAACAATAATTAAATAAATAAATAATAAATAAAATAAATACTATAAATAAATAAACAAATCCAGCAAATAAAAGAAATAAATAAAGATAAGGAAATGAGAAAGGAGATTTTTACTTAGAAAGGAATTAAAGGAATTTAATTCAATAAAAGGATGGATAAATGGTACACCAAAACCCGACACTAATGAACTCGAGTATTCGAGTCCAAAACATCCAATTAGACTGAGAATAAAATTAGAGAGAAAGTATGAACCCGAATATACCCCAGAAATCGGAATTCGGGAGCATAGAGGGATAGAAACCCGAAAGAGAGGCGGAAAAGCACGACGGATCGCACGACCCGCCCGGACCGAAGTCCAGGCGAAGTCGGCGCGGTGGCCGCGCGGTGAAGGTGGTTCAGCGCGCCACGGCCGCGCCACCCCACAGATTCGTTTGTTGCGTGAATCTCTCGCCCGAACGCGGATTTTTCGACTTTCAGTTGAACATCTCTCGACTCCAGACCTTTAGGTCGGTTGTGGACGCCCTAGGGATTGAGAATTCTATAAATAAGCCCCTTGGGAGCCCCAAACGAGTTTACAAAACCCTACAATCTTCTATACGTTCGAAACCCTAAATTCGGAGTCGACGGAAAGCACCAAACGGAGGCAGCAGCTTTGGACGAAAATCCAAGGTCTCCAAACGTTGTGGTAAGCTCTAGTCCAATAAATCTTTTCACGTTTCAATCCGAAAACGGATTCTAACTTCCGTTCTTTTCTTTCTACACCCCGTATCGAATCTAGATCGTAGAACCCGACGAACGGAGAGGAGAAACGGTGATCTGGAAGCCACGCCTCCGAACTAGACATCCCCGACGTTCATAGACACTGTAAGTTAACGCTTACACGGTTTTGGGAGTAGTAAAAATATTCAAATCTAGAAACTTGAGCAAATCTTTCGTAAATCTGTCCATATGTGATTTTTAACGGCGCAACAGTTTTGTCTAATTTTTCCGAACCTTAAAACGACTTCAAACGGAAAAACTTAAAACACAAAAAACGTTCCTAAGACATAGATCTATGTACTGTAAAATTTTCATAATTTTTCATCGTGTTTTGATATCCGAAAACGATCACAAACAGACCTGCCTTGAGTTTAGATCTTGAAACGGTGACAGAACTTTAGTTCGAACTTGTTGGTGATTTCTACCTCGGATCTAGACCGATCTAGGCTTAGCGTTGAACATAAGAGTTGTAGATCTATGCATTAAGAACACCTCCGTAAATTTTCAGAATTTTTCGTGATGATTTAATATATGAAATCCACCCGAAACCGAACTGCTAGGTTGTGGGTCTTGAAATCTTGACAGATTCTTGGCCCGAACTTGTTGGCGTTTTTGACAATAGAAATAGGATGAATTAGATCTTTTGCTGAACATGAAACTTGTAGATATATGTCTTAAGATGATCTCTGTCAAATTTCGTTAATTTTGGAGTTGATTTGCTATGGTAGAATTCGAAATCTCTAAACTGTGACCTAGGAAATCCGGACAGATTTATACTTCTGTGAAAATTAGTGTTTTTGACCTATTTAGGTATCTCGGATTGAAAAAGTTAAAACACGAAAGTTGTAGATCTTGACGTTTTGGAGTCAGACGCGACATTTCGGAATTTTTGAAATTAAATCTGATTTTAGACGCATTTTAGATTAAACTGTGGTTGACCGAGTCAAATATTGAACTCTTGATGAAACTCGTGAAATTTGCGAAACTTGTTTGACCTGCGGGTTCGATTCCCCAGGATGTCTGTGTCAAACCTTGCGGGTTCGATTCCCCAGGGTGTATGTTTGACCTGCGGGTTCGATTCCCCAGGATGTCTGTGTCAAACCTTGCGGGTTCGATTCCCCAGGGTGTGTTTGAGTTCTTGCGGGTTCGATTCCCCAAGGGCGATTGTATGTTCTCCTGCGGGTTCGATTCCCCAGGATGTCCGTGTCAAACCTTGCGGGTTCGATTCCCCAGGGTGTGTCTTTCTGCGGGTTCGATTCCCCAGAATATGTGTTAATTCCTACGGGTTCGATTCCCTAGGATGTATGTGAGCTCTTGCGGGTTCGATTCCCCAAGGGCGATTGTTTGTTTTCTTGCGGGTTCGATTCCCCAAGAATAAATTATACTAGATTATATCGAATAAAAGAGGGATAGTGAAATCCTGAAATACTTAAATAGTTTCCTTATTTAAATTATGCCTTTAAATTATGTCTTGCGATTATTTTATCATGTTGTTGAATTATGATCTTATGGAAACCCTTGTCTTTTAAAATACGCAATTAAATTATTATTAGTTGGATAAATTAAATCATGGATATTATGCACATGTTTTTAAATTTAATTAAAGGCTTTGAAACCTCATAATCATGTTTGTGGTAACTTACTCAGCACGTAGTGCTGACCAAACCATTTTTATTTCCCTGTTTATGTCAGAGCTGAAGAATATGCATCATCATATGCATTCATGGGGAAGTTTGGGGAAACAATTTATTTTTAAATGTTACGTTAGACTAGAAATTGCATGAACGGGCCTGTTTAACCCGTGTGTTGGCCCTATATTTAAATTCCGCTGCGATACATATATGTAAATATTTTTTTCCGCTGCAACTTTGATGTATTATTTTTAAATTATATATGAATGGGCTGTTTGAATGTTTTAAATACTGAAAAACCATAGCCTTGCATCTCTTTAGCAAGCTCGGAGAAACCGTGTCTTGCTAGGGAGGTGTGGCGGTGACATCCCGACCTGGGTGACCAAAAACCGGGGTGTTACATTTAGCCCTTGCAGTGCAAGGTAAACCCAAAACAAAATCTATAGACAAGTCAATCCATGGGCCCTCGGGTACAAGCAGTGCTTAGTAAAGTCAATGTGGTTTCGCTGTCAACTTGGCCCGTAAACAGGTGATGCACTTGCTGATAAAGTCAGCGACTTGCTCTCTATCTCTGGCCAATGGAATCGTTCTGTCAGCACACTCATAGTATCAATTCTACCAAAATGACCCATCATGTCGCACGAATGGGCTTCAGAAATTAAGAGTCCGCGAATGGATCCCTTCGGTATACGTAATTTGTTTCTAATATACAAAAAAACATTCAACTGAGAAAACTCTTTAAAAGGACACTTTCTTGATTTTCCTGTAGATTTCTCCAATATTAGTGTCTTGAGCATATAGGTCTTTGATGTGCTCGAATCCAATTAGGTGTGTGTTTGCGAATGCAGCTAAATTCAGTCTCCTTGATAGAGCGTCGGCTACCACATTATATTTCCCTTTTTTGTAGTGGATCAGATACGGAAATGATTCAATAAATGAGCTCCATCAGGCATGTCTTGCATTCTTCAACTGCCCTTTTCCTCGAATGTGCTTCAACATCTCATGATCTGTGTGGATAATCAACTCTCGCCCTTGCAGATAATGTTGCCACGTTCTCATTGCTTGTACCACAACATACAGTTCCATATCATACGTGGAGTAGTTCAGTTGAGCTCCTCCAAACTTTTCACTATGGTATGCAATAGGTTGGCTGTTTTGCAACAAAACTGCGCCCATGATCAGATTCGTTGTTGCTATAAATTAATACATCATCTAAGTACATAACAAATTTTCCAATAAACTCCCTTAAGGTCTCATTCATGAGCCTCATGAATGTGGACGAAGCGTTGGTGACCCTAATACCCAAATCAAAAGGGATCCAACCTACCCCAAATCAAACCAAAAATCGATCCAACCCCACCCCCAAATCAACAAAAACTTACCCTAGCTCATAAATCGTCTTCTTGCTTTGGAATCTGAAACAAACACAAAAACTCTTGCTTTCTTCCTCTTTGGTTTGATCTCTCCTAAAATGGCAGCGCTACGTGAGCATAGATCGGAGGGAGGTGGCACTCCCTGTAATAGACAGCGCTAGGGACGATGGGAGTGGTGCCGGATTTTTACAGACAGGCGGCCAGCGGGCGGAGGTGCGGCGGGGGCGGCGCACTGGAATAGGCGAGGCTGGCGGTGGTGGATCTTGGTGGCAAGCACAGCAGTGGAGGAGAGAGAGGCATCCGTTGGAGAAGGGACGGAGGCGCTCGTTGGAGAAGGGATGGAGGCGCTGCGCAGGCAAGGACGAATCAGCGGCGCAACGGAGGAGAGGAGCGGTGGTCGATTGGAGCAATGGAGGAGAGGAACGTGTCGGTGTTTGCGGATGGCAGGGGCCGCAGCGACGCTGGTGGATGAGAGGTTGGGCATTGATCGGAGCTTGGTAGTAGAGAGAAGCAGCGGATGTCGTTGGAAGTGCTTCAGAATCAATTTGGGTATTAGGGTTTGGGCGGTCAAATGTCCAATTGTGTAGTCAATGCCTACATGGAGCCCGGTTGGCACACTTAAATAAATCTAAATCCTTAATCAGATGCCATGTCAGCAAATTAAGAGATTAAGGCATGATGGGACTATTTTGGATATCATTAGTAAAATTACAGCACCAAATTAAAAAATTCAATACTTATGGCACCAAATCAGAAAATTGGAAAACTTATGGCAGCATTTTAACTTTTTTCCAAGTGAAGCTGACACAATGTAAAGATGAACATTTTTGTGCAAAGTGCAATATTCATGGGTGAATTAAAGGTTGGATTTATGAATTATCATACTAAAAAGATTAAAAAAAGAAATTGATAGATGTTCGTTTTAACTACAATTGACACTCGAGCGTCGATAAATGGTTGATGGAAATCTGTGCCACACCAATTATAAACTGATAAAAAGAAAGGTATAAGGAGGTGAGTGAAGATTTGAATCTCCAACTATAACGTTTAAAGTCGGTGTACTTTGATCCCTAGGTCAAGCTTACATCCCCATTGTTACCTTTTGTTTATTAAAATGAAATGTCACGGTTTGAATGAATATTACCTCATACTCAATATTCAAATGTGTAGACTTTGATATTACACTTGACGAGCTTAGCTTGTTATTACTGACTATAGATTTGTAAGAACCCGAATGAGATTAAAATCAGAGGAAAATGGTTGATTACGGCTCTTGTTAACATAAAATTCATGTTGTTTATGGTTTGACCCGAATTTGAGACACTTGGGTAGAACGGCAGAGTAATTATCACATTTTAAGAAATTTTCATTTTGGCGATCGAAAAATTGAATTGCTTAAATCTCAAAATTTTAGCGATTGCATAGCTAAAAACTAAATTCCTGCAGTGTCAATTAGAACTAAAATATGCCAATAACTACTCTTATAGATGAATTCCGTAGGTGAAAATTAAATTCTTGTAGCGTCAATTTAGAATTAAATGCACATGTAGTGATGAGGCGACATGACTATCTAAATAAGTCCAAAAGCATAGAACGTACATCATACTTCCTCTGTTAAATATTTCTCCGGACCCACCCAACGCAGTCCAATGAACGTTTTAATTCATTAAGTGGCATATTTTAATATTAATCTCTTTTATTTATATGTTGTTTCATGGTGTCTTAATTTTGATATATTAGTATTGTTGTATGGGCCAAATTAAGCCGCCTTGGCCTCTAAAGCCTCGAAGAGGCCATCATGGCATCTAAGGCCTGGAAGAGGCCGTCATGGCCTCTAAGAGGCACCTTGACCTCTAAGGCCTGTAAGAGGCCGTCATGGCCTCTAAGGCCTTCAGGAGGCCGCCATGGCCTCTGGCTTTCCAAGAGGTTGTCATGGCCTCTAAGATCTCCAAGGCCTGCAAGAGGGCGTTCTGGCCTCTAAGGCTTCCAAGAGGCAGTCACGGCCTCCAAGAGGCCGCCTTGGCCTCTAAGGCCTACAAGAGGTCGTCATAGCCTCTAAGTCTGCAAGAGACTGCCATGACCTCCAAGTGGCCACCCTAAGGCCTCTCCTCCAAGCGGCCGCCTTGGCCTCTAAGGCTGCAAGAGACCATCATGGCCTCTAAGGCCTTCAAAAGGCCGGCATGGCTTCTAAGGCTGGAAGAGGCCGTCATGGCCTCTAAGGCTTCCAAGAGGCCGCCATGGCCTCTAAGGCCTGTAAGAGGCCGTCATGGCCTCTAAGTCTTCAAGAGGCTGCCTTGGCCCTTGGCTTCTAAGGCTACAAGAGGCCGTCATGGCCTCTATGGTCTCCAAAAGGTCGCCATGGCCTCTATGAGGCCGAACCGGCCTCCAAGAGGCCGCGTTGGCCTCTAAGGCCTACAAAAGGTCGTCATGGCCTTGAAGGCCTCTAAAAGGTCGCCATGGCCTCTGGCCTTTCAAGAGGCCGTCATGACCTCTACGACATACAAGAGGCCGCCTTGGCCTCTAAGGCCTGCAAGAGATCGTTATGGCCTCTAAGTTTCCAAGAGGCCGCCATGGCCTCTAAAGCCTGCAATAGGCCATCATGGCCTCCCAAGAGACCGCCTTGGCCTTTAAGGTTGTAAGAGGCCATCATGACGTCTAAGGCCTTCAAAAGGTCACCATGGCCTCTATGGCCTACAAGAGGTCGTCATGGTCTCTGGCCTCCAAGAGGTCGCCATGGCCTCTGGCTTTCCAAGAGGCCTTCATGGCCTTTAAGAGCCTGTCATTGCCTCTAGCCTTCCAAAAGGCCGTCATGGCCTCTAAGGCCTCCAAGATGTTGCCATGGTCTCTAAGGCCTCCAAGAGGCCGCTATCACCATGGCATCCAAGGCATCCAAGCAGTCGTAACCTCCAAGGTTTTCGCCATAGCCTCCAAGGCCTCCAGCCGCCATAGCTCAAAGGCCTACATGCTGCCATGGCAGGCATCCAAAGAACCATAGCTAGGGGTATAAATGAGATTGATAGACTCGTGAATTATTCGAGCTCGGCTCGGTCAAAATTCGGTTCAAGCTCGACTCGAAATGGCTCGGTTCGAGCTCGGGCTTGGCTCGTGACACACATGATCTCAAGCGGAGCCAACCACTTTACGACTTGAAAGCTCGTTAATAGGCTCGTTTTATTTATATATATATTTGTTTCTTATTAAATATAGAAATTATATAAAATATTAAAAGTATAGCACTATTATTTTTTATATCTTTTAATTTTTAAATTAAAAATATATTATTAATTAAATATATATTTTTAAAATTATTTAAATATGTAGATTAAATTAACATAATTAAATCTTATGAGCTCAAGCCGAGCTTACCACTACTCGGGTTCGGCTCGTCTCGTTTACACCCCTAGCCATAGCCTTCAAGGCCTCCCAGGCTTCCAGCTCAACCCCCTCCAAGCAAGTTAATCAAAAATTAATATGGCCAAAAACAAAAGAAAAAATTGACCCAATCCAATCGGCCCAACTCAGGAATATATCCAAGGTGTTGGTTGAGCATGCAGTTTTCTGAAGCATACGCAATCAAAGGCAAATTGGCAATTCAGTCAAAAAGAACGTGGCATGAAGGGGCAGTTGAAGACTGACACAAAACCACACTTGAGGATGCCTATAAAAAGTCGGCATCCAGTAGAGATACCTCAACTCTGCCAAGAAGCATCCGCAGTTTACATTTTTTTTCTTTTCTGCAATTTTCCTCCTGCAATTTCATTATGTTCTTCAATTCCGCAATTTTATTCATTTACAGCCTTCGTTAAGTTCTTGTAATTTCTTTTCTGCAATTTTGTAATTCCTTCAAAGTTCATCAATCAAAGAAGACTGGAGGGTCGAGGACTTCATTTAGTCCAGTGGGACATTGTTACTAAGCCGAGGAAGTATGGAGGACTGGGAATACGTTCTGCTCGGACCATGAACTTGGCACTTGTCGGGCAGTTGGTATGGGATCTTACTATGCAAAGCAACAAGCTGTGGGTTAGGGTTTTCAGTAGCAAATATGGTGCGGGTATGGGGATGTTGCCGGCTGCCCAGTACAGGGGCTCGAAGGTTTGGAAAGCCATCTGAAGGCTGCCGAAGCACTTAAGAAGGGGTATGGGGTCCGGATGGGAAACGGCGAGAGCCTGTTTTGGTACAGTAAATGGTGGAAAGGAGAGTGTCTCGCCTCCACAGTGCCATTTGTTCATATTAGTGATGTTGGGTATAGGATTAAAGATCTTATTGGAGAGGGCAAATGGAAGCTTAATGAACTTATGTCATGGCTCCCGGTGGACATTGTGGAAGCTATCAACGCGACTCCCATGCCTCATTTGAATGAAGGAGTACCCGATGTGCTCCATTGGAGATTTGACATTAAAGGTAGATATTCGGTGAAGTCTGGCTACCGATATTTGAGTGGAGAAACCGGCGAGGAGGTCAGGGAGTCAAGTGCCGAGTGGGGATGGATGTGGAGGGTGGGAGTTCCTGAAAAGATGGGGTTATTGATGTGGTTAATCTGTCACAGATCACTCCTATGCAACGAGCTGCGCTTCAACCGCAGGTTAGCAGCTTCACCGTTATGCTCAGTTTGTGGGGAAGAAATTGATTATTGGTGACATGCATTATTCACTTGTCGATGGGCGAAAGAAGTTTGGAGGCGAGGGAGGTTCTCTTACATGGATATGGTCTTGTCTGTACCAGACACTGAGGTACGGCAGTGGCTTCGCGCACCGGTGGCTCTATGGGGGCCTCGGTTCTGGCATTGCTTTGGATGGTGTGGCGCGAGAGAAATGCGAGAATATTTAGAGGGAAATGCACACCGATCTATACCTTGGTGTTTCAAGCACGGAGTGTGGCTGGGGCAATTGCCCGACAGGCAACTCAAGGGCATCAGGTTCGTGCTGTGCGTATGGTGAAATGGCGAGAGAGTGACGTCCAAGGGGTTTGCATGCACTTGGATGGGTGCGTGTTGAGGGAGCCGCACCGAAGCGGGTTTGGGCTGGTCTTACGGCAGAATGGGGGTGCATGGATTGGAGGTTGTGGTGGGCAGCTTGGAGCTCGGAACATCTTGGAGGTTGAGCTCACGGCAGTGTGGCGTGGTCTTCTATTAGCAAGGCAGTTGGGTGTTCGGGTTGATGTTTGTTATGTTGATTCCTTGGAGGCCATTCGTTTGATAAATGGGGAGGCCTCCTTACGGCATGAGCTTTGGGCGCTGATTAAGGATACGAAGGATGAATTGCAGAGGATAACCGGTTGCGGGGTTCGGCATGTTTTCAGGGAGGGCAACCAAGTAACGGACGCTTTGGCTAACTTGGCTGCTAGATCGGAGGAGTTCTACACCACATGGGTGTTCCCGCCGGATGAGATTATGGCTCAATTGGGGAGGGACATGGACGGCATGGAATATGTGTGATGCTGTAGTGTGTCGTGCTTAGCGCCTCTTTGTCGTTATTTTTCTTGTTCCTTTTCTTTTTATTTTTTGCTTTTTGTTTTTCATTTGCTCGCCTTTTTAGGCTGTCCTATCCCTCCTTTTTATTCCCTTCATAATTTTTGTGGCATGGACTCTCACCACCCCTTTCTCAGGCCTTTAATGACTCCTAAAAAGAAAGTAAAAAAAAAAACTGGTACACATACACATATATTGGTGTTGACTTTCGTCCTTTTGGTTTAAAACACTTAAAGAATTAGCACAAACATTGGAGACCGATCGATGTGAGCCGACGACATTAGTCTTAATATATCCATAGATTAATGCATGCACCGGTATAAAGTGTGCTTACTAACCCATGACTAAGAAAAATTAAATTAAACTAACAATAACCATAAGGGCATGTTTGGAACAATGTATTGTATTAGGGTGTATTGTATTTTTTGTAATGCAGGTGTATAGTATTATGTTGTATTATATTAATAATACCGTATTAAATTAATGTTATACAGTGGTTGGTAGTGTATTGTATTATAATTATACAATATTTTTGCATTGATGTTGTATAGATTTTAATTTATTGTTTTTCTATTAAAATTAATTTCTTAAATTTAATATTTTAAATATAATAAATATATAAATCATATATGTCGATGTAGTATTGTGTGATTTATTATTTTTTAAGTAATTAAATAAAAAATTTCATTTAGATATAATTAATAAATATAATAACATATTAGAATAATTATTTTAATATTATAATATTTAATTTATAAAAAATATTATTTTATATTTTAATATTATAATATTTAAGATATTTAATAATATTTTAAATTTAGTATTATTATAATTAATAATATTATAATATTTATTATTCTAATATTATAATATTTATAATAAATTAATTTATATATTATACTAATATTTATAAGAAAATAAATACGAAATAAAAATTATAAACAACAAAACAAACACCTCATTAAAATAAACCCACCTCTCCACCATGTATTAAGTTATACACCCAATCCCTCATAAGTACTATACATGGTACCAAACACCATCTAGCATTATTTTTATACATAATAATAGTACTATACATCCTAATACACCCTAATACATGGTACCAATCATGCCCTAAAGTTGTAATTAATTACCATTTCCAATGTTTTCCAAATTTCAAGATAAGCGCTGACTTTAGAATTTAGAAATGAAGGCAAGTATGTATAGCTAGTAGGTTCTCTACCTAATAAGCATAGACTTATAGCTAAGTTAAGAAACCTAAAGCACGACTAATATGCATATATATATATATATATATGTAGGAAGAAGACAAGCAAACATATATAGGGATTGGTATGTAAGACTTTAATTAAAGAGTTGGTATGGACTATGGAGAATTGGAGACTTCTATTCACATTGAGCATTGTGCACTCGTGTGCATGTGTGTGTTTTAATTAATTAGTAATGAATTGCATTTGGATCTTCAAAATTATTTACATGAATTGGGGGACTGTCTTTGTCTTATCACCTATGTTTTGCTCTTTACAAAAACAGGTTTTCAATAAGGACACAAATAAATTCCATATAGGTATATAGCTACACCTAGCTAGTTATTAGTCAAAACGGGAATCACTCGTGCAGCTGCTGCCCATCTTATAGATTAGGGGATGTTTGGGAGTCAGCGGATCCGCTAGCAGATAGCAGATTCGGAGAGAGAATTGTGAAAAAATATGCTGATTGAATCCGCTATATGCTCCTAAATATGGTGGCTTCCAAACATCCCCTAGAAGTAGTATGTTTATTTCATGTGGAGAATTATGGGTCGAGATAGAGGGTTTGTGATAGTTTGATATTGAGTTAAATTATTAAGGGTAGAATTTTATTACATCTAATGATCGATTTGTATTTCCATTTTAATTAGGTTTAGCGTTTAGGGGGTTTTCGCTTGTGTCGTCGATGATATTTTTAAGTAGTTGACGACCTATATCGTCACTCAATCATTCACTTTCTTTACACACCAAGATTAGTTATAATACTTTTTTGCTCGACCTATGCGCGGACACATATATCATAGTTCTTTCACTTCTTTGTGTTCTTTTGAAGGCTGGGATTTTCATTAATCAAGATCATTCAATAAATATATCAGGTCGGTTAGCATTATTTAAGAGGGGAGTGATTGACTATAGATCTATAAGATTCAGTTTGGATAGAATACTGAAATGGAAAAGTTCAACAGGTGTTGTATGTTGACTCGATGGATTCTTTGTGTTGGGTGTTAATAAGGTGTATGTTGAATATTTAATAGTATGGACTGTATAAAAACACTCATCACATATAAAACACTCTTTCAGCACATACAAAAACTCATTCAACACTTCAGTACGACTTCAGTAGGAGCTAATTCGACTCATAAACCAAATCTCTATAGAATTGTCAATCATTTTCAAATCTATTAACATAAGTATTAAATACTTATAGATATTTATATAAAATAGTTAAAATATTAAACCACCACGATGTTTGGATATAAGCTCCGGCCATGTATGCATTTGGAAACACGCTTAAGTGTGTGCAACGATACTTTTGTAAATAAAACAGACAAATAATCATTATTTCAGATCCACAGTTAGTATTTGATAAAGAGCCCAATATATCTTTTATATGAATTTTGGGTGTGCAATTTATGTGCCATCCCCAATGCACTAACATGGAACCTAAATGAATCACTACAAAAATCTTGCCAAAAAGCGAAGACAGAACTCAGTTCCAGTTTCATCGCTTTGTATATGTGACAGACAACGAAGTCATACAATATTCGTCGCCTGTTTCACCATCTTCCGGCGAAATTCTTGTAGTAAATGTTAGTCATATACGTGGGGTATGTGCTATCCTCTATTATACTTCGTATCTTAAAATTTGTATAATAATGTCATTTTAATGAATGTCATTTCCCATCATTAGAGGTGACAATTATCAGATGATATAGGAATTATATTCTAAAAATCTATTCACTTTTATCAATCCTTGTACAACACAATGCGAACCACATGTATAAAGCATTGAAGCTTTTTTTTTTTCAAAATCAATATGGATTATTTATATAATTAATGTATAAGTGCTCGGCTCCACACACATATGAAACAAGGAAACAAAGAAACGTATAAAAATAATTAATAAACAATTAAAGAAATATATATTAATTAATTTTAAAAATCTGAGGGCTCATTAGCCGTTGAACAAAAAACAGGCTGTCACAATAAGATAAAATAATGAAACAATTTGTACAATTGGATTGACATGATATGAATGCAATAATATATACTAATAATATACTATAGAGGGCCGTATAGTAAGAAATGAAAGAAACAACACATTTAATGAGTGTGTTGGCCATGCATGTCATCTATTCCTTTGTCTGTCTCGAACAAGAATATAAATTACTCAATTCATTGTCTTAGTCCTTTCTTTATAGATACTTGTCATTTATTAATGTGATACAAAATATTTCCAAACTTATATATAGATTAAGTCTTTTAAGAATATTTATCTTCATTCTAATGAAGTTAATAGGCCGCCGGAGATGGAATATAGTAAAGGATAATATAAGAAAGTTTATATTTTTCTTAATAAACGTATTTTTATTTTTGCCCCTAAAATGACAAATATTAATTCATACAAAAATAATTTTTTCCCTTATTTTTTTGGCCATTTAATATAAGGTGAATTAACATATTAATTAGGCCGGCAATTAACTACTCGGTAGCTACTTAACATAAACATCAATTCATACATTTAATTATGGCCACATCAGCTAATTAATTTCCAGTTGGTATGATATCATCTGTAATTAATAATGATGAAGCACACTCCATCAATTCCTATCCAGTTTCCTTTTTAGAAATAAAAAAAATATATTCCACAATAATTTCTTTTTATATATTGATGTTATTTTTTAATATTGCACTTTAGCTGAAATAAATACAATTTTTAAATATTTATTACCAAAGAATTTAATTGGAATTGTAAACATAGAAGTTTATAAGCTAATTAATGCAATTATTGATTGTTAGAATTGAGCAAAAATAAATAATCAGTTCGGAATGGAGTGAGTACTAAAAACAACCTTACAAACTATGTATGTATATATACTGGAAGCCTTTTGCCAAAGGGCAACAAACCGGCCATGAATGTCCTTAGCTCGCTTGTCTAAAGTTTCGTTGCTTCATGTGGCAGAAGTGAGGAAAACTCGACTCGATACTCGATTAAAATATTAAATTTTAAAAGTATAAAAATAAACAAACTATTAGACAGAATTTAAGCTTTATCAAGTCTAACAAACTTATATTTTGCAGCATAATAAGTAAAATTGTTAATTTAAATTCAAATTATATACTATAAATTCTAGTTAAATTCAAGCTAGTACTTTAAATTTAATTACATTTAATTACAGTACAAGCTCAATACTCGATACTCGATCCAGACAATGAACAAGACAACGAAATTCTTTCATCGAGTAAAGTAGGAGCGCATACTTATTTGGATTTTCAGATTTTGGTTTAGTGTACAATTGTACAAACACCATCAATTTGTTTCCTCGTAAATTCATATATATCATCAAAAATAGATAAATGGTATGTTTGGAAGTGAGCAGATCCGCTAGCAGATAGCAGATTCGGAGAGAGAATTGTGAGAGAATATACTGATTGAATCCGCTATATGCTCCTAAATATGCCGACTTCCAAACAAGCCCAAAAATAAAATAAAATAAACTAAAAATAGGAGTAGGTAGTAGATAGCGCGCGCCTACACATTGTACAAAAAGGTTTGCTCTATGGACTATGGCAGTGAATAAATGTTGCCTGCGCGGACAAGATTGGGACACTCAATTGAATTTTGCTGCACATATATACAATTGTGGGCTGTAGTCAGCATTCATCAATATTAGTACTATTAAGTATTGTTCATCAGTAGGACTGTAGTAGTACTATATACAGTGGAGTAATCACTAATCAGTAATGTATGAACTTCATCAGCTTGGAAGGTGAACTCCATTTATTGTGCCTTCCATCATCATCCATCAAGCATGTCTCAGATAAATAAATGAATAAATAATAAAGAATATATATACTTACTTTTTTTTTTTTGGAGGAGCCGAAGCCAGAGAAAGGTTGGTGGGAGCAATGCCATATAAATTACAAAGGGGTAAATGGGAGGGATAGGGGGGCGGTTGGATAATCGAACCCCCAACTTTAGGTTTGGAAGTAGGGGTGTTATCGAGTCGAGTCGAGCTCGAGTATTATGGTACTTGAGCTTGAGCTTGACGGCACGCACATATTCGAGTTCGAGCTCGAGCTCGAGTATTATTGAATTCAAGTTCGAGTTCGAGTATCATCAAGTTCGAGTAGCTCGCGGGTATTTTTTTTTTGTTAAGCTCGAGCTCGAGTCGGTAGCTTAAGTTTGAATTTTATTTTATTTTATTCTTAAAATTTGATTTTGAATTTTTAACCATAGCCTAAAAGACACAATTCATCAATTTTATATTTGAATATTGCGTTGGTTATTGTACAATTAAGTTAGAACTAAAATTCTTTAAAAATATTTTTTAATATTTTAAGAGTGACTATTTTTCCTTGTTTAGATATTTTAAATAAGTGATATATTTTCTAATAGAATATAGAGTGAAATATGAGGGAAAGTATGAAATGAAAATTAATTAAAATGTGTGTAAGGGTATTATCGAGTCGAGTCGAGCTCAAATGCTCGAGTACTAAAATACTAAAGCTTGCCTTGATACAAGCTCGAGCTCGAGCTCGAGATCGAGCTTGAGTCGAGTAGTAATAGTCGAGTACGAGTCGAGTTTTTTTCGAGCCGAATCCCGAGTCGATTACGAGTAGCACTACTAATTAATCACCCATAATTGGGAGGCATGGACTTGGCAGCTAAAACAAGTACTCACCCCCCCCCCCCCCCCCCTAATGGATATACTTGAACATCATTTTAGTTAAGAGTGAGAACGGTCCGGTTTTAGCCGATTTATGCCCAAACCAAATCAAACCGTAATTATACGGTTTTGAAATTTCTCAAATCAAACCAAACCGTATTTTCAATTATTTCAAACCAAATCGAGCCGTAAATTTTACGGTTTGGTTCGGTTTGGACCACAGTTTGCAATACAAAATAGATTTCAATTTTTGCATAAAAATACCTAATAATGAAACCATCGAAACTGTATAATCAGGAGCACATCCAATCAACCTTAATCCGGAATATTTAAAAGGCATACCCACAGCTGACAAAAATGATTCTTAATAACTCAAATATGAAATGAATTTATGAATCCAATCACCAACAGACGTATTGTATCAAATTATATAAAGAATCCAAAATTTAAAAACCAATACAACCGCTGCATTTATTTTCAAAAGAATGGAAACCTACAATGAGATGAGGAGGGCAGCAACAACCGTGGTGGTGAAGAGGGCAACAACAGAGGGTGGTAGTGAGCGAGGGTCACAGACATCAGCGAGCGAGAGCGACAGACAACAGTGGGTGGTGGTGAGCGACAGCTACATACATCAACGGGTGGTGGTGGAGGGAGGGCGACAACAACGATGGACGGTGGTGGTGAGCGAATGAGCAGACGATAGCACACAACGGTGGTGAGGGTGGCGTGACAGTGGTGGTTATGGCGGATGATGGCGTGACTGTGAGTGACTGACTGTGGGCAAGTGGATGCGGCGATTGAATGAATGGAGAAAGAACCAGAATTGCATTCTTGTTTGGGTCTGTGTAGGCTGTAGCTAGGGCATTCATTTGGGCCAAAAAAATAATGAAGCCCGCGGACCAGCCCGCCCCAAACGGGCCAAACCCGTTTGGGCTCACAACCTGTTTGGGTTAGCCCGTTTGGGCCTGTTTTTAAACGGGCCTTTAAATTCAGGGCCCAACCAACATAATTTGGCATGCGGGGCGGGCCGGCCCAACGGGCCAGACCCGTTTTGACGGCTCTACCACCGATCTACCATTCACCCCTGGTAGATGTTCATAAACACCTTTCGGAGGCGGGACACCAGTTGTCCAGTTTTGGGAATTGCCCATGGTAGACATATATGGCCCCTGGGGCATAAAATCCTTGATTTCGGTATGACGCTTGTGCAAGCAATTTATTCTTTAAAGCCATGATCCGGCTATCTAACATTTTCCCAAGTTGCTTAATTAAATCCGCTGGTATTGTTTCCAGTGGATGAACCATGATTGGTGTCTGCCCAGTTGTAGTCATAATATCCGATGATAATGGGGTAATTGTAATGGAAGTTTGCCCTTTTGAGGGCACTGGTGGCGGATTATGCTTGCCAGCGAATTTGTGGTACTCTGGGGAGTAGGCATATTTGTCAGTGTTATGATTCTCGACCGTAATATCAAATTATTCAATTGATCTATTGTGGTTGATTGTTCAATCTCCCACTATGGTCGCCAATTTTTTATCGCAGAAAATTTGATAACAACAAATAGTAAGGCCCTTCTAGGCCTGAGACGATAGAAACTGAAAAGTTCCCTTCGTTGGATTGCGCCTTCAACAATTACGAACAATGAACAAGAATCAAATTTCTTGCCAACTGTTAATTACATGAAACTGCAGAACTAAACTAAACTACGAAACTAAGATAATATAAAACTCCCGAGGAGTGTTGGTTGAATGTCTCTTCCTCTGCAGCCTTGCTTAGTACATATAAACCGTCCAGAAACCGCCATCCGTGAAACCGCCTTGGTCGTGCTCAAGATAACCGCTTTGACGCTATCGATGGCTGACAGGTCTTCTCTAGTCAGTTGGGATCGAGTGGTTTTAACCTTTTGTTTTGCTTCTCGTTGTATGAACAAGTAGGTCTAGTTGTACTCCCTGGCCTCGGTCCTGGCTTGATGGGCAGGTAGGTGACTGTTCCTTTGGTCCTGGCTTAGCTGGTAGATAGGTGACTGTCCCTTTGGTCTTGGCCTAACGGGCAGATAAGTGACTGGCCCTTTGGTCCTGGCCTGACGGGCAGATAGGTGACTGTCCCTTTGGTGCTGGCCTGACGGGCAGATAGGTGATTGTCCCTTTGGTCCTGGCCTGACGGGCAGATAGATGACTGTCCCTTTGATCCTCGCCTCACGGACAGGTAGGTGACCATCCCTTCTGTCCTGGCCTGACGGGCAGGTAGGTGACTGTCCATTCGGTCCTGGCCTGACGGGCAAATAGGGCAAATTGATATGTTTATTTTATTTTATTCTATTTATTTATTTTTTTGGTGATAACAGATTGTTAATCTAATTAAGAACCGAAGAACGAATTGTGTGCTTAGAGAGCAAATTATTTATTCGCTAAAATGAAAATATTTTGTGGTATTTTAAGCTTTCATGAAGGAGATAATAATTTGCTTCGTGCGACATGAAGTAAAATTACAACTTTTTTGGCACCTTAAACATCAAAGGATCGGGGGAGGGGTGGAATTAAAGAGGAGATTAGATACTTTTTTCTTTAGTTTTATTTTTAAAATTTTATGGGCACTAATATTATACTGTAATAAAATTAAATAAAAGAAATTATTCAAAATGGTGTACTTTTAAAAGTTTCGTGTGACGACAATGGCAATGATACAAAAATTATTAGGAACATGAACACCCACTTTGATGTTAAAATGAGTAGTATAACAAGTCGACAGTAACTGGTTTGAAAAGGAAAAATAAAATAAAATAAAATAATAAATAAATAAGAAAATACTACCTGTCACTAAAAGAAACAAGGAGAAGAGGTGTCCTTATTTTAGGTGGGTTTGTTTGAATGGAGACAAACCGCTCATTAGGCGGCACAAAATGCTCAGTTGTATTCAAAAGCTAGAAGAAGTCATCACCCATCACTCATAAATTATTATTACTAGATTTTTTCGCCCGCTGTGCATGGGCAGTAGCAGAAATACATGGGGCTTGGGGCCGTCCCCCCGAGTTCGAAATTTGCATATTAAGTTTTATATAATTATGTTATTTTGACTATATCAGAAATTCTTTCTATATAATTTCGTTTCCTCAAACTCAAACCTTGGCATTAATATTTTATACAGTCGTGTAAATTTAATTATATTAGGATCATTTTTCAATAATTTACGGGGAAGAAGAGGAAAAAGAATACAACATGTTTCTTTGCTAGTGAGCTTTTTAAATATGGGATCATATATTCTTTAAAGATATAGGCTGGGTAGAGTTAGATGAAGAGAGTGATCATTAGGAATCCAAAATAAATGAAAATCAATTCATAGTTATTCTATGGAAATTAAAGATGAAATAAAGCAAATTTATTTAGTCGTATCCTCGCCCCCCCACCTCAGACACTCGCGTCTGCCATTGTGCACGAGTTTAAACTTATATATGCACTGGTGCTGAACTTATATGAGTTTGTAAAATGAGAATATAATTTTTTTAAATTACATGAAGTTAGGGATGAGAATAGGCCATGCTACGCCTATGGCCTAGTCTATCGAAGACCATATCAGACCAAATTTTTTTATAAATAGGCTAAACTTAGGTTTTTTTGAAAGCCTATTAAGCTAAATAGGTACGGACCAAACTTTATTTAAAAAAAAAAGAACCTATTAGGCCTACCAGGTCGGCATAGTTATCATTATTTTTTTTAGGTGAATACCAGGGTATCACATGTCTCATTGGACCCAAGACCAATCCCTCGAGAATCGGATGGGCATAGTTAGCAATATTAGTATCATTGTTGTTATTTTATGTGAAAATAATTATTTATTTAATTTTATATAGGTTTTTAAAATATTTATAAGTATTTTCCCTGTATATAAATAGTCATGGATGAAGACTTACCAAAGTGCACAAATTTATGCATTCCAACCTTATGATTACATCCGGACATATATAAAATAATTTAAACTTAATTGTAAAATAGGCTTAATCAGAGTTTAAAAGAATTACAACCCGGCCTATTTAATTTTAATAGGTCATGCTTAGGCTTATAAGATAGGCCTTCGGGCCTTAAAAATCGACATAGGCTTATGTCATTCAAACCTAACCCTAGCATTGCCTATAGCCTATTTCCACCCATACATGAGGTTTTAAGTCTTTTGTTTAAATGGTGATAGAATGCATGCAACAAAAATTTAAAAAGAGAAATAAAGGAAAGAATAAGATGATTGAAGAAAATTTAAACCCCCAACCAGGTGGATAAAATATAAAATAGATTGCTTTTACCATTGAAAAACTAAATATAGATCGTTTCGTTTTTATATCTAACATGAGAAGAGCAATTGAAAAAAAATATCATTAAACTATTCAAAATACACCAACAACAGTTGACTTGAGTGTATTGGGGTTCTAGTCGCTTAAGCAATGTCTCAGGTTTGAGGCTTGTGTATGTAAAAAAAATTCTTTGGGAGATGTGCTGTTAATTGCCCATACAGATCCTCGAGAGATTAGTATTTGGTCCAATGTGGCATGGGGATACCCGGTTACTGACCAAAAAATTTGAATAAATTATATTTTTGCATTATTAAGGTTCTAAAAATATCATTTTACTCCCCAATATGTTGTCTATTTTGACTATTATCCTTAAAACTTTTAAAGAATACTATGATATATACTTTTTTTTGTAATCTTTTCATTTTTTTAAGGGGGAAAAAAAGAAATTTCCAAAAGATATACCCCAATTAAAAAATTCTAAAATTAGTTAAACTTATAATTTTTTGGCAAAAACATACCCCAACTTTATAATATTAGAAAAAACAATCAATTTCCACATTTTTCTTGGTAATATCATTTTAACACTCATCAATTTTTCAAAATTTTATTTTGGCCCTATCTTTTTAGAAAAAAATATGTTTTATTCTGCATTATATTATATTGTGTAATACCCATAAATTTATACTTAATTTTAAATACATGTATATATACATTTTGCTAAAATTGACTGATTATTACTAATTAAAATTTTTTTAGCTTATTGATTTCTGTTAATATTTTAGGTTCAAATTTTAATATAATTATAATAAAAATTCATTTAATAATGTTATATATAAAGTTAACAAATTTATAATATATATTTCAATTATATATTTACAAAAATATAAAATATAATTATGTAATTTAATTATTTTCAATTTAAATCTTTTTAAAATATATATAAAGATTTTCTCAAAATCTTTTATATTAATATATAGTTTTATTTTCTCAATATAGATGAAATCTTAGAAAGATAGTTTTGAATAATATTTTAAATAGATTAAATTAATTCAAGATTAATTTATAGATGACACATGTCAACATATGGTATTTTTGAGAGGATGATGTGGCGTTTATGATGTATCGTGATAATAACCGTAGATATGTTTTATGATATTTTATAATGATTTACAGATGTAACCTTGAGTTTATATTTTTTAATAAAAATTAAGATAAAAATATAAGATTCAATAAGGGCAATACAGTCTTCACAGGCCAAAAAGTATTCAAAATTTATTATATAGATATTATATATTAATATAAAGTTAAAGAATTTATAACATATAATTTTAATCCTATATTTAAAAAATGTAAAATATAATAGTATAATTTAATTTATTTTGAATTATATTTTTTTAAATACACACAAAGATGTTTTCAAGATTTTTTATATTAATATATAGATTTATTTTCTAAATATAGAGTAAATCTTATAAAGATATTTTTAATAAGATTTAAATAGATTAAATTTAATTCAACTTTATTATATAAATAGATAGATGCCACATGTCAGCATATGGTATTTTTGAGAGGATGACGTGGCGTTTATGATGTGTCTTGATGAGAGTCGTTGATATGTTTGATCATGTTTTATAATGATTTACAGATATAACTTTGATTTGATTTTTTTTAATTAGAATGAAGTTAAAAAAAAAAAAGAAGATACAATAAGGGTAATACAGTCTGCACATGTACAAAAGTATTCAGGATTTATTATATAGATTATTATTATTATTATTATTATTATTATTATTATTTTACTTAGTTTTTATTATATATTATACTTACATAGTTGTTACAATTAATCTATATATTAATAAAACCATTAGTGAACAACATATCCTACATTTAATGTGGTGTCTCCATTTCAAATTTCTAATTTTTATGGCTTTTTGCATTTTTTATTTATTAATTTTAGAGTTTCTCATTTATTATTTATTTATTCATTCTAGATTTTCAATTTTTGAAATATATGGAATTTTCAATTTATACGGAATCTCACAATATTGTTCACTTTTAAAAAGATTTGAAAGATTTGACATTTAAAATTTAAAAAGATTTGAAAGATTTTAAATTTTAAATTTATATACAATTTCCAATTCCAATTTATATAGGGGATGTTTGAGAGTCAGCGGATCCGCCAGCAGATAGCAGATTTGGAGAGAGAATATGTTGATTGAATCCGCTATATGCTCCTAAATATGCCGGCTTCCAAACAAGCCCATATTACATATAATTAATATGTAAAATACTTCTCTATATTCAAATATTTTTTACAGACCCACTTTTCATACAGTACATTTTAAATCATGAATAACTCAAGTTCAGTACAATTAAAAATTCTAAAAGTTCGATGTTTAAAAACTACAGGACGAGACGAATCTAACAATATCTCACTTGGCTATATTTTAACTTGTATAACTATGATAAAACTTTAAGTGGAAGTCTATGTGTGATTAGTAGCACATTTACATATGTCAACAATATTTGACTTGGAAGTAGTAATATGAAACTTATTTACATTTTATTATATTAAAAGTTATACAAAACATTTATAATTATTAAGAAAATTGTGAAAATTCATATTATGTGAATAATTGGTTTACAATAAATTACCTATTTTCGTAAAAATATTATAAATAAAATAATGGGGTGTATAAAGAGTTATTGGAGTGCGGATATATCCATTATTAAATAAAGAATGAAAATAAAATTTATTTAATCTACTTTTTAAGGAAGAATTCATTAATCTATGTCATTAATCTATGGTTTATCAGATTTACAATTTACCGAAGAACAAATACGAAATCTAACTTTGTTAAAAATTGAAAAGCTAATTGCTGCAAATTCTATAAGTTTGAAACTTTTATCCGGAATGCCGGTACCGGATGAAGTTTTAACGTCTGAAAGAGAATCTACTAATAATAGAAGAGTCATATTATAATAAGAAAAAAATATGATGACAGATCATACTAAGCCATTACCTTTGTTGACTAATGAACAAAGAATATTTATAATAAGATAATGTCTGCAGTTGATAGTGGTGAGGGTGGATTCTTTTTTCTTTACGTGGTGGAACTGGCAATACATTTGTCTGGAAACCATTATGTTCAGCCCTTCGTGGAGGCGTGATATTATATTGCTTGTAGCATCCAGTGGAATAGCATCACTATTTCTTCCAAGAGGTAAGACTGCACATTTTAGATTTGGTATTCCACTAGATTATGATGAGAATTCTACCTACAAAAAAGTTGCCACAGAAAATGATTTAACCTCTTTTCTAATTAAAACAAAATTCATTATTTGGGATGAAAATTCTTGATTGGTATAATGATTATAAGCCCATATGATTTAATCAAATTTCTCATTCGATTTCAGCGGAGAAAATTCTCACTCGCAGTTTGTTTAGCAATGACTATAAATAGAAGTCATTGTCAATCTTTAAAAAATGTTGAACTCTATCTTCCAGAATCGGTTTTTAGAGTGGACTCAAAGCATTAATATGTAATTAAGATGGATTAACTCAAGATACAATAAAAATATTGTCTATAATGAAATTCATATATGCCAAAAAAATTAAAAAATGCATACTTCATGCAGGCGATGGTAATTGGTAAAACTGGTATTGATTTGGAGATGTACAATCATGTGTGATATTTCAAGATGATTTTCTTATGAACTCTACGGGTCGACAATTGTTGAGATTATATATACAAATATAAATTGTACCACTTCAAATCCAGACATTTTTAAAGATGTTGCTAGACTAGCACCTACAAATGAGATATTGATACGATCAATGATTACATCATAGAACATATGTCTGCGAATGAAAAAATATATCTCAGTTCTAAAAATATTTGTCAAGATGATGAAAGTAAGTATATATAGTGACGATGAAATATTTTCATCGGAATATGAAAGCATGATCAAACTTTCAGGATTACCGAATCATGAAATAAAGTTGAATGAGGCCTGCATAGCCATGTTTCTTAAGAATATAGATTTATCAAATAAATTATGCAATGGAAACACGTTGATAGTAAACAAGATGCGGAACCATACAATTAAGGCTAAATAATTTTGTAAACTATGAAAGTTGAAAATTCTTGATAGAATGATTATAAGCCTATGGATTTAACCAAATTCCCATTCGATTTTAAAGGAGAAATTTCTCACTTTGTTTTAAAGTGATTATAAACAAAAGTCAATGTCAATCTTTAAAGAATATTAAATACCATTTTTCAAAACCAATTTTTAGCTTTGAACAATTATATGTTGTGATATCTCGTGTCACTAGCAAGAAAGGAATCAAAGTATTAATATTTAATTAAGATGGATTAACTCAAGTACTACAAGAAATGTTGTTTACAATGAAATTTATATATAAAAGAAAATTGCAATATGGATACTTGATGTAGGTGATGGTAGAAACGGTATTGATCTTGGAGATATAGTTAGATGTTACATTTCCGGATAATATTCTTATAAACTCTACGGGTGATCCTGTAACATTTTTTTAGTGTACATATACAAATATAAACTGCATTACTTCGTATATAGACATTTTTAAAGATATGTGTTATACTAGCCCCTTCCTGTGAGATGGATTGATACAATTAATGATTACATCATGTAATTTCTGTCTGCAAATAAAAATGTATATATCCGTTCTAAAAATATTTGTCAAGAGGATGAAAGCATGGATAATGACAATGAAATATTTTCATCAGAATATCTAAACACGATCAAGTTTTCTGGACTACTGAATCATAAAATAAAGTTGAATGAGGGTTGTATAGTAGTTCTTTTTAATTATATAGATCCATCAAATAAATTATGCAATGGAAGCAGGTTGATAATAACCAAGATGCGAAACCATATAATTGAGGTTAAACTAATATTGGGAAACCATGAAAGTGGAAAATTCATGATTGGTAGAACGATTATAAGCACGTCCGATTTAACCAAATTCTCCATTCGATTTCAGATGTAACAATTCTCATTTGCAATTTGTTTTGCTATAAATGTAAAGAAAAGTCAATGTCAATCACTTAAGAAGGTTGAACTCTATCTTCGGAAACCAGTTTTTAGCAATAAACAGTTATATCTTGCGATATCTCGTGTCACTAGCAAGATGAGACTCAGAGTATTAGTATTTAGTTAAAATGGATTAATTCAGAATACTACAAGAAATGTTGTTTGTAGTGAAATTTTCAGCAAATTGTAAGGAAAATTTTCATATCATGCTTAATACTTATTTAAATTTATTTAGTTTTAAATAAAATTTCAAATTAAAAAAATATAATTTTACTATTTATTTTTATTGATCTGCTATGTTTGTACGGGACAAGCAACAAGAAGACGGTTTAAAATGATTTTTTTTATTAGTTATAAAAATAATTAAACTATAATTATCATATTTTCTCTATTAGTTTCATATGATATAACTATATATATTATATATAAAATATATAATTATACCCGTCGAGTCTCGACGGGTTAGTTACTAGTTGAGTGAATATGACAGATGTTTATTTGTACATATATAAGAAACCAATATAGTCAAGTGATGTTGGATTCATCTAATTATTTAGTTTTAAAATATATATCAAATGTTTATAATTTTTAATTATATACCATTTGAGTTATTAATGGTTAAATATGTGTCTTGAATTGCTCGTAAAGTACAAATGTAACATATAATGATAACGAAGTATTTTTTTTATTTTTTTATTTTTTGTTTTTAATTTCTAAATTTTCTGACTTGGTTGAAGATCAACGAATACTATTGGATTTATTAATATGACTAATGTAATTTAAGGACGAATTTTACATTAAAATGGTTTCACCCGATGTCCTCCCAACATGCTCCCCCTTCTCATCAATATTACTATTATTTTTCAATCCGGTTAAGTACAATCTGTGTAACAGTCTGTACGTGCAGAAATCACAAAAACTATATATTCCATTACAAAAATCATCTCTCTCATCATAAATCCTTCCATCACAACCATCTCTCCCATCGCGGATATACACTACAAGAAATTCGCGGGAAGGGGACGAATTTGGGGACAAAATTTTATTGAAGTCGTCGCCTAATGAATTTCGCCGCCTTGTTTGTCGCCTAGTGCGTTAGGTGACGAACAAGGCAACGAAATCCTTTCATCGTCTTCCCGTGAACTTTTTTTAGTGATACAGGCTAGGAAATGAATGGTGAGATCCCATATCACACAAATTACATAAGGAATAAAGGGGAGGGATAGGTGGCGAAGTGGAGAATTGAACATCTATCCTTTCAGTGACTACATGCCAAGTTTTCATCCCCTTCCAACTAAGTACTCCTTCCCTTTTTTTTTAAAAAAAAAAAAAGTGTAACTTTTTGGCTTTTTTTATTGTTCATTATAACACTTTGACTTTTATTTTTGTTATAATTATACAAGAAAAAATATTGTGATCTTGTTTGATTCGTCTCGTCTTGTAGTTTTTAAATTTTAATATAAAATATTTAGAATTTTTACTTGTACAGAATTTGAATTATTAATAATTTAAAATGTACATTGTTATACTTGCAAATTACTAGAAACATCACACTTAAAGAAACGGAGTAAGTATTAATAATAGCTTTTCATTTGACTTTATATAATGGCTTATTGAATGTTTTTTTTCTGCTGAGCTTACTTATTGAATGTTTTTTTGGCTCGACACTTATTGAATGTTGAAATCTATATATTTAATAAAATGATTTAAAAATAGAGATTATCACAAATATTTAAGTATCATTCGTTACCGGTATTTTATAATATAATATTATTAACTATACGTTATGTAAATCTTGGGTTGCAAATTGATTTGCTCACGTCACAAAAATAAAAGATAAAAAAAAAATTAAAGTGTATATGCCCTACTTTCGAACACACATAAAAAAAGTGTATAATTATATTATACTCCATTTCAGCCAAAATGAAATTGACTCATTTAAACAACTATTGTACTTTGTATAGAAAAAAAAGGTGATAATTTTTAATGGGACCATGGGAGTACATACTTTTGATCGATTAGCTAGAGCACACACTCCTACTTCCTGTTCATAATGTTTACAGTATTATAGGTCATTTTTTTTTAAAAAAAAAATGAAGGCAAATTTCACATTTCTTTTCCATTTTATCTTATACTTATTCTTTATATGTTTTGGTTTATTAAGTTGATGATGATGATGCATAATGATTATTAATTAAAGAAAAGTAAGTATTTTTTAGTTTAACCAATGTTTGTTATACTAAATTCAACTATATACAAGAAGTACTGTTATCATATAAAGTCCATAAAAACAAAGCGCAAAAATTTGTCAACTTCCAGGACTAAATGACGCAGTAGACAAGCTATTAACGGCTCCAGGGATTTGAGTTCCGCGTAGGATCTTCACCGTTACTTGTACTGAATCAACGGTGGGAATCCTCTGCTCCAAGGAGTATCAACAAGGCAGCTAGTACAGTGCTTTTCAAACGCACATTGACCCCCGTTTTCTTCCTTCTTGTAGTTTATTCACTTCTATGCAATATATGGCTTTGACTTTCAGTTTCAGCTAATGTAAATAATTTTACTTTGCCCAAAAGGGGCTTCAATAGAATCAGAAACCAAAAAGAATACAGAACAAGAACAATGAAACCAGTATGTGTAATCAGATGTGAACCACATTATCTTTGAAAGAAAATAGTAAAACAAACCAACTCATCCTCTACCTATTAAACAATCATGTTTAATTACAAACCCCAAGACCAATGAAAACCCTGGGATTTACACTGAAAACCCCATTTCTTTAAACTGCTCAAAGATTATTTAATTTTGGGAAGCCTTAAATGTGCATTGGGGTTAATGAAATGGGGTTTCTTCCAAGTCAACCCAAATATTAAGTATAGTATTTATAATGAGATGAGATCTGCAAACAAGGGAGCCAATGGCTTCCTAATCTAATCTCCCCCTAATTTCCTTTAAAAATAATTTCTATTTGTAACTCCCATTGCATCTTTTGCATTTGATTTGAGTGCCTTCCATGTTTCAGGCGAATATAGATCCAACAATAATGGTGCCCTGCTGGTAGTAGCAAATATTTATTGCACCAAAATTTGAAATCCCCAACCTTCTCCTTCTCCTGTATAAATCACATTTATTTCTCCACCAGCATCACTTCAATTTCAATCCCTCTCTGTAAATTTCACCAGTTAAAAAGATAAAATAACACTTGTACCTAAAAAAAAAACCCTTCTTTGGTCCTCTTTTTTTTTTTTTTTTCTTGATTGAAATGTATGCTCTTGTGTGATGCTGTGTTGAGCCTATAAATCCCAAATCTTTGCACTTTTTCCTTTTGGGTTTTCTCCAAGAAGTCACTAATTCCATGGATTTGTCCACTCTTGTTCAAATGAAAGACAGGAACTTTCTTTCCCCAACACAAGCCCCATTATTGATGTTCTTATCATCCCCTCCACCTCCCCCTTTTGTGCAGCAATCTTCACAGTCCAGTAATGGGTTCACGAATTTGAACAACAAGGTAAGTCCGAGCATTTTGCTGATCATAATCATCCTTGCCATTATTTTCTTCATATCCGGTGTGCTCCACTTGCTTGTGAGATTTCTTCTAAGGCCCCAAAATCGGGACCCCGATGAAATGGACAATGTGACGGCCCTTCAAGGCCAGCTGCAGCAGCTGTTCCACTTGCACGACGCCGGCGTGGATCAGTCCTTCATTGATGCCCTCCCGGTGTTTAATTACAAAGCAATCATCGGCGTGAAGGATCCGTTCGATTGCGCTGTCTGCTTGTGTGAATTCGAGGCCGAGGATAAGCTCAGGCTGCTGCCCAAATGCAGCCACGCCTTTCACATGGAGTGTATTGATACTTGGCTTTTGTCGCATTCCACTTGCCCCCTTTGCCGGGCGAGTCTGCTGTCGGATTTCGCCCCGAGCACTCACCGCTCGCCGATTGTCCTCGTTTTGGAATCCGGCGGGGAGAGCTCGAGGGAGATTGGAACTCCGTCGGATGCTGGAGTAATGATGAGCAGTTCAATCGGGAGAGTTAATTCGCAATTGACCGGAGATCGCGACGAGTCGAGACGCATCGATTTAGGGTTAGGAATCGGATTAGGTCAAAAGTCCTGTGAGATTCAGGTAAAGGAAGAGGAACCAGGATTGCAAAAGGGGGTTGTAGTCGCCGTGAAGCTCGGAAAATTCAAGAACGTCGACGGCGCCGGCGAAGGTGGGAGCAGCGACACGAATTCGGAAGCGAGAAGATGCTTCTCGATGGGATCCTTCGCGTACGTGATGGACGAGACATCATCTCTCCAAGTCCCCATTCGAACGCCTCTGAAGAAGCCGTCCACCAAGAAGCCTTCTTTACCACTCACGCCGGGACACCGGCCGGCAATGTCGGAATGCGGCGGATGCGGCTCGTCAAGGGAGTTCAACGGCCTAGAAGCATTCAAGATCCTGGAGCTCCAATCGTCCCACAATGACGACAACCTCCATAGCTCAATTGGGAGACCCACCAAGAAGGAAAGCATCTCGGTGTCCAAAATTTGGCTAAGGGGAAAAAAGGAGAAACAATCTACCAATGCAGAATCATCAAGAAGGGCATTCTCCTTCCGGTTTCCGATCAATCGAAACGACATGTCAAATTGGGGAAATGGGTTTGATGAAGAAGTTGGGAGCTGCAATAGCTTGGATTCTCAACCAAATGCACCTTCGTTTGCAAGAAGAACACTTCTTTGGCTAATGGGAAAGCCAAACAAGGTAGTTCATTCTTCATCCGCAACTTCAAGTCTTCAACCCCAACCATTATTTAATTAATTATAGATATTACTTAATTTTCCCCATTTTGTTTGATAAATTTTCCTCCTAGCTAGAGTTCTTTATTTCATTCCTTAGTTTAGTGGAAATTTTATAAGAGCAAAGAAAAGAAATGATGAAATGGGAGTATCGAGGGGAGAATTTTTTTTTCCTTTGTAAAATGTGTATTGAACATATATATGGTATTTTAATTTAGACAAAAATTTTTGGGCATTGTTGCTGGATGTTTGTTCGGTGGGAAATGTTGGGTGGTTTGGTTTGGTAGAAATTGCCGAAATTTCTCTTGGTTGAACATTTTTGAATCATTGTCAAGTTGGAACAAATGTTGAAGGTGAAATCAATGATTCAAATCGGTCTCCATAGTGGTTACGTATTGAATTGAATAACCAACATATAGCTTCTAGATAGATTTTGAATTGCTACATTACATCATAACATGTGAGCATTAAAGGTTGCAATTATAACATGTCACCTAATTAGTTTTCAAGCATTTATTATTGTTTATTTATATTGAGATATTAATTGAATCCCGTATGCCATGTCATCGAACTGTTTGCGCGGAATAGTTGGGAAATAGTCATCCTCCATCCCAGTTTATTTTTATTTATGTATTTATTTATTTTTCGTATTTATTTATTTTTTTAAACAATGCCATTAGAAAAAAAAATCCACGAAACAAAAAGAACAGTGGAAACAACACAACCAAATTCAAACTACCGCGACCCCATGCTCGCACTCATATAGTATAAAGTAAAACAAATTTTTAGTGCGCTTTTGTATTTATTCGATTTCTATATTGACTGAAATAAATGATTATTCACATTGTTGCTTTTGTATGGATGCATAGCTTGTATGTTTTCTATATAATTGCAAGTATGTCCAATTATCTAATACTGTAGATAACATGGTGTGTTAGGAATCACACAGAAGATCATGTTGTCAGTTCCTTATAAGATATAAACAGTATTCACAACTGAGATAGTTTGGGACATAACTATTGGTTTAAGTTGTACTGGAAACTTGTAATTAGTTTATCTTGACTATTAGTTTGCAGTAGTGCGCTGCGTCGCATTGAATGGATCACTGTTGAGATGCATTCTTCTATTCTGACATAAGAAGAATCAAGATCTCGGCGACTCTGATAAATTATTAATCCTAGTAGAGATAAATCAGACACATGGAATATTTGTTGGTCGCTTTGATTTACCATGAGTGAGAATCCTAGTTGATTCAATATGCTTCGTATTTTGGGCGCCGATATTATTTGCATGGTGTCTATTTATTCTCACTAGGGCACTGTGTCCTGGTTATCCGGGTTGATGACGTCCCCTTAAGGAGCTGAATAAGGATCATTGTATGAACCCTGCAGGTGGATTTATTCCGTACAATGATGAAGTTTGAGTGGTACTACTTAAGGATTAAAAGAGATTAATTAATTAAAATTGTCAGAAGTTTTAATTAATTAATGGACGTGTGATATCTTAAACATAGGGAATCAATTGAGTTTAATAGAAGCCCAGATTCCATCTGGATCGGGCCGGGAGTGCAATATTAATTATTTAGTGGAATTAATTAATGTTTTATAGGCCAAATCATGTTCTGGGCTGAACATAAGAATTTGAGTCTGTAAAGGAGCCTGAGCCTGATACCTTCTAGTGGATCCCCAGTCTGGCCCAAGGACCAACTAGGAGAGTCTATAAATAAGTCTCCAGAAACCCTAGTCACCATAACACAATCATAATTTTCTTCCAACAAGAGAGAGAGGGGGCGGCCAAGAGGGTTTCTTGGAGACCAAGTTTTTCTCTTCATCCGTTCGATAGATTTCTGTCCATCCGGAGTTCGTACGGGGTCGGGAACAGTCTGGAAGATTCCTAGTATTGAATCCGTTCGTGTGCAAGGAGGGAGATCCGTACGTGCGCCCGTTCGTGTGCTTGAAACATTGTTCGTGGTTGCATATTACAGATCTATGGACATAGACGAAAAGAACCAAGTTTTCAATCAGACGTTGTTGCAGATCTGCTTTGGAAAGGTAATTTTCGAAACCATTCTAGTAGATATATTATAAAGCCATGTATGTATGTGTTGGCATCCAATAAGGATCCCTGGGCACAGACCACCTTCATAGGTGTGTTCCATCAATTGGTATCAGAGCCAGGTTTCGTGATTATTGGCTCTGCCGGAAAACACATAGTTGGTATTTAGATTATGTATTTTCTAGCATGTTCTTGGATGAAAAATAAATATAAATATAAATTTAATTTATATTTATATTTATTTTATTATTTTCATGTGTTGTATGTTTCCCGTTAAAGCCCTAGTTTTGTTGTAAACGTTTTTCCCACCAGATAATAAGTGTGGGTAGATTAGGCGTTTTTCATAGATCAAATGTATATTGCACTTTTTAAATTGATCATATCTCAAAATATATACAAGTAAAAATTATGTGAAATATATATTCGAAAACTCCACGATTAGACGAATCTAACAAGACCAAACTTGACTATTTTCTTCCAAATATTTACTTGCAATAATATTGAGTCAGTTAAACAATGAACAGTGTCAAAAAGTCAAACAGGACGTCTGAAGTGGGACGGAGTATTATGTAATGTAATGATGGAGATGGGCATGAAAAAGAGCAAATGGAGGCGATTTCACATGAAAAGGCGGCGGCGGCGACGGAATTGGTGGTTGGGTAGACGGCGAGGCTGGTGGTGGCGGCTGCAGGGTTGATGGAAAAACTAGGGTTTTGGCCCAATGGGTCGAAATACTAGGGTTTCCGTCGGCAGAAACTGTTTGGGCCGTAACTTTTGCCTCGGATGTCCATTTTGGGACCATGATACCTTTTCGGAAACTTCTCAGCGCCAGATTCGGACGTTTGACAGACTTTTTTCGCCATTCTTTAAAGTTGGACGTCTGGTGAAGTTTCATTGCATTGCATGAGAGGCAGATCCAGGCATCGTTCGGCGCCCATTTGAATGTTGTAATAGTTATTTTAGGCTATTAGATAGGTTCTTGGGGCTGCGCGGGATTGCTTTATTTTATTGCTTTCTTTATTTGTTGATGTGATATAAAATTTAAATTTAAATTTATAGATAAATTTAAATTTAAATTTAAACACGCTAGAAATCACGTTTTAAGTGATTTGCTTGGGCTTATGTGATTTGCATGTTAGGAGCACGTTAGGAATTTAATTATTTCTTGATGCATGCTATGGAAAAACCTACAAGTTAAATGACTAAGTCTAAATTATTGAATTTTAATTAATTCACGGGCCTCCACAATTGATCTCTATGTAAAGTGATTGTCATACGCGTGGCCCATGAGGTCTCCTCCCTAACGGATGTTGACTTCCACAAGCTTGCTAGATCAGATTTCTAATTTAATGATTTAATTTTAAGTAAAGTGTGAGGCATACGCGTGACCCATGAGGTCTCCTCCCTAACGTATGTGCCATGCATAATGCATAAGTTTACTAGAAAAATTATTTCAAGATAACTAGAGGAGATTATTGACATGCGATATGACTACCCCATCGGTCGCGTATTAATTGTGCATAATTATCCTTAAGGTTAAATTGTGGTCAAGACTTAGATGTGAACTTTAACATAACCCCCCCACGAGGCCCCTGTTTTTATTTACATGGCCAGTTTTAAAAGATCGACAATTAATTTCATTCGTCATAAGGATAAGTTGATGAGATAATGAAATTAGAGGCTGGGTGCCTGTTTGATAAATGCATGTGTAAACGTCCATCCTAACATGGCTTGCATATTCGTTTATTGAGCTGTCGAAGAATGCATAATTTCAATGGTTTTGAGGTTTTTCATGTTATTATGCTTTCATGAGAATGTGAATAAATTGCTTATACTTATGTGTTTGCATGTTTTATTTATTTCAGTCATCAACATGTCGTTCAATCCACCTATGACTATTCTCAATCAAAACAAATTGACCGGTCCAAACTACTTGGACTGGAAACGAAATCTGGATATTGTCCTTGTCGCTGAAGAGTACAAATTTGTGCTCACTACTCCTGCTCCGGCGGCCCTGACTGATAGTTCCACCCAAGAGGAAATGGAGGCTCATTGGAAGTGGCATAAGGCAAATGAGATGGCTTGTTGCTATATATTGGCCTCTATGACCAACGTACTGCAACAGCAGCATCAAGGTATGCCTACTTCTACTGAGATGATGTTGAGTCTCAAGGAGCTTTTTGGTGAGTCAGACAGATCAGCGAGGTTTGAGGAAATGAGGAAGATTATGTCTTCTTCTATGCCAGAGGGAGGGTCAGTGCGTGAGCATGTTCTCAAGATAATGGAAAATTTGAATGAGATAAAGCTGCTCGGGGGTAGTATTGATGGTGACACCAAGATCGATATTATCCTGCACTCACTCCCAAAGTCCTATGAGAACTTCCGCCTAAATACCATCCTCACCAAGAGGAACTATACACTAGCTGAGCTTCTAGTGGACTTGGTTGCGACAGAAAGTCTTATGGGAAGTACTCCATAGGCTCTGTTTTCTGTGCAGGCTGGACCTTCTTCGTCTAAGGGCGGGAAGAAGAAAAAGCCCATTAAGAAAAAGAGCAGTGGAAATGCTGGAAGCAGTGGGAGCAAGTCGGTTGCGCCTTCTAGTGGCGTGAAGAAACCGAAAGGAAAGTGCTTCAAGTGCGCTAAGACGGGACACTGGAAAGCTGATTGTCCTTTCCTAAAGGGCAAAAATGGTACGCCTCTTGTATTAGTTGTTGAAACATGCTTTGCGGCTAGTTCTACCAGTTCATGGATAGTAGATACTGGAGCCACTAATCATGTTTGTTGTACTTTGCAGGGCTTTCTGCAAACAAGGCAGCTGAGTGAGGGCGAGGTTACCATTCGCTTGGGAAATGCATTCGCGAGTGGCGGTGGCTGCAGTGGGAGATGTGCACTTATCTTTTTCTGATTCTGTTTTAGTTTTGAAGAACGTTTTATTTGTGCCTAGTTTTCGAACGAATCTAATTTCAGTTTCAAAACTTTATAAGGATGGCTATTCAGTTGTTTTAAATGAAGATTCTCTTATTATTATGAGAAACAACACTGTTATCTGTTCTGGCACGATGGAAAACGATATTTATTCTATTACTTGTGCACAACAAACTGAAACTCAAGTTCATGCATCTATATCATTAAAGAGAAAGGAACCTTCTAAAATGAATCAAACATATTTGTGGCACTTTAGACTTGGTCATGTCAATCTAAGGAGGATCCAAAGACTGGTAAGTAGTGGTTTTATGGGCTCTCTCCAAGTGGAACTATTCGCAACCTGCGAATTCTGCCTGGAAGGCAAGATGACGTCGAGGCCCTATAATACCCAAGGTAATAGGGCCAATAATGTGTTAGAATTGATTCACTCTGACGCATGTGGGCCTATGTCCATTCAAGCTAGGGGTGGTTTCGAGTATTTTATCACTTTTATTGATGATTACTCGAGATATGGATACATATACTTGATGCGCCGCAAGTCTGAATGCTTTGACAAGTTCAAAGAATTTAAGGCAGAAGTAGAGAACCGTCAAGGGAAGAGTATCAAGTCACTGCGGTCTGATCGTGGTGACGAATACCTTAGCGCTGAATTTAGGCAATACTTATTAGAGAGTGGGATAAGATCCCAGTTGACTGCACCTGGTACTCCGCAACAGAATGGTGTAGCTGAAAGAAGGAATATGACTCTGTTAGATATGGTGAGATCGATGATGAGTTATGCCTCCCTACCTATCTCATTTTGGGGATATGCCTTGGAAACAGCGGCGTACATACCGAACTTCGTGCCTTCTAAATCAGTTCCGAAGACTCAAATGGAATTGTGGTCCGGGCGAAAGCCCAGTATGGACCACATTCGGATTTGGGGTTGCCCAGCAAATGTGTTGGACAGGGAAGCTGATAAATTGGCACCTAGGACGAAAGTGCGACTATTTGTAGGATACCCCAAAGGAACGAGAGGGGGTTATTTTTATAGTCCTAGGGATCATAAGGTAGTGGTTAGCACCAATGCCCGGTTCCTAGAGGAAGACTATGTGAGTGACCATAAATCCAAGAGTGAGATTATTCTCAATGAGCTAAGAGGAGACAATAGCATACCGAGTGTACAAGAAGATATACCACAAAATACTGCACAACGTGTTGACACTGATGTCACCACACATGAATCGCCTCGATGTAGTGGGAGGGTAACTCGCTTACCCAGTCGTTTCTTGTTGGTGGGAGAGTCTTTGAAACTTTTGAAAAATTTTCCACACGAGTATTTTTAAGAAAATAAGATAATCCCGGTTTTTTACTTTTATTTAATGAAAATCGATTTATGAAGGCGGAGTTGGGATTAGGGATATATTTATAGGTTGTCACGTTTTTATTTACTCGTGTTAAGAAACTGTGCCCCCGAAAGCGCCTGGAGTAAAAAATTGCAGTATTTATAGTAAGTACCAGATCGTTCACTGAAGGATGTGCGATAGAAGCAGGGCCCACATCGTTTACTAAGATTTTCTACTCGGTTACTCGATTCAAGTTTGTGTTTGATTATGATCTACTTGACATAATTTAATTCTAAGCTATGAAAGCAATAGAATAAAGCAGATAAAATTATTCTAGAAAGCGAATTAAATTTAATCTAAGAAAGCAATAAAATTATTCTAAGAAAGCGGTTAAAATTATTCTAAGAAAGCAAATTTAAAATGAGACAGAAGGAATATGAAGGAAATAATAAAAATTGGAAAGATTCAGATGAAACAATAATTAAACTTCCATTTTAATACACAGATCTTTGTTTGGGATAATCCTTCAGTTAGCTAACTCTCATACTCTCTATACCATGTTCCCTTTAACAGACAGGTACTTACAGTAAGAGTTTACATACTCTTAAGAAATCAAAATCTAAGATACCACAGACTCATAACTGCCCTTGCATGGCCCTGCTAAGACATATTATTTATCCGTGGTGGTCAAGCAACACCCGACAAGTCATTTATTGAGATGCCAAGTACTGCTATCATTCCCCCATGTCACACCCTAAGTTTCTAATTAAGCCCTGAACTATCCCTTAACTTTCAGTCCTAGTAGCAGTTAGAAGATCTAGTCACACATCCGAGTGACCTCTACGAAAGCGATTAAAGAAAGTAGTAAAGAAAGCATTTAAAATCCTATCACTCGGGAGTTTTAAAAGCTTCGTACTGGTAGTAAAAGAAAGCTCCCAGTCGGAATGACCGGGCGTGGATCAAGAATTCCCGGATCTCGGTGAACCGCTCACAGTGTTCACTTCCTTCCGGGTGGTTATGAGATACAAACTAATGAAACGAACTAATAAATTAGTTCGTTCCGGATGCACTCACACAGGACTCAAAAATAGGCTCTGGCAGAAGAGGAGAGCAGTTGAAAGAATACTCAACCCTACCTCAGAAAATAACCAAGGCCTATGTATTGTTCCTCTAGAATTATCTAACACACTGTATTTGAATCCAAGTGGATCCCATCTCGGTGTGATAGTTAAGACTAAATTACCAATACACATCAATTTCGGAAAATAATCGATCTGAAAATCATTCCCTTAACAGGTACTCGATTTTCAATAAGAACACAGACCCTTTCAGTCTAGATGAGACCTAATCGCTGACTCTGATTCTAATTTCCCAAAATCAATCCCCAATCAAATGTGAATTAGTCATAAACAGTGGAATTTATCCCTTACTTAGATCCGGATTTTTTAAATGAATTTTTGTTGGAAATTTATTATGAGACATCTAATTTAAATCACGACTTCTATGTCCAAGGGAAGGATCCCAAAATAATTATGACCACAATATTTATATAATAGTATCATGCCTAATTTTATAAGGAAGTGTAAAATAAAATTAACCCAAAATATAAGGTGGGTTTAGACAGAATGTGTTACACAAAGATGAAATAGCCGGAGATGAGAGGAATTTATTTGGCTAAAAAGATGACAAAAATACTCAGGATAATCCGGACTGCAAACATCTGCTATCCAGGTCCTGACTATTCCAGGTGGGATAATTTTTAGACAGTGGAATGCCTTAAATGACAGTTGCCGCCGTCATCTTAGACTCCACTGTCTGTGAACTGGATAAAAACCCACATATTCTATCATTGCAATAATTATTAGACAACATTGGCATATATCATCTAACATTACTACAGCTCCAGATTCTGGTTTGAAATTAAAAGAAAATAAAACTGTATTTGGACAGATGCTGACTGAGTGGCTACTTCATTTCCTGGTAAGAGGACCGTTCGCCTGACCTCGTCAGTCACTATCCAAACCATGCAAAATAACAAATAGTAATTAATACATAGACTACGGGCTACTTCATTTCCCGGTAAAGGGACCGTTCGCCAACATTATTCTATGGTATTTTTCACTATTCATTTCACACAACATAGGTAAAGACAAAATAAATGAAAGAAAATATTTTTGGGTCTTCTTGTATGAGAGACATTGGTTTCTCATGCAAGGGTATGGAAATTAATTCATAATTACTCTTTATGGTCTAAATAATCTCTCATTCCATAATTAATTACAGTCCGGATTATATACTTAGATCATTAGAGTTTAATTTATGTAGAAAAATCTTTTAATGGAAATTGAACAAAGTTCTTTATATTAAATTAATCATGGGTTGAGATCATTGAATTTCAACATCAAAATATTAATACAAAGGTTCAATCAATTAATGAGATGAGATGGAGAATAAAAATTTGGCAATAAGAGTGCCATGCATGTTGTGAGACAGAAATTGCGTCGTGGACCGTGGGTTCACGACGGGAGGATCACGACATGAGAGGTGGGAAATAAAAGAAATTGGATTTTTAGAAATTTAGGGTTTCCATGTCGCTAGACAAAAATTGTGTCGTGAGGCGTGGTCTCGCGACACGAGTCTGGCGACACAGGGGTTGGAAGTCAGAATTTTTGGACATTAAAAGAGATGAGGATCCAGTCGTGAGACCATAAATTGTGTCGCGAACCTAGGCTCGCGACATGGGTCTCGCGACTGGATAGTTTGTGAAAATTTGCTAAGTCATGGAGGCCCAGTCGCTAGACTTGAATTGTGGCGCGAGACATGGTCCCGCGACAGGAGTCAAGCAACTGGCATGGTCTAGCAAAAAATTCTAAGTATTTGATTCCCAGTTGCTAAACTTGGAAAGTGTGTCGCGAGACGTGGTCTGCGACAGGTTGGTCTAGCGACTGGGCTTTCAATATATTGTTAGGGCATACTTTCCTAGTCCTGAAACTAAAATTGGGTCCTGAACAGTGGGTTCAGGACATGAGTTACACGACGAGCCTCTCAGAGAAAATGCAAGAGTTTGGTCCCCAGTCGCTTAGCATTGTGTCGCGAACCGTGGGTTCACGACAGGGGTGCCTCACGACTGGGGGTTTTAAATTAAAGGACAAGTGTCCTGAGACATCCAGTCCCGAAACTCCCCTCTGATCGCGAGACGTGGTCTCGCGACTGGAGGCGGTTTGCGACCAGGAGGTGGTTCAGGACACATGTCAGGCACAGTAGCATGCATTATGCGTGATCTCACCCTGTTTCAGATCTAAAAGTGACTTAAAGCTAGAAACAACCAAGCATAATTTAGATCTAACTAAAACATGCTTGAATAAAATTAAATAAACTAAGACAAACCTTAAAATAAAACAAAAAGAATTCTAATCTAGGGTTTAATCATTCACTATGCATGAACCTAACCTCAATTAGTAAACAATAAGCATAATATGAAAAATTAAAGGTCAAATGATCACAAATAAAATGAAAGCATTAAATCCATGGGTTTAGAACACCCATTTCATGTTTTTGGGATACATTTTCAGATTTAACTCCCCATTTATTAAGTGGGTTTGTTATTATCCATTAAGTTGGATAATACAAACCATAGAAACAAGGTAAAAAACGAAAACATGGTAGAAAGTGGCTACCTACTGCCCTAAAATGGAAAACCAACAAGAATTTAAGCTAACCACCCTAATCTAATAACAAAATTTAAATAATACAAAAAAAAAAACTAACTAAAAACTACCTAAGAGAGAGCTCTGCAAACTATCTTCAAGAAAGAAAGAATCCCCCCCTGAACATAGGGATCACCACCTATTTATAGAAGTGAAACCCTAAGCCCATGGGCCTTGATCTGAGGCCCATTGTGTCTCAAGACATCACACACATCACAGCTGTGTCGCGGAATCACGTTGTGGCGCGAGACAAGGCTGCATGTCGCAAGGCTTCTCGACTGGGTCTTGATCCTTTTTTTTTTTTTTTTTTTTTTTTTTTTCATGTGGCGCTAAACTACACCCAGTCGCGAGACCATGCTTCGCAACTAGGGTCTAGCGACTGGTTGCCTTGGGACTGGATTCTCCTTCATCATCTTCTTGTGTCGCTAGACATTCCCCAGTCGTGAGACCATGCTTCGCGACTGGGAGGTCTAGGGACTGGCCTTATCCGCTTTCTGTCTCTTTGTGTCGCGGAACACCTCCCAGTCGCGAGGCCATGTTTCGCGACTGGGTACCAGTCTCACGACTGGCTCGTCCTTATTGGGCCTGATGGGCCAACATATATTTTTGTGGGTCTTTTCTTTATTTTCCTATCTTTTTGTATTTTGTGGGCCTGGTTTATTCTTTTGCCCATCTTTTTCATTTCTTTTTCTTTTCTTTCCTTTTTCTGTTGTTTTGGATTTTTCTATCATGAATGTGTAATAAAATTACATATTTATGCATTTTCATACCAACTTATTATTTTTACAAATATGCATAAATCAGTCAAATTCTACTGCTTTCTTATTTAAGATAAGACCGGAATGCGATCAAATGCCAGTTTCAGACACGGAAATGGATTGAAAATAATGGACATTTCTGGCCATTATCAACATCCTCACATTTATACTGATCGTTCCCGAGCAGTTAGAGTCAATGTTCCTTGGAACACGGACTCTACATATTCAATTCATTTTCGTGGCTTCATAAATTATATTCTTTTTGGATTGGGATAAGACAATCAAAAACTATAAGTATTAAATTCCCTTGATTGTAGTTTTTAATGAAATGATACTTGCTCACTACATCGGGCCTACAAATCAAGCATTATTGTCAACCCTTCATGAATATCATGTTTGAAAGATGCAAAGATTAGAAATCAGAATTAAGGTATGACACGAACAAACTTAATGAAATAGAACCTCACATATAAGAGAATCAGAAAAATTTACTCACTCTCAACTGGGGTTTAATCGTAAACACTCAAAATCAAATTTAATTAAATTATCCCATAAGCTTGCAATTAGACCAACTCGCCACCGGCTCATTTCTTCAAATCGAGATCCCGAGGTCTTATTTAAGGGTTATAATGGGGCATATGGTTGTAATATTGGTATGGAAGGGAATTATTGGGTTAAGGAGTGGCAAGAATTAATTCTATCATAACTTGGCATTGTTATTTAGAGTTTATGATCATCAACAGTTCTTTCTTTTGCTTTTCTTTTTCTATTGCATGACATTAGACTATGTCTAATTGCTTTGTCATTTGCAATTTTATTCTTGTTGAAATGATCATATTTCTTTTTCTTTTTCTTTTTTCTTTTTCTCTCTCTCTTTTTTTTGAATCGGTTTATTGAATACCGATTTGTATGTTTGATGATCACAAATTTAATGCCTTTGATGGAATTCATTATTGCACACTTGTGTTTGATTTTCTTGGTCTGTTTATAAGGCTAGGAATAATATAGTGGCTTCAAAGAAAAATTAGGTTTAAAGGCTCGGATTGGTTAATCCTAAGGGGAAAATATTTTTGGCTTTGGAATTCTAAAGAAGGCCAAAATTTGGGTTTTTCTAAGTGCCTCGATCATGTGCTCGATTTTTGGAATATGGCATGGTCTTGAATCGGTCCCAATTGCAAGTTCTAGTCTCCTTTAATCAAATTGATTCACACATCAAAGAAAATAAATGAGTAAAAATGACTCATGGCTCAAATCTCACAAGGTTGGATTGATTCATGTCATACAGTATTCTAAAATTTAATCAAAGTTTAACTCTAACAATCTATTCAATCAAAATTTTCAACATGCAGATTTATTACTCAATAAGCTGATCGCATCATTAAATTTTTATAGCTCAAAACCGTAGGAATTCATTTCATGCATGTTCTCAATTATATTATCCCAATTTAAAAGTTTGAAAATTTAATTACAAGCATAAATTTAACATGTGAATTTAGAGCAGGTTTATGCATACTTTTTGCTGGTTATTTAATTTAAAGCGATAAAGAGGCACTGTTAACATACTGGGTATGTCAACAGTAATTTTTGACCTGACAGTCACTTATTCATCTCGGACTGTCAGACATCTTTTTTTTTTTAAATAAAATTGCTTGTGGATCTCAAGATGAAGCACTGTTGTGCAAAGCAGTTAAATACATCATTTATAAGAGATTCTTGTGCAGTTAAGACAAACATGCACAAAAATATAGAATTCCCTTATATGACGGTTACAGTCCAGCTTAAGCAAAATAAAGCATTAAGGCTCATGCTTCCTTCATTCCTCCTCTCCTAGGCAAAGAAGTTTCTGCTCCAGTAGACGATGTTCGTTAGGTCACAACGTATGCACCAGCCTTCCTGTTCTTCCAGGTTTGCTTGCCTTCTTGGGCAGTACTCTCGTTCTGCCTGACCTGCAAACAAACCAGGGGCTTCCTGGCGATCTATCAGCCATGCGAAGATGTTGGTGACTGTGTGGATCAGGATTGATCGATCGGTTGCCATTTCTTTTATCATCTTAATCCCCAGAAGAACTTGGCTCTCATCCAGCTTGCTCAACAACATCAGTCCCCGTGTGAAGATTGACGCTTTGTGATTATCTTCTATCCCTAGCCTTAACAGCTCGCATGCTCTTTCCTCATCCCCGTCTACGAATGCTTGCATTGCTGGTATGATTTGGAGATTGAAGTTTCCTGCTTCTATGCACCTCTGCAGGAATTTTCCCTTTTCTCTCTGGACGTGTTGTTGCCACATTTTCACAGTGGAGGTCTCCAGCTCGCAGCGCTTGTAGACGATGGTGAGGTTGCCTGCGTCTCTTAGCTTTTTACATGTTTCCCTAGCTGTGAATACCTCCTTGATGTCATCCTCTCCCCTTCGGGAGAGGATTTCTCCTAACAGCTCCACTGGCAGATCCAGCAGCTGGGTCCCTTCATGTACCTGATTTGGAATTTGGAAGACGTTGCCCCTGCAATGATAAGAAGTAGTAAATCCAGTTTATAATTTTCAGATGGATTATTCAAAGTGAAAATCAACATCCTCACATTTAGAGCTTTGCTCTAAATGCACAAAGCTCTAAATGTGAGTTTATCAAATTTTCAACTTGAATTTTATTACAAAGCAAGGATAAATTAATTTTTCTTTTCAACACAATTATTAAATTTAAAGAGTTATTAGGAAGAGATAGGGGTCATTGGGCCCCTATATATTTTCAATGAGTCTATGGGCTCAAAAATTTTGATTTGCTCAGTTTTAAAAAATCCCGAGGTGAGTGTTGGAAGTGCATTGGGTGGAATAGAGTGGGATGAAATGTGAATCGAGGAGTGTGCGAGTAGAGGTACGGTGATTCGGAGCTGCTCGACTTGGACTGTTTGGTAGGGGCAGTCCAAGTTAAAATAAAGAGAAATCATTTTTAATTTATAACAAAAGTTGACCATTTTTATTCAATAAAAGTGGGACTGTTGGGGTCCCATTTTGAATTTTTTGTAAATAATAGCAGTCCACATGAGGAAAAGGACTGCTATTTTATTGCACTAGTTTTATGTTCCATTGGGAACAAATACTGGTTGGTCAATTTTAAAGAGAAAGAACCCACCTAGTATTTTGTCTTTTTCCAAAAGTGGAATGCAAGTTTTGTTTGTTTGCACAGGTTTCCCAAATTGTGCAAACAAACCTTTTTATGCTCCCTAAATAAACACCAAGATGGGTTTAAAACAGGCAGCCCGAGTATCAATTAATGCCCTTTAATGCCACAGCAGCAACCAACACTAAACCAGAAAGATTAACACAAAACATGCTATTAACAAGAGCTAAAAAGCATCTCATTACTGAACTTGATCTGAAAAACCGATAACACCATGATGTTCATCGGTTCACCTTTTCAAGCTTCATGCTTTTCAAAGATTAGAAAGAACAAGCTTAAACCGAAAATATAAACCCCACCACTGTAAAACTCACGAATACAAACAATGGTGGTTTCAAACCCTAACAGTTTTTACCCAAAATTTCAAAAATCAAGCGATCCACAAGATTGAAGCATTCCCTACCTCAAATAGTGCCAGAGACTCACAAACCCACTTCCTAGTCATGCTCGGTCAACACAGGGGTCTCTACAAGAGAAAGCACTCCCCTCCCCCCCAAAAATGAACTCACCCGAGATCAAAATCAGGAAACAGTAAGCAATACGAAGCCACATTTGAGCTGTTCACAAGTTATTTACAAGCACACAACACACAGTGTCCAAAAATGATTTTTGAGCGGGGGGGGGGGGGGGGGGGGGGTAGCTCAAAAACGGAGGGAGAAGGAAAACTCTTACTCTGGTCTTCTCCTTCTGGGTGAGGTTGGCATCGGTCCCAAATTCGGGAAGAGTCTGAAAAATCTAGCCATAGTTTCCCCTTGGAGTTGGGTGGGAATGTGCGAAGAACACAGTGGTGTTCGTTCGGGGATGAGGGTTTAGGTCGAGAGTGTTGTGAACAGTTCTATATGCTGGGAGAGTGGAGAGGAGAGAAGAAGAGTGGGGGGGGGGGGGGTATAAATACCAGTGGACCCAGTCGCGGAACTGGGTTTCTTGACTGGGGTCTAGCGACATTAGACGAGTCGCTAGACTGGCCACTAGTCGTGAGACAAGGTTCCGCGACTAGGGGCAGTTTCAGGACTAGGTTTTAGAAGGTAGTGGGGCCAAGTGAGAGCATGTGTCGCGATACTAGGAGACAGTCGTGAGAGTGAGAGCCAGTCGCGAGACCAGGTCTCGCGACTGGGGTCTCCCAACTGGCTGATGGAATAAGAGAAAGGTTTGGGGATCCAGTCGCTAAGCTCAATCCTAGTCGCGAGACAAGGTTCCGCGACTAGGAGTGGTTTCGCGACTGGACAAAATGGGAGAGGGTTGAGGAGGCCAGTCGCTAGACTTGGTCCCAGTCGCGAGACATGGTCACGCGACTGGATCTTTGCTTTGCGACTGGAGCTCATTTGGGGACCTCAGTCGCTAAACTGTCACCCAGTCTTGAGGCGTGGCCCCGCGACTGGTGTCCAGTTCCGCGACTGGGTTTTTGAATTTTTCAAATTTTTGATGGACTGGGCCTGAGAGTGATGTTGGGCTTGAGTCCATCTTATTTGAATTTTGTCTGATTAATTTCAGTCCAAATAAAATTAAAGTTACAGGGCTGAAAATAATTCACTTGCATAAATTAAATTGGATCAGTTCCATTTGTTCGCAAAAATTATTCCGGATTTTAAATTGCTTTAATTTCCGGAATTATTTTCTTAAATTTATGGATTTAATCCAACCGGAAACCTCGTTTTCCGCGCTATCTTTCTGCTCCTTCTTTTTGGTGGCTCCATAATTTCTGCAAGACAGAATAAATTAACCATATTAGATTTTTTCATGTGTCCACATCCTCACATTTAGAGTTTTAGTACTCTAAATATGAGTTAATTGAGTAATGCCCGCATTATTTAGCATAGTATGCACAAGAAGTTTTTTTTTTTGGATGATAAAATTATTCTGACTTGCAAGAATTTAGGTTGAATTAATTCTGTGCTTGTGAAAATTATTCCGGATCCTAAGTTTCTTTAAATTCCGGATATAATCTTCGGTCAATTACAGAACTGATCCAACCGGGAACCTGTTTTGATGCTTAGTCGGACAGGGGCGAGGGCGAATGAGATGGTGGCCGTGGCGTATCCGGTGGTGGTGAAGATGATGGAAATGGGGACAGGGGCGACGACAAGTGGCGATGGTGGCCGTGGCTTGTCCCGTTTGAAGCTGTTATCTTCTTTTTGGTGGCTCCATAATTCCTGCAAGAAAGAATACCCAAACTTGGTTAGGTTTTCCCCTAAAATCATCATCCTCACATTTAGAGTCTTAGTACTTTAAATGTTTAATTGATTTGAAGGTACTTCTCCGTTCTGAAATAAATACACTAAACTAACTAACTATGAGTAATCAGGAGTGTAATTCTCTTAATAAACGACGCTGCATCCTCCCCGGCAACGGCGCAATGAAACTTTTGACAAATTTCTTAAGAAAATAAGATAATCCCGATTTTTTACTTTTATTTAATGAAAATTGATTTATGAAGGCGGAGTTGGGATTAGGGATATATTTATAGGTTGTCACGTTTTTATTTACTCGTGTAAAGAAACTGTGCCCCCGAAAGCGCACGGAGTCAAAAATTGCAGTATTTATAGTAAGTACCGGATCGTTCACTGGATGATGTGCGATAGAAGCAGGGCCCACATCGTTTACTAAGATTTTCTACTCGGTTACTCGATTCAAGTTTGTGTTTGATTATGATGTACTTGACACAATTTAATTCTAAGCTATGAAAGCAATAGAATAAAGCAGATAAAATTATTCTAGAAAGTGAATTAAATTTAATCTAAGAAAACAATAAAATTATTCTAAGAAAGCGGTTAAAATTATTCTAAGAAAGCAAATTTAAAATGATACCGAAGGGACAGGAAGGAAATAATAAAAATTGGACAAGATTCAGATGAAACAATAATTAAACTTCCATTTTAATACACAGATCTTTGTTTGGGATAATCCTTCAGTTAGCTAACTCTCATGCTCTCTATACCATGTTCCCTTTAACAGACAGGTACTTACAGTAAGAGTTTACATACTCTTAAGAAATCAAAATCTAAGATACCACAGACTCATAACTGCCCTTGCATGGCCCTGCTAAGACATATTATTTATCCGTGGTGGACAAGCAACACCCGACAAGTCATTTATTGAGATGCCAAGTACTGCTATCATTCCCCCATGTCACACCCAAAGATTCTAATTAAGCCCTGGACTATCCCTTAATTCTCAGTCCTAGTAGTAGTTAGAAGATCTAGTGACACATCCGAGAGACCTCTACGAAAGCGATTAAAGAAAATAGCAAAGAAAGCATTTAAAATCCTATCACTCGGGAGTTTCAAAAGCTTCGTACTGGTAGTAAAAGAAAGCCTCCAGTCAGAATGACCGGGCGTGGATCAAGAATTCCCGGATCTCGGTGAACCGCTCACAGTGTTCACTTCCTTCCGGGTGGTTATGAGATACAAACTAATGAAACGAACTAATAAATTAGTTCGTTCCGGATGCACTCACTCAGGACTCAAAAATAGGCTTTGGCAGAAGAGGAGAGCAGTTGAAAGAATACTCAAACCTACCTCAGAAAATAACCAAGGCCTATGTATTGTTCCTCTAGAATTATCTAACACACTGTATTTGAATCCAAGTGGATCACACTCGGTGTGATAGTTAAGACTAAATTCCCAATACACAGCAATTTCGGAAAATAATCGATTTGAAAATCATTCCCTTAACAGGTACTAGACTCTCAATAAGAACACAGACCCTTTCAGTCTAGATGAGACCTAATCGCTGACTCTGCTTCTAATTTCCCAAAATCAATCCCCAGTCAAATGTGAACTAGTCATAAACAATGGAATTTATCCCTTACTTAGATCCGGATTTCTTAAATGAATTTTTGTTGGAAATTTATCATGAGACATCTGATTTAAATCACGACTTCTATGTCCAAGGGAAGGATCCCAAAATAATTATGACCACAATATTTACATAATAGTATCAAGCCTAATTTTATAAGGAAGTGAAATAAAATTAACCCAAAATATAAGGTGGGTTTAGACAGAATGTGTTACACAAAGATGAAATAGCCGGAGATGAGAGGAATTTATTTGGCTAAAAAGATGACAAAAATACTCAGGATAATCCGGACTGCAAACATGGACGTGCCCACGCCTAAGGCCAATAATCTATCTGTCAATTCCACATGTTCTCCTCCTCAATCCAGTCTGATTTTAGCCCTTAAGCATGCCCACGCTCAACATCAAATTTCGATCTGCAATCCCAAAGGTTCCTGAAATCAACAATCAAGACCCAAAACCAAGGAAAACTTTATTAGGCTCGAACTAAGACTCGAAAATTCAACTAAACTAATGAAATTGAAATAAAACACTTGGGTTGCCTCCCAACAAGCGCCTTTCTTTTACGTCTTTGGCTAGACAGAACTTTGAATTTCCAACTTAAAACTTTCTCCATTGTGATTTATTAGAGTCATAAACTCCACATCTTTTCTTCTCAAACCTTTGTAATATGGCTTAAGTTGGAAGCCATTTACAATCAACTTGCCCATGGTGGAACTTCGGTTTGCCATCTCATCAAAAGAATCCACATTAGTCATAGCAAATGAACAAATCCCACAATAACAACGCTTGCCTCGATCAAATAATGAATAAGACCCATAGAATTTTCTACCATTTCCTCTTGGTGAATCTTCTTTGTAAGCTATGGCATTCCCTTGCATCTCATTCCTCAGTTCCTGCATATTTTGGTTACGAACAACATCCATACTACACACAGAGTTAGATTCCACATGATTTATATTCTCAAAAATATTGAACTTAACCTTCACACCATCAAATTCCATAGTCAATGTCCCATTCTCCACATCAATTTTTGTTCTTGCAGTATACATAAATGGCCTACCAAGTATGATAGGTGAATGATTACGACATTTTTCATCATTCATATCTACCACATAGAAATCAACAGGAAAAATTAAATCATTTACTTGCACTAGGACATCTTCCACCATGCCTTCAGGATATGCATTTGTCCTATCAGCTAGTTGAATGATTATTCCAGTTTCTTTCAATGGCCCAATATTCAGTGAATTATATATAGATTTAGGCATGACATTAATCGCTGCTCCTAAATCTAACATGGCCTTTTCAATATCCATCTTACCTATCTTACATGGCACCGCAAACATACCAGGATCTCCAAATTTTTGAGGTAATTTGCGTTGAAGGACTGCTGAAACACTCTCCCCAGCTAAGATCTTCTCATCTCCTCGCAGCCGTTTCTTCTTGGTACATAAATCTCTTAAGAACTTGGCATAGCGAGGTACATGCTTTATTGCATCAAGTAGAGGAATGCTCAAATCCACTTTCTTGAATATTTCCATCATCTCTTTGTCTTTGTCCCCTTGTTTCGGTTTTGCCAACCTGTGAGGGAAAGGGGCTGGGTTAGAATATGTTTGAACTGGAGAATTCAAAACTACCTTAGATGAGTTTTTCGCTTCTTCTTCTATCTCCTTTTCAAGCTCTTCATCGGCTTTATCATTAGAATTGATAACCCTTGGACCTTCCAACTCCTTGCCACTTCTCAAGGTTATGGCACTAACATTACATGGGTTCATGCTAATTTGTGCAGGTAGCTTTCCTTTCTCACGCTCTCTAGACTCTCGAAGCTCAGCCACAACTTGAGCCATTTGATCCTCCAGGTTCTTCACACTCGCCCTAGTTTCCTGCTGGAATTGCAAAACACTTGAAGCAATAGATTTAACCATGTCGTGCAAGGAACTACCTGGAGCAGGGGTGTGAGGTGGCTGCTATTGTTGTTGAGGCTGTGAATTGGGTTGGAAACCGGGTGGCGGTTGCTGTGGATAGCTAACGTGCTGATTTCCATACCTCAAATTCGGGTGATCACGCCACCCCGGATTGTAGGTGTGGCACAAAATTTGCAGCATTGACAGAAACCTCATCCCTCAATGTAGGACAAGCATCGGTGGGGTGCTCTAAACTTGTACAAATCCCACAAGCTTTGACTTGTGCGTTTCCTACAGCAAGTTTTCGAACAAAAGAAGTTAGTTCAGTTAGTTGTTGCTGTAACGAATTTACCTCAGTGGCATGTTTCACTGCCACAGTCTCTCGTGGCCCAAATTGTTGAGAGTTCATGGCCATATCATTTAACAACCCCCAAGCTTCAGTTGGTGTCTTGTTCATCAGTGCACCACCACTCGCAGCATCAATGATCATCCTATCCATAGCAGTTAGCCCTTCATAAAAATATTGGATTAGTAGTTGTTCAGATATTTGGTGTTGAGGACACCTAGTAATGAGTTTATTAAATCTATCCCAATATTCAAACAAAGACTCCCCTGAAACTTGCTTGATTCCACATATCTCCTTCCTTAGGTTAGCTGCCCGGGAAGCGGGGAAATACTTCTCCAAGAACTTGCGCTTCATCTCAGTCCAGGTAGTGATACTCCCTGTTGGAAGATTAAAGAGCCAATTTTTGGCAGCATCCTTCAGTGAAAATGGGAAAGCCATCAGCTTGATTTGATCCTCAGTAACTCCAGCAGGTTTCATACTGGTGCATACCACATCGAACTCCTGCAAATGCTTATGTGGTTCCTCACCTGAAAGACCATGGAAAGAAGGTAATAAATGTATCAGTCCAGTTTTAAGCACGGATGCCGTATTTTCGTTTACAGTAGGAAAAGTGATACAGAGAGGTTGTTGAGTTAAGTCAGGAGCTGCTAGCTCCCTTAATGCCCTTTGTTGAGCCATTTGTGCCTGTGGAAAATCAACCGTCTCCTCTAGCTCCTTGCTATCCTCAGAATCCGATGAGCTAGAATCCTCAGCAATTTGCACTGCCAAGCTAATCAGTGGTGATAGAACGTCTGCTTTTTCTGCTCTCCTTAACTCCCTGGCTTCCTTCCTCAAACGACGTGCATTCTTTTCAATTTCAGGATCAAAATTTTGTTCAGCACCACGTTCTGTTCGAGGCATAAACTAGTAAGCAGAAATAAAAAATAATATATATAATAAAATAAAATAAATAAAATAACCAAAGTATCCAAATCCTTAATTGCGTCCCCGGCAACGGCGCCAAAAATTGCTAACTCGTCGCAAAGCTGCAAAAATATATATTAGTCCTACGCCACAAACAATAATAAATGTAGTGTGGTGAGTAGGGTCGTCTCCCAAGGGATGCAAACAAGGATTTAATAAATTGATTATTTATAAAAATATATATATATATATATATATATAAGGGGGGATTTTTCAATATCAACTAATCCTAATAAAAAGAAATAAAATCAATCTAAACTAATAATGCAAGGCAAAATTCCAAACTTCCAATAATCAAAGTATCTAGCTTGGGCATGAATTTTCATTTGGGACATATGAATTGATCATCAACCATAAACAATGTTCATTTATTCAATGGATAAATTGGTTATAATTGCTCAACACGCGTTCACAATCAACTTTTCCTTACTATATCGTTAGCCAAGGTACGACCATTAGCTAATTCCCTAATTGAAAGAGAACCCTAGGTACGACCATAGGATTTACAAGTTCAACAGCATTACACACTAGAAAAGCCCAATTCAATATAACAAACTTCCTACGAGGACATGTTCAATATTGATTCCAATTTCCCCTAGAGGGTTCTCCTCTAGTTTACTACTCCAATTGAATTTCAACACAATTACGGATGAAGAACTTCAATATAGCAATGAATTCACAAATTAACATGTGGCCACAAATATTAATTCTAAAATTCTAACCTTGCAACTTAGAGAAATTGGAAATACCCATAACAAATGAACATTCAAATTAAACCAACATCAAAGTTTCACAATTCCATATCCCAAAATCAATTCAATACCAAGCTAGACAAAATATCTACTCACAATTCATGATAATTCCCACAAAACTAAAAGGATTTAACATCTCCAACAAGTTCAAGAATTTAGACAAGATTTCACCGAAACCAAGGTTGCTTCCAAAACTGCTGCTGCCTGCTTCCACTCCAGATTTGCTGCTGCCTGTTGTCGAATTGGCCGCTGCTTCTGCCCCAAAAAAGTCCAGAATTCCACTGCCTTGCTGCTCCAAAATTAGTGCTCCTGGTCGGTGGATTAAGTGGTGGAAAATTGATGAGAATTTGCTGTGTAATTGCTGGAGAAAGATGATATGAATTGGGAGTATGAAATCTGGAAATCTCTGTGTCTGTGCGTCTTCTAAGATCTGGTGCAACCGCCTCTTTTGTTGCTCTCCAGACCCGGCTCCTCTCAACCCACGTTTGAACGTGTTTTGCCTTTTCCAAATCTACTCAATATTTGCTTCTTGCCCTCCAAGATATAAGAATTTGATCTCTTTGCTAATTAAATCCCCAACTTATTCAGACTTTGTTATTTACTCCCATGTGGCCTTTATGCAATATTTAAAGATGTACATGGGTCCCAGCTCCAAATTGGCAGCACCTCTCGACGTTCTTAGGCGTGGGCACGCCTAACACCATAAAATGGGTTGTCCAAGATGGGAATTGTCACATTTCCTACAATATCACAATTTCACCATTTTAATCAAATCCAAGCCATTTTTACCAATATTCATAAAAATATAGAGTCGAAATATGTACAAAATATCCATAACATATAGCATATATCAACTCCCTCACACCTAATCCATGCTTGTCCTCAAGCATATATCAAAACCAAATGTCAAAATGCTTGCCAACTCAAGTATCATTCAGCCATGCTAAAGTTTCATCAAAATCAAGGTATGCAAAGCCAACTATCCTCACAAAATGGGAAAATATATAAAGTGATCACGCACCCTCAAGTGTTTAGGCTAGATTTCACTCAATACGCAAGAGAACTATCAATCCCATAGGCTTGCTATCAAATCACAGTAAATTCACATCTCAAATAAGAACATGATGCTCATAATCAAAGGGTCTTTATTAGGGTTGTAACGGGGCTAAGGTTGGGGTAGGAAAATATGGAATATGTAGGTTAAAAGGAATTGGGGAAATTGTCTAACCATCAAAACATGCTACGAAACATAGGTTGCACAAATTCTTTTTGACATCAATGATCATGCTGCTCTCAAGATAAAGAATTACAACTTGCAGCTATAACACAAACATGTCTGCCTCTCTCTTTGTTTTTTTTTCTTTTTTTTCTTTCTTTTTTTTGTTCTTTTTTTTTGGTGGCTTTCAATAGCTTGGTACTTTTATTAGAGGAATTCCATTGTCTGAACATTGTAGACAGAACTTCAACTCTTTGTTCATAACACTCCGGTCAGAGGAACATGTTCCAAGCTATTTATTTCCACTGCCCTGATATTCTTTTTTTTTTATAGGGCTTTTCTTTTTTTTCCTTTTTTTTTTCTTTTTTTCTTTTTTTTTTTGAGAGAGGCAGTACCATTACATCGGATACAAAGACTCAATCAACTCACATCAAGTGCAACCTCTAAACAAAATCACATGTAATGATGTTTAAACAAACTTCCTCATGTTCCTGGGGTTCAAATGAGTGTATGGCCATAATCAAAGAAAAAGGTCTCATAGGCTAAGGGTTAAATATGAACCAAGAAAAATGGATATATTATCAATAGGCTCAACGTGGTTCACTAGGGGATAAACATGGGTCAAGGGGAAAAACAAAGCCAAAATAGGGTAATCCTAGTGCCCTTATCATTTTATTTGCATCAAGATTAAAAAATGAGAGTAGAATCAACTATGTATAATCAAGCAAGTTCTAGAAAATCAAGCCTCATGAGTTTCACACAAAAAAATATTTGAGCAAATATGTGATATGTGTATAATTTTTTTCTTCTTTCTTGCTCAAAGAGGCTCAGAAACTCACTTAGGGTTAAGTGATAGAAAACTAAGCATACCTTTCAATTAAGTTCACTAAGAGCATGGCAAACTCCACAAGAATCAAGTAAGACACATAAGAAACTTGGCAAGATATATACAAGAGGACTAGCTAGGATATTCAAAATTTTATATTAACATGTAGGCATAACCTAAACCCCCCCACACCTAAATCATGCAATGTCCCTATTGCAATATGCAGAAGAAATAAAGGAGGGGTGATAGATGCTTCCCTGATTAGGCTGAGGCACTTGTTGTGGCTGGATGCATTTATATGATAAAGGAGGGGGCAGATACTGCATTAAGTCTTAGCTCTCCCATGGATATAAGCCTGCGAGCAGAAAATTCCAACAAAACAACAAAACACAAGCAGGGATCCAGGATGCGCCAAACTCCTATGACTCAAAAACCACAATGAGAATATGAACACACAAGAGACCAGTAATAGGCAAAGCAAAGTGTCAGAATGTAGCTTCAACAACACATCAAAATTCTTCCAATACCAATGGTATGCAATTAGGACTCAATATGGAATTCATTATTTAATGCCACTCCACAAATCATCTAGTGTCATATTAAATGCAATACCAGGAAAAACAACTACTGGGTAGACAAGTAAGATCAATAAAGCACACCAAAATCAGTAGAAAATCTACAGAAAGCAAAAATTATCCCTAATCTTGCAATCAGTTGATTTCTTAAAAAGAGATGTCCAAATTACCAGTAATATTAATGCAATTGAATTAGTTGGTAATGGAAAGAAGAGCACTAAACACTGGCCTGATTTGGATGTGAAGAAGTTGGCTCCGGCGAACCCTAGCAGCGGCGGCGGACGGAGGGGCGGCGCTGGGATGTGTCGACCGAGGGGGAGAGAGGGAAGGTAGGCGCGGTGGCGCTGGGATGTTGGTGGAGGGCGGAGGCAGCGTCGACGAGGGAAAAGAGATAGTGGCGGCCCGCGTGGTGCCTTGACTGAGGGAGGACAAAGGGCGGCGACTGGAAGGATGGTGGTGCGTGAGCGCGGCGAGACAGAGAGGGGGGAAAAGGGAGTGTCGGGGTGAGGGTGGTCAAACGGCGGCGGCGGCGGCGCCTGGGCAAGGCGGCGGACGGCGCTGCTGGCTGAGGGTGGTGGAGCCGATGGCGGAAGAGGAGAGGGACTGGAGATGGTGATCAAGAGAGGGGAGGAGAGGTTCTGTAATATGGCGTCTGTTTTTGGAAGTATGGAGGACAAGTCTTGTGCCCTAGGTTCAATTGGATTTCAATTGAATTGGCAGTAGGAATTCCATCCTTAGGCATGCCCATGCCTAAGGAATTAATTTGGACTGTTGTACTCCTTCCTTTCATCCAAATTTCCAGTGTAATTTTACTCCTTGGACGTGCCCACGCCTAAGGCCAATAATCTATCTGTCAATTCCACATGTTCTCCTCCTCAATCCAGTCTGATTTTAGCCCTTAAGCATGCCCACGCTCAACATCAAATTTCGGTCTGCAATCCCAAAGGTTCCTGAAATCAACAATCAAGACCCAAAATCAAGGAAAACTTTATTAGGCTCGAACTAAGAAGTTAGTTCAATTAGTTGTTGCTGTAACGAATTTACCTCAGTGGCATCTTTCACTGCCACAGTCTCTCGTGGCCCAAATTGTTGAGAGTTCATGGCCATATCATTTAACAACCCCCAAGCTTCAGTTGGTGTCTTGTTCATCAGTGCACCACCACTCGCAGCATCAATGATCATCCTATCCATAGCAGTTAGCCCTTCATAAAAATATTGGATTAGTAGTTGTTCAGATATTTGGTGTTGAGGACACCTAGTAATGAGTTTATTAAATCTATCCCATATATTCAAACAAAGACTCCCCTGAAACTTGCTTGATTCCACATATCTCCTTTCTTAGGTTAGCAGCCCGGGAAGCGGGGAAATACTTCTCCAAGAACTTGCGCTTCATCTCAGTCCAGGTAGTGATACTCCCTGTTGGAAGATTAAAGAGCCAACCTTTGGCAGCATCCTTCAGTGAAAATGGGAAAGCCCTCAGCTTGATTTGATCCTCAGTAACTCCAGCACGTTTCATACTGGTGCATACCAAATCGAACTCCTGCAAATGCTTATGTGGTTCCTCACCTGAAAGACCATGGAAAGAAGGTAATAAATGTATCAGTCCAGTTTTAAGCACAAATGCCGTATTTTCGTTTACAGTAGGAAAAGTGATACAGAGAGGTTGTTGAGTTAAGTAAGGAGCTGCTAGCTCCCTTAATGCCCTTTGTTGAGCCATTTGTGCCTGTGGAAAATCAACCGTCTCCTCTAGCTCCTTGCTATCCTCAGAATCCGATGAGCTAGAATCCCCAGCAATTTGCACTGCCAAGCTAATCAATGCTGATAGAACGGCTGCTTTTTCTGCTCTCCTTAACTCCATGGCTTCCTTCCTCAAACGACGTGCATTCTTTTCAATTTCAGGATCAAAATTTTGTTCAGCACCACGTTCTGTTCGAGGCATAAACTAGTAAGCAGAAATAAAAAATAATATATATAATAAAATAAAATAAATAAAATAACCAAAGTATCCAAATCCTTAATTGCGTCCCCGGACCGTGGGTTCACGACGGGAGGATCACGACATGAGAGGTGGGAAATAAAAGAAATTGGATTTTTAGAAATTTAGGGTTTCCATGTCGCTAGACAAAAATTGTGTCGCGAGGCGTGGTCTCGCGACACGGGTCTGGCGACACAAGGGTTGGAAGTCAGAATTTTTGGACATTAAAAGAGATGAGGACCCTGTCGTGAGACTATAAATTGTGCCGCGAACTTAGGCTCGCGACATGGGTCTCGCGACTGGATAGTTTGTGAAAATTTGCTAAGTCATGGAGGCCCAGTCGCTAGACTTCAATTGTGGCGCGATACATGGTCCCGCGACAGGAGTCTAGCGACTGGCATGGTCTAGCAAAAAATTCTAAGTATTTGATTCCAGTTGCTAAACTTGGAAAGTGTGTCGCGAGACGTGGTCTCGCGACAGGTTGGTCTAGCGACTGGGCTTTCAATATATTGTTAGGGCATAATTTCCTAGTCCTGAAACTAAAATTGTTTCCTGAACCGTGGGTTCAGGATATGATTTACACGACTAGAGCCTCTCAGAGAAAATACAAGAGTTTGGTCCCCAGTCGCTACGCTAGCATTGTGTCGCGAACCGTGGGTTCACGACAGGGGTGCCTCATGACTGGGGGTTTTAAATTAAAGGACAAGTGTCCTGAGACATCCAGTTGCGAAGCTCCCCTCTGGTCGCGAGACGTGGTCTCGCGACTGGAGGCGGTTTGCGACCAGGAGGTGGTTCAGGACACATGTCAGGCACACTAGCATGCATTTGCGTGATCTCACCCTGTTTCAGATCTAAAAGTGCCTTAAAGCTAAAAACAACCAAGCATAATTTAGATCTAACTAAAACATGCTTGAATAAAATTAAATAAACTAAGACAAACCTTAAAATAAAACAAAAAGAATACTAATCTAGGGTTTAATCATTCACTATGCATGAACCTAACCGCAATTAGTAAACAGTAAGCATAATATGGAAAATTAAAGGTCAAATGACCACAAATAAAATGAAAGCATTAAATCCATGGGCTTAGAACACCCATTTCATGTTTTTGGGATACGTTTTCAGATTTAACTCCCCATTTATTAAGTGGGTTTGTTATTATCCATTAAGTTGGATAAAACAAACCCTAGAAACAAGGTAAAAAAAGAAAACATGGTAGAAAGTGGCTACCTACAGCCCTAAAATGGAAAACCAACAAGAATTTAAGCTAACTACCCTAATCTAAGAACAAAATTTAAATAATACAAAAAAAAAAACTAACTAAAAACTACCTAAGAGAGAGCTCTGCAAACTATCTTCAAGAAAGAAAGAATCCCCCCCTGAACATAGGGATCACCACCTATTTATAGAAGTGAAACCCTAAGCCCATGGGCCTTGATCTGAGGCCCATTGTGTCTCAAGACATCACACACATCACAGCTGTGTCGCAGAATCACATTGTGGCGCGAGACAAGGCTGCATGTCACAAGGCTTCTCGACTGGGTTTTGATCCTTTTCGATTTTTTTTTTCTTTCTGTGGCGCTAAACTACACCCAGTCGCGAGACCATGCTTCGCAACTAGGGTCTAGCGACTAGTTGCCTTGGGACTGGATTCTCCTTCATCATCTTCTTGTGTCGCTAGACATTCCCCAGTCGTGAGACCATGCTTCGCGACTGGGAGGTCTAGGGACTGGCCTTATATGCTTTCTGTCTCTTTGTGTCGCGGAACACCTCCCAGTCGCGAGGCTATGTTTCGCGACTGGGTACCAGTCTCGCGACTGGCTCGTCCTTATTGTTCCTGATGGGCCAACATATATTTTTGTGGGTCTTTTCTTTCTTTTCCCATCTTTTTGTATTTTGTGGGCCTGCTTTATTCTTTTGCCCATTTTTTTCATTTCTTTTTCTTTTTTTTCCTTTTTCTGTTGTTTTGGATTTTCTAGCATGAATGTGTAATAAATTACATGTTTATGCCTTTTCATACCAGCTTATTATTTTTACAAATATGCATAAATCAGTCAAATTCTACTGCTTTCTTATTTAAAATAAGACCGGAATGCGATCAAATGCCCGTTTCAGACACGGAAATGGATTGAAAATAATGGACATTTCTGGCCATTATCAGTCTTTAGACTCAGTTCCCAGTGATGAACAAGAACCGGATCCTTGGACCTACAAGGAGGCATTCCAGGATGTCGATGCAGAAGCTTGGCAAAATGCCATGGATTCTGAGATTGAATCCATGCATACTTGTATATGACCTTAAAGACCTTCCAAATGACAAAAAGGCAATTGGGTGCAAATGGGTCTTTAGGAGAAAGAGGGGGCCTGATGGGAAGGTTACAACCTTCAAAGCACGATTGGTGGCAAAGGGTTTCACTCACAAAGAGGGCATCGATTATGATGAAACTTTCTCACCAGTAGCCATGCTAAAGTTGATCCGGATACTCTTATCCATAGCTAGTCACATGGACTATGAAGTTTGGCAAATGGATGTAAAGACAATTTTCCTTAACGGGAATCTGGATGAAGACATCTATATGCAGCAACCTGAAGGTTATGTGAAGAAAGGCCAAGAGCATCGTGTGTGGAAGCTAAAGAAGTCTTTATATGGACTTAAACAAGCTTCAAGGTCTTGGAACATTCATTTTGACGAAGTGATCAAGTCCTATGGATTTGAACAATGTCCAAATGAAAGTTGAGTGTACAAGAGGTGCAACGGAAACGTGGTGATATTCTTAGTACTATACGTAGATGATATACTTCTCATTGGAAACAATGTCAAGGTATTATCAGACGTAAAGGTATGGCTTTCTGAGCAATTTCAAATGAAGGACATGGGGGAAGCATCGTACATTCTAGGAATGAAGGTCATTCGTGATCGGAAAAGGAGAATGTTGTGCCTTTCTCAAGCAGCCTACATTGACACTGTGATTGCTCGATTCAGCATGCAAAACTCCAAGAAAGGATTCTTACCTTTCAGACATGGAGTTCCTCTATCTAAAGAAATGTGTCCCAAGACACAAAAGGAGACAGAGGAGATGGCTAAGGTTCCTTATGCCTCGGCAGTAGGAAGCCTTATGTATGACATGCTGTGCACGAGGCCTGATATCTGCTATGCAGTTGGCATGGTGGCAAGATATCAATCTAACCCTGGGCAAGGACATTGGATTGCGGTGAAGCATATTCTCAAGTATCTAAGAAGAACTCGGGATTATATGCTAGTTTACCAGTCAAGCAATCTAAGTCCTTTGGGTTACACAGATTCAGGTTTCCAAGCTGATTGAGATGAGAGGAAGTCAACCTCGGGATATGTGTTTACCTTAGGAGGTGGAGCAATCTCATGGAAGAGCGTAAAGCAGAAATGCATCGCAGATTCTACCATGGAAGCCGAATATGTTGCGGCCTCTGAGGTAGCAAAGGAGGCTGTGTGGCTCAAGAGCTTCTAGTATGACTTGGGGGTTTCTGCGAGTATGCCTCAACGTATCATTATCTATTGTGATAACGCTGGTGCAGTGGCAAACTCAAAAGAACCTAGAGCTCATAAAGCAAGTAAACACATCGAAAGAAAGTACCACATCATACGAGACATCGTAAGGCGAGGAAACGTGGCTGTGACAAAGATTGCGTCGTTGGACAACTTGGCAGACCCTTTCACGAAGACTCTGGCAATAACGATCTTCGAGAAACATGTAGAGGGTCTTGATTTACGATATCTTGCAGCTAGCTAGACTTTAAGTATAAGTGGGAGACATGTTTGTGTATACTAAAAGTTTAGCTTTAGTATAAGTGGGAGATTGATAGAGTATACAGTAAAGCAAACTTTTAGTGCACTTTTGTATTTATTCGATTTCTATATTGACTGAAATAAATGGTTATTCACATTGTTGCTTTTGTATGGATGCTTGTATGTTTTCTATTTAATTGCAAGTATGTCCAATTATCTAATACTGTAGATAACATGGTGTGAGGAGTCACACAGAAGATCATATTGTCAGTTCCTTATAAGATATAAACAGTATTCACAACTGAGATAGTTTGCGACATAACTATTGGTTTAAGTTGTATTGGAAACTTGTAATTAGTTTATCTTGACTATTAGTTTGCAGTAATGCGCTGCGTCGCATTGAATGGATCACTGTTGAGATGCATTCTTCTATTCTGACATAAGAAGAATCAAGATCTCGGTGAGTCTGATAAATTCTTAACCCTAGTAGAGATAAATCTGACACATGTAATATTTGTTGGTGGCTTTGATTTACCATGAGTGAGAATCCTAGTTGATTCAATATGCTTCGTATTTTCGGCGCCGATATTATTTGCATGGTGTCTATTTATTCTCACTAGGGCACTGTGTCCTGGTTATCCGGGTTGATGACGTCCCCTTAAGGAGCTCAATAACGATCATTGTATGAACCCTGCAGGTGGATTTATTCCGTACAATGATGAAGTTTGAGTGGTATTACTTAAGGATTAAAAGAGATTAATTGATTAAAATTGTCAGAAGTTTTAATTAATTAATAGACGTGTGATATCTTAAACATAGGGAATCAATTGAGTTTAATAGAAGCCCAGTTTCAATCTGGATCAGACCGGGAGTGCAACATTAATTATTTAGTGGAATTAATTAATGTTTTATAGGCCAAATCATGTTCTGGGCTAAAAATAAGAATTTAAGTCTGTAAAGGATCCCGAGCCTGATACATTCTAGTGGATCCCGAGTCTGGCCCAAGGACCAACTAGGAGAGTCTATAAATAAGTCTCCAGAAACCCTAGCCACCATAACACAATCATAATTCTCTTCCAACAAGAGAGAGGGGGCGGCCAAGAGGGTTTTTGGAGATCAAATTTTTCTCTCCATCCGTTCGATAGATATCTGTCCATCCGGAATTCGTATGGGGTCGGGAACAGTCTGGAAGATTCCTAGTGTTGAATCCGTTCGTGTGCAAGGAGGGAGATCCCATGCTCGCACAACCAAATTAAAACTACCGCGACCCCATGCTCGCACAACCATCCCACTCTATTTGACATAAATGGTTTAATTTCTACATTATTTATTAATCAATTTTGATTGTGTGTTTATTATGATTGTAATTATGTAAGAAGAAAGTATAATCATGTTTTCAACATGATATTAGAGCCCGAATCATTGGATACGTTTCGATTCTAAATGTGAGATTCGATTACGAAGTGAATATCATATCGATGAATATATTGAGATCCCATATCGAAAAGATTGTCAAGTTCCCCTAGCTTATATGAAAAGAGTAACTCAATCTATTACCAATTGATCTTATCCATGATTCTATAGAATAAATATGGCAATCAGCTCAGAAAAGTGTCCATCCTTGAACCCTAGAAATCGGTAACCGGGCTGACCCACGGAGGCGACGAAAAAGCCTTCCGTCGCCAAGGACGACTACCGAAAGTCGATCGCGGAAGTCGGTCGCTGAACTGGGGTGGAAACACAATATTTTGATTGTATTCAGTGATCGAAAAATTGGTTGCCGATTCCGTTGCTAGATCTGGTATTAGATCATCATTTGCAATATTTTGTCTCTTACTACACCTTCCAGGATGTTACTATTCATAGAAATACAGAAATACTAATAAATTGAAGACTATTTAATATCATGTGAATCATTATATATATACGAAATCTTTAATTTACAAATATCCGTACATTTGCATTGCAGAGAGGCGATTTAATAGTCAAAACTGAACATACATATCACTATCAAACTGAATCTATATGTTACATTTCAAAAATCCACTAAGTTGTCATGTTGGCTTCTTTATACATACTCTCTTTGTTTCACATGCTGCCCGCTAGCATCATGAACTCTATTTTCCTCGAAGCCAGCAAGGTCGACCATACTACTTCTCATCTATGATTTTAGGAACTTTAATCTTTTTGATAATTCCTTAATACACTATCTTATTTGAGAAACCTGAAGATAACAACATATAGATGAGATAACATGCATTTAGGGATACGTACAAGCTGTAGACTTATTTATGATTACATTTAGAGATCAATACTTTAGTACATGGAAATTCAACAAATAACATGTACTAACCTGCCAAATTGAGTGAGCATGGACTATCAGAGGCTTTTGGAAGAAGACATGTAAAGAATTCGTGACAACTTGGATCAAAGTTAGCAAAGAGTTGATCTCTTAGGCTTCATGGATGAGCAACACCTAACAGACGTTTGTAAGTCGATTAGACTTCCTATGGAGTTTCTGGAACTTGAAGGTCCTCTATTCGCAAAGGCGAAGATGGGAGTGTAATGTAGAAGGTCCTCTATTCGCAAAGGCGAAGATGGGAGTGTAATGTAGACGTCCTTCTTCTTCGGAGATAACAAAAAAAATACTGCAAAGTGCATGGAGGGCGAAGATGGGAGTGTAATGTAGACGTCCTTCTTCTTCGGAGATAACAAAAAAAATACTGCAAAGTGCATGGAGAAATAAAGAATCGATTTAGCTTTTAAAATTTTCTTGCTACTGAAATAGATAGTTGGATGTGAGAGAAGAAGAATAATAGTCTCCAAGAAGCATTCCAAGATGACTGAAGCTCCGATGGATGATCATGGCGGACAACCACCTGACCCCTTGGACAACAGTGCACAGAAACGACCCAGGCCATCTCATGGTGACATGGTTAGAAAGAGGGCATGATTCATGCATGCGACTATTGATGAAGCATTGAGAGATGGGTATGATGACACGGAGGATATAAAGGAAATTCCGGTGGGTGATTCCAAACAACTGGTCTTCTCCAGTGCTTTTTAAGAACGCCCGCAATGACAATGGGCCAACGCAGTGGTCATCAAAGTAATTGGGTGCAATGTTTCCTATCGAATCTTGAAATCTTGGCATGTTGCAGCATCCGTTCCCCTATGTTGTTATCTTAAGCTTTCTGTGCAGATGGAAAGTGTCGTCATGATGCAGTTCGGATGATGCAATGACTACAAGAACTGAACAGTTTCAACAGTTATGAAGGAAGTTACACTGTGACAGTTATTGTTGCTGATTAAACTGCATGGAGGAGCTGTATTGCAGCTGATTTCGAATGTACTCTCTTCTATATAAGTGTGTTAGTCATAGATGAGATTAACTGATTTGCTAGATTTATAGTATATTGAATTGTAATTTTCACTTTCGTATTTTTAGAAATCGGTTTCTCTCTTAGTTTTTCATAAATTGAATTCCTGAGAGAGTTTAGAAAATTCCTTGATGATCTGCTATACAATCTGAAGAGATCATATCTGTCATCGAGGTCTGCTCTACACCGCTTCAATAAATGTTCTTGATTGAAGAAACATTTTCTTGACGACGAAAATGAAGCCGCCTTTTGCGAAGGTTCTCGAAGGAATCTGAAGGAGAAATTCAGGCCGTCTACTGCACCGTAATTCCAAGATTTGAAGAACTATCCAGTGATCGGAGTTGTGAGGGAGTTCAGACGGTGATCATTCTGTAAGGAGTGAAGCCTTGGGTAATAGAGTCTGTTTTGATTGTATTGTTCTTTGAGGTCTAGGACTTTTCGAGTGATAGTTTAGAAGCTAGATTGGCATCCCCAGACGTAGGCCGAAGGCCGAACTGGGTTAACAAATCTTGTGTTTCTCTTTTACTACACTGATCTGCACACATCCACACGTAGTCTAGACGACTTGCAAACAACCGCGCTCGTTGAAGATTCGCATTAAAGGGGACAAACACCCTCATCAACGTTTATAGCGACTATTTTGTAATGCGATTCACATTGGAAACCGATGCCCTTCAATTCCTCACTGGAGGTCCCTAAATGGTGCTAGGGAATTACCTCCATGTGCAACCGTGGGACGATTTGATCCAACCACCAATGAAGTATCGTCGATAGTAACTAACATGGGTATGAATCTCCAAACTCCCATTATTTATGTACAATAGAAATGTTATCCACAGAGTAGGGTCCAAGATTGGCAAAGAGGTAAGTTTCGATATCAACACCTACACCATTGCTGGGGGACGATATGAGAGATTAACAGTTTGAATTAGATTATCCAAACAACTCACACCTACTGTAACAACGGATGGACAGACTTGTCAACGTAGAATACGAAAATCTAAAGTTGGTTTATTACGTATGCGGAAAATACAGACATGCCATGATAAATTGTACAGACCAACAACAAAAAACCAGATCCTCCCCTATTGATCAAGACAAATCGGAGGCCACGAAAGTTGGCACAAGCTATGGCCCCTGGATGATAGCCCAGACGAAACGATGACTATCCGAAAGGAGACGACAAAGCAATAAACAACAAAACTCCATGAACGATAATTGGTTTTCACTACTTGAGGAGGATCAAGATGATGGAAACAATTCGCCGCGACTGTGGAGTAGAAGCAACAGGACCGATCACAAGAATGTCAGACTCCTAGATCCTTGACATATCCCTCATCTCAGAAAAACTTAAAAATGCAATATGTAGCCCCAGGCGTCATATAGCCTCCCCCACTGCAGACCACCAGATCCACAGCCTCCCCTCACATGAGAACCGGGCTCTGTGGTCGGTCGCACGGCTAATTAAAATTTCCCTTGTATCTGCAACTACAAATAAATGTAATATAGAACAAGGGGTTCGTCTCCACAGAAATCTCAATATGAATAGATTCTCTTATACTCAATGCAATAAAGTAAAATGGTGGGGGGGGGGGGGGTTGGTTAGGATTGATTTAAAACTATTAAATTTAAAAAACTAACAAAATATATAAACTAAGCAAACAATAAAATGGGATTAATATATAAATTAAAAGGCCTAGTTCTAGGAATGATTTTGAGATTGGTACTTGAATTAGGTCATTGACTTAATAAATTTGATTTCTAAACCATTGATAAATCAGTTATATTTGTTAGGTCCGCTTAGACAACCAATTTTTTGCTTACAGAATAGATAATTAAGGTGGTAAGACTGTTAATTATCCCTAATTGAGATCAACAATCCTAGGTACGATCACATGATTAAATTGCCCAATTGCATTACACACTAGAAAAACCCAATCCGAGTAATTTACACATACGATATGTAAATTACTGTCGATCATGCAATTCTCTAGAAAGGAACTCATCAACCTGATTGCCACCTATTATAATAGAATTAAAATTACGGGTATTCTATTCAAATCAGCACGAACTTATCAAATCAAATGAAATACCGTGCACAAATATTCATCCAATCCAATAATCACAAACAATAATCTCAGAAATTGCATAAATACCAATAGTTTCAGAAATCCGTAAAGTAATTGGAAGTCTCGCAAAACACAAGTACCAATTCTTAATCAAAACCTAGAACTAGAATGGGAAATCTACTCCATACACATGTAAAAGAAGAACCAAAAGAAGATTACATGCATAAACTCAAAGAATTCTTGATGATTTTCTTCTCTTCCTCCTAGTGCCCTGTCGTGTCTGCCTCCTCTTCCAATTCTCAATTCTGTTGTGTTTAGTCTCCTGCCTTCTATTTTCAATTCAAAATTTCAATGCCCAATCTGCTTCACGTTCTCCTGGACGCCTCCTTGCCCCTTGATTGCATAATTAATTTCCTTAATTAAAATTAATTCTTGAATTGCCTCCATTATGTCTTTTCAGCCGTTACTCCCTATTTCCTTTAGCAGATGTTTTCTTTTTCTTTAGCTGCAAATGAGCCCAAGCCCATTAGGGATATGTATTTTCAACTAGCCATACAGGAATTGGAAGGCATTCCTTGTTTGCTGTCAATTTCTTCTCACAAAGCCAATTTTGATTTGTTTTCAATCCATCACCTTCAAGCCTACAGAATAACCAAAATAGGCACAAATAAGTCATATTCACATTTAATCAACTCCAAACCACTTGAATTATTAACAAATTATATGAACAAAATTTCTCTAATCACTCCGCAACCTTCTGCTGCAAGAGTCCAAATAGTGCGGTCATCACTCGCACCGACGAACCATATAGTTGTCAGAGTTGACGACCCATTGACTTACTACACCAAGAAAGGAAGAAGGTCGGACCTGACAATGGAAGATAAACCTCTAGAACCTCCTGATATCGACATCATGGATATGACAGATTGGCAAACAAGCCATCAAAGCTTAAATGCTGAAAGGGAGGTTGGCAGTTGGCTTCCTCTTACTCAACAGAACCATCTACTTTGGGTTTTGGTCCCTAGAAGGAAAAGCATGGTTACACTCGAAGGTAGGGGAGCACCAGGCTCCTTTCTCTTGCTTAGGCGTCTGGATATTTTGGAAAAAAAAGTGTAAGGAATTATATGGATGTGAGCAAACCTAATGGGATACACTACAATTGTTAAATATTACCAAAAAAAATGTTGAAACAGTGTACCAAACACAATTGTTAGAATAAACGGCTCAGGCCCTCCTTTCACACACGGAAAAAAAATTCCATTTTCTACAACCACAAATAAGAATATGGAAACAATTAATTAAATATTACCATTTTCTATTATGTTTACAATTAACTAACCTCGACAATCTGTAAATAAATATGGCATCTTGTTCAGTCAATTTCATTGTTCAGTGGATTCCATTGTTTATCAACATAAAATAGCAAAAAACTCTTGATCTGAGAACCAACATCGGATAGCAACATAAATAGCATGCCAAAAATATGTGAATAATGAACAGATAAAAATTCTTTGGAGCATTCCTTATAAGAAACCAATATACAACAGGATTGGAAGGTTGAAGGCAAAAATGAGTCAAGTCAAGCAGTTCACCATTCAAGGTTCAAGGCATGCTTCATCCAACCTATTTCAGAGGCCAAAACATCAATATCAAAGAACACATGTAGGGTGACAAGAGTTTGAGACAATCTTTAACGCATAAAATTCCGCAATTCCCACAATGGTGTATTAAATTGAATTGGCCTTGTTGCATTTTGTCAATTCTGTCTTCATTCAAACAAAATCAAGAACCAATATGCAAAGCACTAGCAGACTTCCAAAGGTCTAACCCAGACTACATCAGTCAAACCATTTTCAACAAATTTCAAACTGAAGAAAGTAGATGTACATTCAGGTTTCTTATATTCCCAATTTAATCAGAATAAAAAAACTCCACGTTTTCCTTCTACCTTAAGCATTCTAGTTTTAAGAGAATAAATTTAAACAAGCATAAGTAATTATTATGCGTAGAAAGCAACAATTGGCACATAAAGCACAAAAAGAATGCTTGATTTTTAACCAAATTTCCAGATTACCTTCAATGATATTTCTAGGTAGTCTTGCCAGCATAATTCATCTAGTACCTTTAATTACCTCTATCTCGCAGTCAAGCAGAATTTGAAACATGTCATTGTTTCCTATCACAGTTAAACAGTTAACCCAATAAATTCCGAGCTCAATGCCCCCAAGTATTTGCCATAACAAAAAGCATATGCCAAAAAAATCACAGAAATTCCAGAACAAATCCAAATTGACAGTCCCTTGTGAGTAGGGTGTTAATGAGATGTATTGACAACACACACAATTGCAGAAATATAAGAACACAATTGTTTGTTGACCCGGTTCGGACCTCCTGTCCTACATCCGGGGGATTCCAATCCAGGCGAAGATTACTCAACTATGAACAAGAACAAACACAAGATTCGAGACCAATCCTGTTAACTCGATCTAGAAGCTGAATCTCTCCCCCTCAACTTCTAATCTCCCTAACTAGAATTACAGAGACAATCTTTGTTGTTCCTTCACCCTGTTGACAACCCTGAATCAAGAATCCTTTAAGCTATATCAAGAAGACTCCCTCTCCTTGATTTACAACTCGATTTAAATGATATACACTGAATTACAACACAATTCTATCAAGAACAAAAACTCTCAAAACATCTAAACATGAAGAACAAGTTTTTGGCTCTCTTGAAGTATATCTTCTAAAACGAACACTAAACTCTCTCGGTAGAATATTGAAGATAAAATTGCTTAAAGTAAAGACTGACTCAAAGACTATTTATAAACTAAGAACATCTTGGTCTTTGAGTCCAGGTGCTGGTGAAGCTTTGATCTTTAAAACCATAACTGTATCGTTGTTAGAGCGTTGCAACGACACCCAAATGATTCTGCATGAAATGTTAGTGCCAACAATCTCCCCCTCATTTCATGAAGAGGTTGATTCATCACAAACAGGTCTCAAACCAGTATGATGAATAGCAGTTCAGAATACCAACCTAACAACAATGGTTAAAAGATCAAGTGCAACAAATGTAATTAACAGATAAGAGTAACACCAGCAAGACAATATCACAAAATAAGAAGATCGATCAAATAAGTTCATGCAAATCTAGTCCATCAGCAAAATAAACCACAATCATCAGCAAAAGTAAACAAGCATCAGCATCCAAGAGTATCAAAAATAGTAACCATCAGAAGTAGCATATTAGTTACAGACCCAAATCAAAAAAAATTCAGTTTAGAGTGTACCCCCCTCAAAGTGTTGTCATCATCACCCAAAAACCACAGTCAGTCAGTCATAGTCAGTCATATTGAGACCATACTTATTGAGACCATACTTACTCCCCCTTGATGAATCAGGCCTCCTCATCATCCTCCTCTCCAGTGGGTGGAGGATCAAATGAGCCAGGAAGAAGCTTCAACATGTTGTTGTTTTGCTTCCGGATGCGGAGACCAGCATTGATGACAGTAGAAACCTCCTCATTCTGTCGAAGAATGATAGTCTTCAGGTGATTGACCAACGCAGTGCCGGACAGAGCAGGGCCAAGGAGGATGTCATTATGCATATTTCGTAGGTCAGTAGAGGGAGTATTCTGCTTGATTGGAATGCGTTCTTCCTTAGGAACTTTGATCCCATTCTTTTTCAGAAAACGGGTAATCAAAGCAGGATAAGGAAGAAGATCATTCTTGCCAATGGATCCGCGGGTATAACCTAGCATCTTGGAAAGAACAGAGAGACCAAAGTTTGTCATATTTAAATACTTTTCAATGCAAAACATGAGTTTACCCATATGAGAAGACACTTGACTGGCGTTGGTTGTTGGAAGGATGTTCGAACTACACAGACGGAAGAGACAGTTGTATTTGAGAGTGAGCTGCTGAACACGAAGCTGTCCCCTACCAAAAGCAACACTTTTGGTGTTTGAAATCTCATAAGCCACTTCGGCATTTGAGTTTGGCATGTAGCTCGTAACATCATCCAGGTTGCTGTTCAGCTGCACCTTTAACAACGCATTGATAACTTGAGGAAAAATCTCCAAAATCTTGCCTCGTATGTAGATCTTCCCTCCGAATGGGGATTCAGCATCCAAGACATCAGGATGTAGGTTGGCGTAGAACTCGCGAACTAAGGCAGGAGAGTAGTCCTCTAGTTTAGTAGCCCAGTAGATGAGTTTTGTGTCTTCCAAAAACTTCAAAAATCCAAGTTCCTTGTAGATTGGATGAGTAAACTGCTCCTCTGGTATGAAATCACGGTTGTTGAGATCTTTGGCAAATTTATGTGCTTCTTTGTCGTAAAACCTGTAGTTTAGGGCATCACTAACAGTCATGGGGCCAACTTTCTTTGGTCGTTTCTGTGTTGTCTCGACAGCATGTTGTTTATCTTTCCTTTTGCGCGAACGAGTCACAGGGGTACGGGCAACTGGACGATGTTCCGGAGTAACCTCTCGATCAGGTTCGTCGTCCCTCAGTTGTTCGTCATCTCCAGTGACAACATCATCAGCAGCGTTTGAGTTGAGCAGATTGTCCTCATCTTCCCAATCAACAGAAAAAGTTTCTTTCTGCGGTGCTGGAAGAGTAGGTACAGGCGGTGCAGGAAGACCTTCAGCAGGGGGTAAGGACTCAAGAGGTAAAACGTCAGTGACATTCTCATCGGCAGGTTCATCATCGCCATTGTTGTCAACATTTTCTGCAGACGACGCTCCAGCTTGAGATGTTGAAGGAACTGATTCACTCAGGGCTTGAAGAACTGATGTGACTATTTGAACTGGATCAATAGGTGACTCAGTATTTGGTGGTATGGACGAATCAGTAGCAGTTTCAGAAGGAGATTTGGGGTTGGAAGAAGATGCCATTTGAAGGGGAAGAAAGAAAACTGCAACACTCAAAATAAACACAGAGAAGGAAGTAGTGCAGTAATAGAAATGAACAAGATATTTAAAGAGAGGAAAGAGGAGTCGAAACGTTTAACCACGATCGCTTCAATCGGAGAAACAGCGAAGTAATGATGGCAGTTTTTGAGCGACGTGAGCTGCAGAGGTGAAGGGACGGTTACAGTCGTCACAGTGTGATGATGACACTCTGCAGACATCAAATCAGAGATTCTCCCAAATCAAATCTTTCTTTTGTCTTTATCTGATTTCCCTCTCTAATGTGCTTGGGCCTGAAGGGTTAGTATACAAAGAAAAACAAAATGGCCCAAAATATAACTATATTTAGTTTGTATAGAAACTTAGGCCCAGAATAGTTCTAAGCCTATCAAACTTATCTCCCTCCATGGCTTTGGTTAGGATGTCAGCGCGTTGCTCTGACGACCCTACATGTTGAATGTCACAAATATTTTCTTCAACCAAATCTCTAATGAAATGATACCTGATATCAATATGTTTGCTCCTATTGTGAAGTACAGGATTCTTAGAGATGTTTATAGCGCTTGTGTTGTCACACAATACTACAAATTTCTCTTGATGCACTCCATAATCTGCCAAAGTTTGCTTCATGCACATAAGTTGAGAACAACAACATGTAGCTGCTATATATTCTGCTTCAGCTGTGGATAGAGCAACTATGTTCTGTTTCCTTGAGTACCAACTAACCAAATTGTTGCCAATATAGAAACAACCTCCTGTTGTCGAACGTCTGTCATCACAACTGCCAGCCCAGTCTGAATCTGTATATCCTATAAGATCCAATGATGACCTTTTAGAATACCAAATCCCAAGTCCAATGGTTCCCTTGATATATCTCATGATTCTCTTAGCTGCTTTAAGATGTGTCTCCTTGGGTTGAGCTTGAAATCTGGCACATACTCCAGTGCTGTATGAGATATCTGGTCTGGTTGCTGTTAGGTAGAGAAGACTACCAATCATGCTCCTGTAAAGCTTTTGATCAACATCACAGCTAGAATCTGCTTTAGAAAGCTTCTCATGAATACCCTGTGGTGTTCTTGCTACTTTGCTCTCTTCTAAGTTGAACTTCTTTAGCATATTGGTTGCATACTTCTCCTGAGATAAGAAGATTCCATCTTTTTCTTGTTTAATCTGTAATCCAAGGAAGTAATGCAATTCTCCAAGCATGCTCATCTCAAATTCAGTCTTCATATCATGTATAAATCCATCTCTAAGTTCTTCTGAAGTAGATCCAAAAATGATATCATCAACATAAACTTGAACTACAATGATATGCTTATCTGTGTGTTTGATGAAAAGTGTCTTATCCACATTTCCTCTTGTATATCCGTGGTCAACCAGGAATTTTGACAGCCTCTCATACCAAGCACGAGGTGCTTGTTTAAGACCATATAAGGCTCCCTTCACTCTATAAACATAGTCTGGATGTTTGTGATCTTCAAATCCAGCTGGTTGAGCTACATAAATTTCCTCCTTGATTTTCCCGTTCAGAAAAGCAGTCTTGATGTCCATTTGATATAACTTGAAATCTAGATAACAAGCAACAGATAGCAAGATCCTTACAGCTTCCATTCTGGCCACTGGTGCATAAGTTTCTCCATAGTCTAAACCTTCAATCTGTGTGTAGCCTTGTGCTACCAATCTAGCTTTATTTCTGACTATGTTTCCATGCTCATCTTTCTTATTTCTGAAGATCCATTTGGTACCAATGATGTTGATGTTGTCAGGGGGTGGTACTAACTCCCATACAGAGTTTCTTTCAAACTGTAATAGCTCATCCTGCATGGCAGCTATCCAATACTCATCTTTGAAGGCTTCAGATGCATTCTTTGGTTCCATCTTGGATATAAAGCAGTTCATTCCAGCGAGTTGCTTGAAATCAACCTTCTTGTTTCTGGTCTGCCTAGGTGCATCCAATTCTCCAATGATATCAGTGTTAGAATGATGCTTCAAAGTTCTTGGTCCTTTTCTCTTATCTACAACAGCATTGTCAGGTGGTTGTTGCTCTTCCTCAGTATCAACCAAAGATTCTGATTCAATTCCAGTTTCTACATCAGCTTCAGATGTTGGCTCATGTGTTTCCTCAGATGGTGGATCAAATACAGGAAAATAATGCAGACCATCTCCATATTCAGATAACCCTTTAGCTAGAGAATCTTCAAATAGAACATTCATAGATTCTATAACTTTCTTACTATCAGTCAGATAAACTCTGTAAGCTCTGGAGTTGTTAGCATAACCCAAAAACAACCCTTTTTCTGATCTGGCATCAAACTTCTTAAGCTGTTCCCTGTCTCTGTAAACATGACAAGGACAACCAAATGTATGAAAATATCTAACATTAGGAAGTTTATCATACCATATTTGATAAGGAGTGAAATTTGTCTTCGGCCTCAAAAGAACTCTATTTGAAATATGGCATGCTGTGTTGACAGCTTCTGCCCAAAAGGTCTTTGATAGTGTACTCCAATGAAGCATAGACCTTGCCATCTCCTGTAAGGTTCTATTCTTCCTTTCTACAATCCCATTTTGTTGAGGAGTCTTTGGGGCAGAGAACTCTTGAGAAATTCCATGTTGTTTATAGAAATCAGTAAATTGTTGATTGTCAAACTCTCTCCCATGATCAGTTCTAATCCTTTTGATTTTTCCTTGTTTTTGATTCATGATCTTCAGGCTTGTGGACTCAAAATACTCAAAGGCTTCATCTTTTGATCTGAGAAAACAAACAAAGGTAAATCTAGAAAAATCATCAACTATCACAAGTACATACCTTTTGCCATTAAGGCTTTCTACTTCCATTGGACCCATCAGGTCCATGTGAATGAGTTCAAGGCAGTGATTTGTGGTAATTTCATCGACTCGTTTGTGTTGAGCTTTGGTTTGTTTTCCTTTAGAACATCCTTCACAGACAATTTGAGAGTTGTTCTGTAGTTTTGGCAACCCTTTGACAGCTCCAGAAATGCTCAATTTGTAGAGAGTTTGATAATTCAAGTGTGCCATTCTCTTGTGCCATAGGCTTGTAAGATCTTCTTTCAAAATCAAAGCCCTGTCTACTGTTTCCTTTAGAACATAACAATTGTTAGTAGACCTTTTCCCTGACATGATACCTTTGTAATTTTTAAAGACATAGCAAGTATTCATATCAAATAGCACTAAAGAATTTTCATCACATAATTGACTTATGGAGATCAAATTGGTAGTTAGACCATCAACAAAGTAAACCTTAGAGAGATTAGAAAGAACTCCCTTTTCAATTTTACCATAACCAGTGATTTTGCTTTTAGCACCATCTCCATACATCACATCTCCACAGTCTTGTTCTGTGAAATTTTGTAGTATATTTTTGGTTCCAGTCATATATGCCTAGAGCATCCAGAATCAAAATACCACAATGTGTTCTTTTGATGTGCCTGCAAAGATACAACAACAAGACCAAGTGACTGTTGATTAGAATGTTTAGGTATCCAGGCCTTACGAATCTGGATCTTCTTTTGTAGTTCTAACGTCGGCCAGACAACAGGTCTTCCATTTAAGAGATCTCGAACAATCCTTAAACAAGTGTCTGCTTGATGACCAGGTAGACCACAATATATACAATCCCTTGAGTCTTGAGGTGCAATATTGACTTGAATTGGTACATTTCTATAAGCAGCAGCATTGCTTGACTGTTCACCAAGATATCCTCCACTAACAAAGTTTCTCTTGGTTGGTTTGAATTTCTTTGCTTTACCTTTCTTCTTGTATCCAATACCTGAAAGATCACCAGGTCTTTTGCACATAGAAAGAACTGAATCCAATTTATTTTTACCTTTTACCGTTTGAGAGAGTTCATTGCATTTGGCTTGAAGTTGTAGATTTTCTGTGGCCAAACATGTCGTTGCATCAGAAAGTTTGGAGCATTCATCTTGAAGTTCCTCAACTTTGAGCTTTGCTAGCTTTAATTCCTTTTGTAATTTGATCTTCTCAGCAGATAGATTATCATAAGAAATTCCGAGGTCAGTCAGTTGTGTTAACAACTTCTTATTCTCGTTGAAGGCTGTATCATACTCGAACTTTAACTCTTCATATGCATCGGCCAGTTTTGAGTATATTTCACTGATATTACCTGCATCCATAGTCATCTTCATCAGTAGAATAATCTATTGAATTTGTTATACCTGGTTGGGGACTACAATCTCGAATAGTCAATGCGATAACATCTTCAGAGTCACTGTGTTGTTCCTCTGTTGCTTCAACATCGCATTCGTCATCACTGAGTGTAGCTTGATAAGCTTTTCCTTCTTTCCTTTTAGCAGTAGGACATTCCTTTTTGAGATGTCCTTTTCCACCACACTCGTAACAAATAATAGAAGAGAATTTGTCAAATTTCTCAGGTTCCTTGAGTTTCTTGACATTACTGCCTTTGCCTTCGAACTTCTTAGATCCCTTGGACTGTTGTTTGTCAGAAGTTGAAACACCATGTGAACTGGATTTCTGAGGCTTGCCTTTCTGTAACTGTCTTGCACTCTTTTCTTGAAGAAATTTGGCCATCCTTCTGGTGATCAAGGATAACTCTTCATCTAAATCATCATCTGATTCCTCAATCTTTTCAGCCTTTAGAGCAATACTCTTCGATTTTCCTTTGCTCCTTGATTCCAGATGATTCATTTCGTAATTTTGCAAGTTGCCAACCAATTCTTCTAGAGTCATGGTGTTGGTCTTCTCACTCTCTTCAAGAACTGAGATCTTTCCAGAATACTTAGGCGAAACCGTACGTAGCATCTTGCGAACCAATTTTTGTTCATCAAAATGCATTCCAAGCTCTATGCATTGATTAACCACATTTTGAAATCTTTCAAAGTATGTTGAAATATTTTCATCATCTGTCATCTCCAACCTGTCATATAAGGATTCAACACGATGTAATCGGGTTAGTTTAACATCGGCAGAACCTTCAAACCTGACTTCAAGAAATCTCCACATCTCATAGGCATTTTTGCAATTCTTGATCATTCTGTGCTGTGCCTCTTCCATGGCTCCGCTGATCGCGTTCATGGCTGCGTAATTCCCTTGTTTTGCTGCTCTTTCTGCTACAGTTAATTCGGCCTTCCTAGCAAGTCGTGTAATCGGTGCAGCAGGTGGTACAGCCGTTGTTGTGGCAGCAGTGGTAGAGGTAGTGTCTGTTGAAGCAGATGTCGTCGTCGTTGTCGTGACAACCGCAGGAATTTCAGTCCTTGTTGGTGGTTCCCATGCTTCTTCAACTGCATCCCAGACATCTTCTCCAAGAGCTCTGAGATAACACTCCATTCTTGATTTCCAGTAGCTAAAATTTTTTCCATCGAAGATTGGTGGACGAAGATGCGAAATTTCCCTACTCATCTTGAATCTTGAATCTCCAGTAGACGTTTGAAGATTGGCTCTGATACCAATTGACAGTCCCTTGTGAGTAGGGTGTTAATGAGATGTATTGACAACACACACAATTGCAGAAATATAAGAACACAATTGTTTGTTGACCCGGTTCGGACCTCCTGTCCTACATCCGGGGGATTCCAATCCAGGCGAAGATTACTCAACTATGAACAAGAACAAACACAAGATTCGAGACCAATCCTGTTAACTCGATCTAGAAGCTGAATCTCTCCCCCTCAACTTCTAATCTCCCTAACTAGAATTACAGAGACAATCTTTGTTGTTCCTTCACCCTGTTGACAACCCTGAATCAAGAATCCTTTAAGCTATATCAAGAAGACTCCCTCTCCTTGATTTACAACTCGATCTAAATGATATACACTGAATTACAACACAATTCTATCAAGAACAAAAACTCTCAAAACATCTAAACATGAAGAACAAGTTTTTGGCTCTCTTGAAGTATATCTTCTAAAACGAACACTAAACTCTCTCGGTAGAAAATTGAAGATAAAATTGCTTAAAGTAAAGACTGACTCAAAGACTATTTATAAACTAAGAACATCTTGGTCTTTGAGTCCAGGTGCTGGTGAAGCTTTGATCTTTAAAACCATAACTGTATCGTTGTTAGAGCGTTGCAACGACACCCAAATGATTCTGCATGAAATGTTAGTGCCAACACAAATCTTAACCAAGTTCAGTCTTGAAGATCACTCAAGTATCTTTCCCCCCCACCCCCACCCATCCCCATCAGTTAGCACAGTTTATAGCCATTAGAACCTATTTCCAAGGTTTATGAAATCCACATTCAAAAAATTTAATCATTTAAGTCAGAGAGGGAATTCCCAAAACAATAAGCAAGGTTCCACAAACATATTGTAGATATCTAAGCAGGTAAACCAAATGCCAATCCCCTATCATGCTTCTTCCCAAACACAACAAACTAAATCCCCAATGTGAAAGGGAGCGGGGTTGGGGTGCATGACTTAGTCAGGTCTAGCGGGGGTAGGTAAGACTTTTCTTATAGTGATTTTAACATATTGGTTAATGCTTAGTTTTAGGATTATATTTTGTATAATATGTACTCCCTCCGTCCCATCTTAGATGTCCTGTTTGTCTTTTTAACACTGTTTATTGTTTAACTTTGACTCAATATTATTGTAATATAATTGAAAAAAATAGTCGAGTTTGATCTTGTTAGACTCGTTTAATTGTATATTTTTCGAATATATATTTTAAATAATTTTTATTTTTATATATTTTGAGATATTAACGATTAAAAAGGTGCATTGGATTATGTGTAGAAGTCAAATAGAACATCTTAATTGGGACAGATGGAGTATATAATTTGAGATATTAACCATTATAATATACTCCCTTCGTTTCTTTTTTTCTTGTACTATTTAGTGTTATGCTACTATTCACACTTTTTACTATAGTATACAAGTTAAAATATAGAAAAGTGTGATTTTATTAGATTCGTTTCGTCTTATAATTTTTAAATATAGAGCTTTTAGATTTTTTACTTGTACCGAACATGAGTTATTAATGATTTTAAATGTGCATTGAACTGTGTGCTGGGTGGGTCGTAACAAGAATGAAAAAACGGAGGGAGTATTATATAGCTTGCACATTACAATTAAGTCAAGTGTTGGAACAAAGAGGGGGTATGAGATTAATATATAACATTTATTTTGAATGTTAAAAAAATTATTATTATTATTAAATAGGCGCACCAAAAGAATTTCTTGAATTGAGTAATCATTAAAAATTGACTTGTTAATAAGGAACTAATTTAATAAATTCAAATATTTAAAACTAACAATGAACATGACTAAAATTGATCAAAAGAGGATGAGGAATTATCATAATAGTCATATCCCCCGATTCCAAATCTATAAGTTGGAGAGTTCGATTACCACCTGGCCTCTATCCCTCTCTTTTATCTCTTTGCAATTTGTGTTACTTCCACCACCATTTCCTAGCCTGTATAAGCTGTTCAGAAGAAAAAAATATTAAAACTAGTATATTTTGCCGGCACTTTGTACATGGGCGTTATTCTTTATTTTTAATTTTCAAATTAAAAGAATAATTTGATTAATGTAAGTAATATAGGATAAATTATTCATTACAAGAAAATCGCAGGGGGGTGACACAAGGTGACGAATGCCATCGTCTAAAACTGTCGTTTGCTGGATTTTGTCATCTTATTCGTTGCGTCGTACACCAGGCGACGAAAGGATTCGTTGTCTTCTGTGAAAATTTTTATACTGATTATAACATATATTTGAAAATACTATCTGAAATACATTTTTTTAAAAAAAATAATTGTTACAAAATAAAATGATAACCAAAAATTAAAAAAAAAATGATTTTAAGCATCGCATGTATAATATTTCGATTAATTTTTTAAAATTAAATTAATTGATTGTAATTGACAGTCCCAACGAGCAGGGTGTTAACGCGTAGTTCTGATCACACACACACAATTGTAGAAAAATAAAGAACAATTGTTTGTTGACCCGGTTCGGACCTCCTGTCCTACATCCGGGGGATTTCAATCCAGGCGAGAATACTTCAACAAAGATCAAGAACAGCTACAAGACTCAATCTAGTTTCTATCAACTCGATCTAGAGAATTGACAAGACTCCCCCTCAATCTCTAATCTCCCTAATGAGAAACTCTGATGATCATGTAGTTCCTGCAACCTGTTGACATCCCTGAACAAGAATCCTATTCTAATTCAAGAAGTTTCCTTCCTTGAATTTACAACTCGATCTAAGATATACAAACATGAATTCCACAAATTCACTCCAGAACAAAACCTTTAATCATCTAAACATGAAGAACTTGTTTTGACTTCTAGAGTATATCTTCTAATCAAGGCTAAAAACACTCTTGGTAAAGTGTAGAAGATTAAAAGTAAAATACAAAGACTGACTCAAAGACTTAAATGAATTGACTATTTATAAACTGAAAACGTCTTTGGTCTTTGAGTCCCTGGAGCTGGTGAGGCTTGATCGACAATCCCAAAACTGTCCTGTTGTTAGTGTGCTGTATTGACACCAATAAGATCCTGCATGAAATGTTTAGTGCCCACAATCTCCCCCTCATTTCATGAAGAGGTTGATTCATCACAAATAGGTCTCAAACCAGTATGATGAATAACAATTCAGAATTCCACACTAACAACAAAGATTAGTAGATCAAGTCCAAAAATAAATGGTAGTTAAAACATAAGCGAAACACCAGCTAAATGTAACCAATCATATCATATGAATCAGACATAGAAATTCAGTAATATCAATACCACAAAATAAACCAAGTATCAGCAAGCATCAGCAATCACAAAGTATTCAGCTATTCAGAAATCATTAGTTACAGACCCAAAATATCATCAAAAAGTTAACAGTTTCAGTTTTAGAAAGTACCCCTTGAAATGTTGTCAAAATTACCCAATAACCACGGTCAGCAGTCAGCATCAGCAGAGACCATACTTACTCCCCCTTGATGAATCAAGCCTCCTCATCATCCTCCTCTCCAGTAGGCGGAGGATCAAATGAGCCAGGAAGAAGCTTCAACATATTGTTGTTCTACTTCCGGATGCGGAGACCAGCATTGATGACATTGGAAACCTCCTCATTCTGTCGAAGAATAATAGTCTTCAGGTGATTGACCAAAGCAGTGCCGGACAGAGCAGGACCAAGGAGGATGTCATTGTGCATATTTCGCAGGTCGGTTGAGGGAGTGTTCTGCTTGATTGGAATGCGTTCTTCCTTAGGAACTTTGATCCCATTCTTTTTCAGGAAACGTGTAATCAAAGCAGGATAAGGAAGAAGGTCATTCTTGCCAATGGATCCGCGGGTATAACCTAGCATCTTGGAAAGAACAGAGAGACCAAAGTTTGTCATATTAAGATACTTTTCAATACAAAACATGAGTTTACCCATATGAGAAGACACTTGACTGGCGTTGGTTGTTGGAAGGATGTTCGAACTACACAGACGGAAGAGACAGTTGTATTTGAGAGTGAGCTGCTGAACACGAAGCTGTCCCCTACCAAAAGCAACACTTTTGGTGTTTGAAATCTCATAAGCCACTTCGGCATTTGAGTTAGGCATGTAGCTCGTAACATCATCCAGGTTGCTGTTCAGCTGCACCTTTAACAACGCATTGATAACTTGAGGAAAAATCTCCAGAATCTTGCCTCGTATGTAGACCTTCCCTCCGAACGGGGATTCACCATCCAAGACATCAGGATGCAGATTGGCGTAGAACTCGCGAACTAAGGCAGGAGAGTAGTCCTCTAGTTTCGTGGCCCAGTAGATAAGTTTTGTGTCTTCCAAAAACTTCATAAATCCAAGTTCCTTGTAGATTGGATGAGTAAACTGCTCCTCTGGTATGAAATCACGATTGTTGAGATCTTTGGCAAATTTCTGTGCTTCCTTGTCATAAAACCTGTAGCTCAGGGCATCAGTGACAGTCATGGGGCCAACTTTCTTTGGTCGTTTCTATGTTGTCTCAACAGCAGGTTGCTTATCCTTCCTTTTGCGCGAACGAGTCACAGGGGTACGGGCAACAGGATGATGTTCCGGAGTAACCTCTCGATCAGGCTCGTCGTCCCTAGGTTGTTCGTCATCTCCAGTGACAACATCATCAACAACATTTGAGTCGAACAGATTGTCCTCATCGCCTTGAGGATATTCAGTGGTTGTTCCATCATCCCAATCAACAGAAAAGGTTTCCTTCTGTGGTGCTGGAAGAGCAGGTACAGGAGGTGCAGGGAGAGCACCAGCAAGGGGCAAAGATTCAAGAGGTAAAATGTCAGTGACATTTTCATCAACAGGTTCATCAGCATTGTTGTTAGCATATCCAGCAGACGACTCTCCAACTTGAGTTGTTGAAAGAACTTGTTCACTCAGTGCTTGAAGGACGGATGAAACTATTTGAACTGGATCAATAGGTGTCTCAGTATTTGGTGGTATGGACGAGTCAGTAGCAGGTTCAGAAGGGGATTTGGGGTTGGAAGAAGACGCCATTTGAAAGAGAAGAGATAAAGCTGCAATACTAAAATAAAAACGCAAAGAAGGAAGTAGTGCAGGAATAGAAATGAAACAAAGTATTTAAAGAGAGGAAAGGAGAGTCGAAACGTTTAACCACGATCACTTCAATCGGAGAAACGGCGAAGCAATGATGGCGGTTTCGAGCGACGTGAGCTGCAGAGGTGAAGGGACGGTTACAGTCGTCACAAGGCTATGATGACACTCTGCAGACATCAAACCAGAGATCCTCCCAAATCAAATTTTTCCTTTGTCGTTATCCGAATTCCCTCTTCTAATGTGCTTGGGCCTGTATGGTTAGTGAACAAAGAAAAACAAAAATGGCCCAAAACATAACAAAATTTAGTTTGTATAGAAACTTAGGCCCAGAATTGTTCTAAGCCTATCAAACTTATCTCCCTCCATGGCTTTGGTTAGGATGTCAGCGCGTTGCTCTGACGACCCTACATGTTGAATATCACAAATATTATCTTCAACCAAATCTCTAATGAAATGATACCTGATATCAATATGTTTGCTCCTATTGTGAAGTACAGGATTCTTAGAGATGTTTATAGCACTTGTGTTATCACACAATACTACAAATTTCTCTTGATTTACTCCATAGTCTGCCAAGGTTTGCTTCATCCACATGAGTTGAGAGCAACAACAAGTAGCAGCTATGTATTCTGCTTCAGCTGTAGATAGAGCAACTATATTTTGTTTCCTTGAGTACCAACTGACCAAATTATCACCAAGGTAGAAACATCCACCTGTTGTTGATCGTCTGTCATCACAACTTCCTGCCCAGTCTGAATCTGTGTATCCTATAAGATCAAGTGATGATCTTTTGGAATACCAAATTCCAAGTCCAATAGTTCCTTTTATATATCTCATGATCCTTTTAGCTGCTTTGAGATGTGTCTCTTTAGGTTGAGATTGAAATCTAGCACAAACTCCAGTACTATAAGAAATATCTGGTCTGGTTGCTGTTAGGTAGAGAAGACTACCTATCATACTTCTATAAAGCTTTTGATCAACATCACTGCTGGTATCACTCTTAGAAAGTTTCTCATGTAAACCTTGAGGTGTTCTAGCCACTTTGATGTCTTCTAAGTTGAACTTCTTTAGCATATTAGTTGCATACTTCTCTTGTGACAAGAATATCCCATCCTTTCCTTGTTTGATCTGTAGACCAAGAAAATAATGCAATTCTCCAAGCATACTCATCTCAAATTCTGTTTTCATAGCATGTATAAATCCTTTTCTAAGTTCTTCTGAAGTAGAACCAAAAATGATGTCATCAACATATACTTGAACAACTATGATGTGTTTATCTGAATGCTTAATGAAAAGAGTCTTATCTACATTTCCTCTAGTATAGCCGTTGTTGACGAGGAATTGTGACAGCCGTTCATACCAGGCTCGTGGTGCCTGTTTAAGACCATATAGAGCACCCTTGACTCTGTAAACATAATCTGGATGTTTATGGTCTTCAAATCCAGCTGGTTGAGCCACATATATTTCCTCCTTTATTTTCCCATTTAGAAAAGCAGTCTTGATATCCATTTGGTACAACTTGAAATCCAAGTAGCATGCAACAGACAACAAGATTCTTACTGCTTCCATTCTGGCCACTGGTGCATATGTCTCCCCATAGTCTAGATCTTCAATTTGTGTATAGCCTTGTGCTACTAATCTAGCTTTATTTCTGACTATGTTTTCATGCTCATCTTTCTTATTCCTAAAGATCCATTTAGTACCAATAATGTTGATGTTCTCAGGTGGTGGTACTAACTCCCATACTGAGTTTCTTTCAAATTGAAATAATTCATCCTGCATGGCAGCGATCCAGTATTCATCTTTGAAAGCCTCTGTAGCATTTTTTGGTTCCACCTTTGATATGAAGCAATTCATACCAGCTAGTTGCTTGTAATCAATTCTCTTGCTTCTGGTCTGCCTTGGTGCATCTACTCCTCCAATAATATCAGTATTAGAATGATGCTTCAAGGTTCTAGGACCTTTTCTCTTATCAACATCAGTAGTATCAGATGCTTGTTGCTCTTCTTCAGTATCAACTAAAGACTCAAGTTCTGCACCAGTTTCTTCATCAGCATCAATAGATAGTTCTTGTGATTCCTCTGATGGTGGATCAATAATAGGAAAGTAATGTAGACCATCTTCATCTTCAGATAATCCTTTAGATAAAGAATCTTCAAATAAAACGTTCACAGATTCTATAACCTTCTTGCTATCAGACAAGTAAACTCTATAAGCTCTGGAGTTGTTAGCATAACCTAGAAACAACCCTTTTTCTGATCTAGCATCAAACTTCTTAAGTTGTTCTTGATCCCTGTAAACATGACAAGGACAACCAAATGTATGAAAATATTTAACATTAGGAAGTTTATCATACCATATCTGATAAGGAGTGAAGTTCATTTTTGGCCTCAAAAGAACTCTATTTGCAACATGACAAGTTGTGTTGATTGCCTCTGCCCAAAAGGTCTTTGGAAGTGTACTATCATGAAGCATAGACCTTGCCATCTCCTGTAAAGTCCTGTTCTTTCTTTCAACAATACCATTTTGTTGAGGAGTCTTTGGAGCAGAGAATTCTTGAGCAATTCCATGTAGTTTATAGAATTCAGTGAACTGTTGGTTGTCAAACTCTCTTCCATGATCAGTTCTAATCCTTTTGATCTTAGTTTGTCTTTGATTCATGATCTTCAGGCTTAAAGACTCAAAATACTCAAAGGCTTCATCTTTGGACCTGAGAAAACAAACAAAAGTGAATCTAGAAAAATCATCAACTATCACAAGTACATACCTCTTGCCATTTAGACTTTCAACTTCTAATGGACCCATCAAGTCCATATGAATAAGTTCAAGACAGTGAACTGTGGTAATTTCATCAACTCGTTTGTGTTGAGCCTTAGTTTGTTTTCCTTTGGTGCATCCTTCACAGACAATTTTGGAGTTGTTCTGTAGTTTGGGCAACCCTTTGACAGCTCCAGAAATGCTCAATTTGTAGAGAGTTTGATAATTGAAGTGTGCCATTCTCTTGTGCCATAGACTTGTAAGATCTTCTTTCAAAATCAAAGCCCTGTCTACTGTTTCCTTTAAGATATAACAATTGTTAGTAGACCTTTTTCCAGACATGATACACTTATAGTCTTTAAACACATAACAAGTATTCATGTCAAATAGCACTAAGGATTTTTCATCACATAATTGACTTATGGAAATCAAATTAGTAGTCAATCCTTCTACAAAATAAACTTTAGAAAGATTAGAAAGGACTCCCTTGTCAATTTTACCAAAACCAGTGATCTTGCTTTTAGCACCATCACCATACATCACCTCTCCACAATCTTGCTCTGTAAAGTTTTGAAGAATGTTCTTTGTTCCAGTCATATGCCTAGAGCATCCAGAGTCAAAATACCATAAGGTATTTTTATGATGTGCCTGCAATGATACAACAACAAGACCAAGTGATTGTTGATTAGAATGTTTAGGTATCCAGGCCTTACGAATCTGGATCTTCTTCTGTAGTTCTAACGATGGCCAGACAACAGGTCTTCCATTTATGAGATCTCGAACAATCCTTAGACAAGTGTCTGATTGATGGCCAGGTAGACCACAATAGATACAGTCTCTTGAGTCTTGAGGTGCAATATTGACTTGATTAGGCACATGTTTGTAGGTAGCAACATTGCTTGATTCTTCACCAAGATATCCTCCACTAACAAAAGTTCTCTTGGTTGATTTGAATTTGTTTGGCTTCCCTTTCTTCTTGTAACCAATACCTGAAAGATCACCAGGTCTTTTGCATATAGAAAGAACTGAATCCAATTTATTTTTACCTTTTACCGTTTGAGAGAGTTCATTGCATTTAGCTTGAAGTTGTAGATTTTCTGTGGCCAAGCAGGTCTTTGCATCAGAAAGTTTGGAGCATTCAGCTTGAAGTTCCTCCACATTGAGCTTAGCTAGTTTCAATTCCTTTTGAATTTTGATCTTCTCAGCAGATAGATTTTCATAGGAAATTCCGAGGTCAGTCAGTTGTGTTAACAGCTTCTTATTCTCACTTAAAGCTGTATCATACTCGAACTTTAACTCTTCATATGCATCAACTAGCTTAGAGTATATTTCACTGATATTACCTGCATTCATAAAATCATCTTCATCAGTAGAATAATCTATTGAATTTGTTATACCTGGTTGAGGGCTACAATCCCGAATAGTCAATGCGACAACATCTTCAGAGTCACTCTATTGTTCCTCTGTTGCTTCAACATCGAATTCATCATCACTAAGTGTAGCTTGATATGCTTTTCCTTCTTTCCTTTTGGCAGTAGGACATTCCTTTTTGAGATGTCCTTTACCTCCACATTCATAGCATATAATAGAAGAAAATTTATCAAATTTCTCTGGTTCCTTAAGCTTCCTGACATTGTTGCCTTTGCCTTCATGTTTCTTGGATCCTTTATTCTGTTGTTTGTCAGACGTTGTAACACCATTCGAACTGGATTTCTGAGGCTTGCCTTTCTGTAACTGTCTAGCTCTCTTTTCTTGAAGAAATTTGGCCATCCTTCTAGTGATCAAAGATAATTCCTCATCCAAATCATCATCAGAATCTTCAATCTTCTCAGCCTTTAGAGCAATACTTTTTGACTTTCCTTTGCTTCTTGATTCTAGATGATTCATCTCATAATTTTGTAGATTGCCAACTAATTCTTCCAAAGTCATGGTGTTCGTCTTTTCACTCTCTTCAAGAACTGAAATCTTCCCAGAGTACTTTGGTGACACAGTGCGTAGCATCTTTCTAACCAGTTTTTGTTCATCAAAATGCATTCCAAGCTCTATGCATTGATTAACCACATTTTGAAATCTTTCAAAGTAAGTTGAGATGTTTTCATCATCAGTCATCTCCAACATGTCATACAAAGATTCAACGCGATGTAATCGAGTTAGTTTAACATCAGCAGAACCTTCAAACCTGACTTCAAGAAATCTCCACATATCATGGGCATTTTTGCAATTCTTGATCATTCTATGTTGTGCCTCTTCCATAGCTCCACTGATCGCGTTCATAGCTGCATAATTCCCTTGTTTTGCAGCCCTTTCTGCCGCTGTGTATTCAGCCTTTCTGGCTAATCGGATTATTGGAGCAGCAGGTGGTGTAGCGGTGGTTGTGGTGGCAGTTGTAGAGGTGGTATCCGTTGATGTGGATGTGGTCATTGTTGCAGTGACAACGGCAGGAGTCTCAGTCCTTATTGGTGGTTCCCACGCTTCTTCGACTGCATCCCAGACATCCTCTCCAAGAGCCCTAAGATAGCACTCCATTCTTGACTTCCAGTAGCTGTAATTGTTTCCATCGAAGACCGGTGGACGAAGATGCGAAATTTCCCTACTCATGATGAATCTTGAATCTCCAGAGAAACGTTTGAAGATTGGGTCTGATACCAATTGACAGTCCCAACGAGCAGGGTGTTAACGCGTAGTTCTGATCACACACACACAATTGCAGAAAAATAAAGAACAATTGTTTGTTGACCCGGTTCGGACCTCCTGTCCTACATCTGGGGGATTCCAATCCAGGCGAGAATACTTCAACAAAGATCAAGAACAGCTACAAGACTCAATCTAGTTTCTATCAACTCGATTTGGAGAATTGACAAGACTCCCCCTCAATCTCTAATCTCCCTAATGAGAAACTCTGATGATCATGTAGTTCCTGCAACCTGTTGACATCCCTGAACAATAATCCTATTCTAATTCAAGAAGTTTCCTTCCTTGAATTTACAACTCGATCTAAGATATACAAACATGAATTCCACAAATTCACTCCAGAACAAAACCTTTAATCATCTAAACATGAAGAACTTGTTTTGACTTCTAGAGTATATCTTCTAATCAAGGCTAAAAACTCTCTTGGTAAAGTGTAGAAGATTAAAGTAAAATACAAAGACTGACTCAAAGACTTAAATGAATGGACTATTTATAAACTGAAAACGTCTTTGGTCTTTGAGTCCCTGGAGCTGGTGAGGCTTGATCGACAATCCCAAAACTGTCCTGTTGTTAGTGTGCTGTATTGACACCAATAAGATCCTGCATGAAATGTTTAGTGCCCACAATAATTAATTAGTGAGTTGGGACTATTAAAAATTATGATTGACATTAATTAACTATATTGGCCCATACAATTTGCCGTCATTGAAGGATCAATGTTTTTTTTTTCTTTTTTTTTCACAAAAAACTACTACTTCGTACTCCCTCCGTCCCATTAAAAGTGACCACTATTCCTTTTCGGGGTGTCCCATTAAAAGTGGCCACTTTCCCTTTTAAGTAAATTAGATTAACATAAACATGATTAAAAACCCCACAATAATGACAATTGTACTTTCTGCACAAAGTCCCTATATATGTTTAACCATTAATATCTCAAAATGGGTATAAATAAAAATTATATAAAATATTATTCTAAAACTATACGATTAGACGATTCCAACAAGATCACACTTGACTATTTTTATCTTTCTACATCATTACGATAACATTAAGTCAAAGTTAAATAATAAATATGGTAAAAAGTCAAATGTAACCATTATAAATTAGATGGATGAATTAGTCAAATTTACTCACACCACTTTAACTAATAAATCCCACTACCTAAATTTCAGTGCCCAAAAGAAAGGGGCCACTTATATTGGGACGGAGGGAGTACTATTTTGGAATTTGGATACAATGTACAATGGCGTAGTGATTTAGATGTTGGAGTTCAATAAAGAAGAAATAAGGCCCAACCCATTATTCAGTAATAAAAAGAAAGAGAAAGAGCCCAAGAGCAAAGCTCAACAATCCATTTCCATCAGCCTAAGGACCCGAATCCAACCTCTGGCCCTACCCAGATCCATATTCACTTTCTAATAGTATATCAGAATTTGGTTCATTATTCCTTATTTATAGTGATTGGTCCCCTTTCTCCCTACCATAGGTTAGGAGTTCGATCCCCTATTGCTCTCCTTTATCCCCCTTTGTAACTTGTGTGGTTTGGGCTCCCGTACACCTTTGCCGACACATGAGTGTTACTGTTTACCAAAAATATTCCTTATTTATAGGGATGTAAATGGGTCGGATATGTTATGAGTTGACCACCTTCATTCACTATTCGAAATCTTAATTACCCTACTCTTACCCTTCATATATATTACGCAAAAGTCAAGGATTGGATAGGATTAAGGTATACTCATCTGGTACGCGTATTATCCATGGGTAAATGGGTACCCACAATTTTGAAGGTTAAGGGATCCTACCCGACCCTATCCAACATTACTTTAAATTTATCAAAGAAAAAACATATTTTTTATCTTAAAAAAATAAAAAGATAAAATATTAATGTCATGCATGAAAACAAAATGCATAATATATTTAAGTTAAAAATTTAAAACAGTCATTTAAAAAAAAATAAAAACCTCAAAAGCAACAGCCGATTTTTAAATTTAAGTTGAACACGTTGTAACAGATTCAAACTATGAAAAAGTATACACATATATAAATATCAAGGAATGTATATTTATCCATCAATTTGATTTAATAAATAAATGTATAAATATATATATGGACAATCGAACGGATAAGAGATGTCAAATTTTATCCATAGAGTCGGGTACCCATCGGGTAACCAGGTATCGGGTGCGGGTAGGATAGAGATAATCGGATAACGGGTAGGGTATTATCCGAAACCGAAATAAATAATATCGGATGCGGTTAGGGTACATATATTATACATTACCCCGATTACCAGAAGAAATATATATTTATTTATATATCTCTATATTTATACTACATATTTAGATTATTTATATATATTTACATATAATCGAATCTATTAGCACTTAAGATTTGACAGTAAAAAGAAGTATAATGAATTTTTTACTGATTTAAGAATACTCTGTTGCTTTAGCGGGTTTCTTTTAAATATTCTTTTAAATTTTTAACGTAAATTTATAATGTGCATTTGTTTTCGTGCATCATATGAATGTTTTATTTATTTTTTTACGGTAAAAAGTAAGGTTTTTCTTTATTAAAATTGGGTCGGGTAAAGTCGGTTAACCATTTAATATCTAAGATTTCGGGAATCCGTACCTTACTCTACCCGTTTACACCCCTGAATCTTATCCGATGCTCGATTTTCGGGTAATAGGGTAGGGTAATGGTAGGATAATTATATTTCGGGTAGTGAGTGAGGTGATCTACCCGTACCTTACTCTACCCGTTTACACCCCTACGTATAACTGGATAATATATTGTTTGGCTACTGGTGGCTATCGGAAAAGGATCAAACCGATTACATGTCCGGAATTCAATAATGCGCCCAAACTTGACTGATTACGACTTGAATCTCAATGGCAACAATGGAAATAATGGAAATCTACCGGTTGCTAAGAAACAATGGCAGATTATCTTCAACTGACTGCCAAAATCCACTGGTTGTTAAGGAACAACGGCTGATTCGGGAAAGTAACCGCTATAAACTACGCTAGAATCTAAGAAAGCTGGTAACGGAAAACAGTAAAAGATACAAGGAAGTAAATTGACATAAAGAAAATTTGGATTGGATTGGTCTCCCTTGCTTCCGGTGTCTGGCACCCCCTATTTATAGCCGGAGCTCCCGTAACTATCCATTGAGCCGATCAACATTTCCTCCTTTTGGCCGAACTCGCTTTTACTGGTTTCGGCCGAACCCACTGATATGGTCTTTCTTTATCTGGCTTTTGGACTTGGACCTGGCTTCTGTCAATTTTTCTCTATTACTTTTGGCCCATCACACCTATTCTCTGGCCGCTTGTCTGGCCCGACTCAACCCCTTACTATTGTTTGGCCACAACATATATAAAGACTGTTCCTATACCCGTACCTGATACCCGGTTAACCCTCGAGTAAAACTGAAATCCCTACTTATTTCCACCCAACACAACCCTATTCCCGTTCATAGAGAGGGGGAATAATTTGGAGTCATTTTGAAGAAAGTACTATGGGAAGCTAAGGAATTTGTCCATGTATTGCCAAGGGAAGTTGAGGTAAGTTTTCTTCTTCATTTTGATATACCACTTTTATGTGTTGGAAGTGAGTTTTCCAACTAATGTTGGAAGAGTTGTGAATGTTGGAAAAAGGGTGTTAATTCACCTCCAATAGCTATTTTTCCTTATAATTCTTATTTTGAATTTTTTTGTGTAACTTATTTAAATTTTCTAATAATCTCTCAAAAATATAAATTAAAGCATTTATATATTTGTTAAATTTTCTAGTTACCTTTTATTTTTTAAAAAATAAATTCTAATTACCTTTTATTTTTTTAAAAAAAACTTTAAATACATCACAATTTACCATAAAAAATAACGGATTTTTTTAAAAGAAATAAATTTACTCCACCAATCAATTAACCTATATGCCAAAAATGCTACATGTGGCAAAAATCCTAACCTAAGTACCAAAAATGGTAACACATATATATGTACAAAATATTAACCTATGTATCCAAAATGTTAATCAAAATATAACAAATGATAAGAAAACAAATATTGATAATGATTACCTCTATAGATCTATGGATTTGACATGCCTTCTTTCGGGTATGTTGCAGGAGCCAACAATGACATAAACGTGCTCAACCAGTCAACCAGTCTAATTTGTTTATGGATACTCTGCAAAGACGTGCCCGATCAATTAATTTTACAATAAATGGTAAGCAATATAACCAATGATACAATCTTACCGATGGAATCTATCTAGAGTGGGCTACTTTTATAAAAAGCTTTCAATATCCTCAAGATCCGAACAGGAATCATTTCAAGGAAATGCAATAGGCTTCTAGAAAAGATGTTGAACGAGAATTTGGAGTGCTTCAAGCTTGTTGGGCAATGATTAAGGGTCTAAGTCGTTTTTGGTACAAGAACGATATGAAGTATATAGTGTTAACTTGCATTATATTGCACAACATGATTACCGAATATGAGGGAAATGCAGTGAAAGATTGGTCTGACGATTCCAATTATGTAACTCCGCTTCCACAAAGAGTGCCTCCAATTGGAACATTCAATGACTTCATGAGAGGTGTTTCACTACGAGATAAGCATAAATGTCTAGTTTCGACATGATTTAATTTATCATTTTTGAGCGCGATCCTCAAATAATTAACTATCAATTAAGTTACTATCCAGATTAGGGAGAATCTGGAAATGCGGACGTGTTCCATCGAAGAGAAGGGAATGCTACACGTCAACATGTTGTGAAATCCTTTCATTATGAGTCAATAAATACCAATGGAAAGTGGATTTGTCAGTCCCCAATTCATGGGCATAATTTGTGGAAGATTTGTAACTTCCATTTTCATAATAGATCAAGTAAAAATTTGGCAAAATAGATTCAAGCACTGCATTTTTCATATTAATTGAAATTTTATGAAAATATTACTCAAGAACCGATTACTAGATAACAAGGGTAAAAGATTTAAGAATTTTAATTAACAAATGGAGCTCTACATACCCAAAAGAATTAATAAATACAATCATTAATCTCTCAATCAAAAAATATTCAATTTAATTTGAAACAAATTTAGTTAGTTGTAGTACATATAATAGTACGATTCATCACGGGTGTGTAGCATAGATGATAGCAGTATATATCATTATTTACTATTCCTATTTCCCCATACTATTTACTATAGCATCAGTTAAACCGATATAGAACACAATGTGAACTAGTTGACAGCATATACTATTAACTATTTTCCCATACTATTTACTAAAAGCATAAGTTAAACAGATACAGATCACAATGTAAACTGGTTGGCAGCACATATTATTTACTATTTTCCAATACTATTTACTATAGCATCAGTTAAACAGATACATAACACAATGTGAACTGGTCGGCAGCACATATATGCATTTTAGTTAATAATTCTGTAGACATGCCGTAGTAAATAGAATGGGTGTGTTCAGGAGAAGATTGATAGAACATGTTTATGCAATTAATATAGAACATAGAGTATGTTATAGCAGCACAAAGAATTCGGACAATTATATTCTGACAATATTCTTTGGCCCACCACACGTGTAACAATTATATTCATTCACAATAACGTCCACCATTGTAGGAACAAACAAAATGTAACATCCCTAAATTAAGATCAATTACCAAAACTATAAAGTGAAAAGAAAATAATGGAATATAATGCCATACGTGGAAAACCAAAATAATAGCACACAAAAAACACCTCTGGAAATCCAGAGTCAGGATACAAACCCTCTCCATTAACTATATATTAATTAGTCATTGTCAACTTTTCATGTTGCTATCATGTTTTAGTTTTTCCTTATGTATGTGCGCCTTAAATTTGTATTTTTATGTTTATATAATAGAAATAATTAAAATAGTTTTTGGATTTTTTATTCAAAATATATTAAAATATTAAATAATTTTAATATTTTTAATAAAAAAATTATTTATTTATTGTTTTTCCAAAAGTTAAATAATTAATATAATTGATGATTTAAATATTGAGGGCATACTAAATTTTGTTTTAATTGCCCCTGCTTTGTGGGTTTTAGCAACTATTTATCCACATACTTTGACTTATGATTTTATCATAGTTATACAAGTGAAAATATAGCCAAGTAGAATTTTATGAGATTCGTCTCGTCTAGTTTTTAAATATCAATTTATAGATTTCTCACTTGTACCGAACTTGAGTATTATGGCTTGGGGAAAATTTTCATTCAAGGAAGAAATATTCTACTTTTGAGGTGATGCCGCACCTAAAATACATGGAATAGGGAAGTTATGGCAGAAGACCTTACTAAAAAAGATCTGTCAGAATCTGCGCGCATTGCTATTATGTTACAATGCAATTAGCATTAATTTGGTGACCTTAAATGTCTGATCCTTTCCACAATGTTTTCAAGCCTACAAATCTATTCATCCAAATCTGCCATAATTGATATTTGCCATCCAAAGTAAGTGTAAATTCTCAACCAATTAATTCCTATTAGAATTTGTAATCTATAAATACCGTTCGAAGTTCGAACATGGTTCCATCGAACATAACAGCTCTGAAATATTTTTTCTTAGTGGTTTTCAATATTGAGAATTATACAGTTCACTGCAAAAATGTGCCTCAAAATAGTTTTGGCGATTCTCGCAAGTTTAATTTCTATAGCAATTGCTACGCCAGGGACTGCAACATTTTACACAAGCTATGTCCGTAAGTATACTAGACATACAACCATGTCCAATCCTGCAACAATCGTGTTCTAAGTGTCGACTGATAACTAAATATATGGATTCAAATTTACGGAACAATTTCGTTTTTACAGCTTCAGCATGTTATGGCAACAAAGGCGAAGGAGTAATGATAGCGGCTGCGAGTGATCCATTATGGAACAATGGCGCAATTTGCGGTAAGAGCTTCAAAGTTACGTGTACAGGACCAACGAATCCTGTCCCGCATCCTTGTACCGGAAAGAGCGTGGTCGTAAAAATTGTGGATCACTGCCCAGGATGTGGTGGAACCCTAGATCTCTCTAAAGAAGCTTTTTCTACTATTGCTAACCCTGTTGCTGGCGTTATTAAAATTGACTATATCCCGTAAGCGTATATAATAACCTAATTTGGAACTCTTTCTAGTACATACTATATTGCTTACCTTATTGCTCATTACTAAAATTTTTATTTTTGTTTCATGCAGGGTGTAAGAATGACAAGGTTGCAAGGACAATAAATATGCTACTGAATAATTCTCTTAGCACAAATGGAAATAGTGATAAGGTGTATTAGGACCTGATTTGCGCTTGTCGGGCAAATTTTGTGTAACGTTGTTTATGTAATAAATAGTGAATTTCATTTCTCTGTGGTACTTGGATTTATTTCTAATGACTATATCTTATAAGATTTTATAAGATGCATCTTTGCCTCTTTGGTATGATTATATACAATCACTAGTACACCCGCCCGCGCGATGCGCGTGGATGTAAAATAAATTCGATTGAATCAATATTGTTATTAACTCCTACAATAAATTTTTAATTTATATCTCAATAGTATATATAGAGGGTGTTTGTTTCTGCGATATGAAGCTGATTATCTGATTATTGCGTTTTCAAAACGCGGATAATTAGTTAATCCTGTTTGGGTAAGTTACTTCTAATAATCAATTATCTGCGTTTTGAGGGGTAGATATCGCTGTTTTTCTGCAGCTATATTTTGTAGCTGCAACAGAATCACGTTTGCACCAAAAATTCAAGTTACCATATTATCCCCACATTAATACATTAGGGCATAATTCCTTTCTCACTCCAGCAGATTTCTTCCAGGCAATGGAGCAGCTATTCAACTCTTATAGCAGGGGCGTTTTACCAGGCAAAGTAGGGACTCCTTCTTTCCCAATCAGTCAGCGGCGCGGGCCTCGTCAACTACCACCGGCGCTTCTTCCTTCCCCATTAATACCGCCACTCTGCGCAATCGTTACTCGAAGACGGCGGAGTTGTGTACCAGAGTAGCCGCAAAAATATAAGCTCCGTAATACCTTTATTCTTTTCCGAATGTTCTTTTAAATATGGAATTAATTCACTGTGTTAGGCCAAATCATTTGTGAGTTCATACATTATAATATTATAGTTTGGTAAAAAGGAACATTACCTGCAAAATTACTCTGGCTTTGTTCACCAACATAATGATGATGTCTTTAATAATTATTTATTTTTTATTATTCATACCCTTGTGGTAATTTTACAATATGAAAACACAAAGCCAAACACTTAAAAATTGATTATCTGATTATTGCGTTTTAAAACAGCATAAGCTCATCCAAACACTTAAATAAAAGTGTTATAATCTTGATATTTATTTGTATAGACAAAACGTTATTAATGGATTTGCCGTCAAAACGACTATTAATTCTACAAAAAAAATAAAATCGGACGTTCATATTACACAAAAAAATTTAGTAAAAATTTATGTATTATTTGAATTCTATAAAACATAAAATGAAATTTGCATCAATGGTCATATAAGTAAATAAATTATACGGTTAAATAATATAAAAAAATGTTTGATGTCATAAATTCGCAGTGTATGTCATAAATTTGCAGTGTTTGATGTAAGAAAATAAATTTCCAGTGTTGGTCCTATAAGTAATGAAAACAATTGAAGTGTATGTCATAAATCCATAATAATAATATGAGTAGAGTAAATATAAATTTGCAGTGTCGGTCCTGTCGGTAGTACACTGTAGAATTTCATTGCTAAATTTGTATATAATTTAATTCAACTTATTAAGTTGTATAATAAATAAAATTAACTGATGCGTAATTAGGCAAAACGAATGTATCCAAATAAATAACCTAATGATCTTATGTCGTATCAATAGTTGGGTATAATTCATGGAAGTACAATAATTTTATGGTGATCGTATTTACGTGGTAAAGTATTCGAAGTTGAATAATCATTGTAGTTTCTATGATGAGAATTAAAATCGGGAATAAATGTGAAAAACATATTCTCTGTAAGAAGAATATTCGAAGTAAAAAACATCATTCAAAACATATTAAGAAGAATATCAACGCAAATGTATTTAAATTTTTTGAAGAATTTCTCTGCATACAACATTCAATGTGAATTTATTTTCATTAGAATCCTGTTTCTTCGGCAATAAAAATTTCAAACCGGAACGCCTTACGACACACGACGCAGCAACATATAACTGTCCATGAGTGAAAACTGGATCTTTTAAGAAAACACCAACGTGTTGTAAAGACTGTCCCTGGCTCTTGTTTATGGTCATGGCATAAGAAACAATTATTGGAAACTGACGTCTTACAAATCTAAACGGTATCCTATGATCCGAAGAGGTCAAGCTCATTCTAGGAATCAGAACTCTATCTCCACTTCTATCGCCATTCAAAACTTCACCCTCAAGTACATTCTTTCCCATTCTCGTTAGAACCAACCTTGTTCCGTTGCACAATCCATTAGTAGAATCAATGTTTCGAAGCAACATAACAGGAGTTCCTATTTTGAGGGTCAGTGGATGTGCAGGCAAACCGGAGCAATCAATGGAATTCAGGAATTCTTGAGTGTGTATTTCTGAGAACATTGAACAAACACCATCGGAAGGAGATGCAAAGTCTGCACTAAAATATGTCCTGCTTTCTTCTTTGTTCAGCAACATCATGTAAGCATTAATAACATCGACAGCCTTCAATGTGGGAGCAAGTATGGCACGTTCTTTCAAATAAGATGAGTTAGACATCAAATCTTCAAATGAAGGATATATAGCAGAGACTATTGCACTTACAGGATCACCTTCGTAATCAATGATTAGGTCAGAAGGAATCTCAACCTTAGACACACCATCGTTGTCTTTATTGAGAAGACCATCTCCAATAGAACACAACCATCTCGAGAATTTGTCCACTTCTGATCTATCATCCATTGTAACCAAAGATTGAAGCCTCATATTCTTGGTGAGCTTTAGGACAGTGCACAGACTCCACAATCTTGAAGAATTCAAACTTGCATTTACAATTTGTTCCCTTGTGCCTTTTGGAACTACAGGAAGAATCTGCCTAAAGTCACCACCAAAAACAATGGTTTTTCCACCAAACGGTAGATCTGCAGTGTTAGCAGCTATAGGCCTCATGATATCCCTTACTGTCCTGTCTAGTGCTTCGAAGCAATGTCTATGCGTCATCGGAGCTTCATCCCAAATAATCAATTTTGTTTTTTGAATCAGAGAAGCAAGGGGCGATCTCGGAGAAATACCACAGATTGAATCTTCGGTCACCTCAATTGGTATTTTAAACCGAGAGTGAGCTGTTCTTCCGCCTGGCAGCAATAAAGCTGCAATACCACTCGATGCAACACAGAGAACGATTTCACCTTTTGATCTTAATGCTGCGGACAGACCATTCCAAACAAAAGTTTTGCCCGTTCCTCCATACCCATAAAGGAAAAAAACACCGCCATTTCCTGAATTGCAAGAATTCAAAACAGTATCATGTACATGCAGCTGCTCGGCTGTGCATTTTTCTAAAAAATCTGTATATATTTCATTCTGTGCTGCACGATTATAAGAGAGTTCATCAATAATAAGGATATTATCATCAGAATTGAATTCTACTGCAGTAGGGAAAGGAATATCAGGAAAATCCCTTAAGCTCATCCCAGAACGTTGTAGAGATTTCTCGATTTCAATTAATATAACATTCTGTACGGCAGAGTCTCCTATGACAGAGGCTGCAAAAGAATAAATTCAAATAAGCATATTTCAATTTGAGAAAAAGTAATCATGACTACAATACATAATATTATATAAGATGATATTATAGATGAATGAAAAGAGATTTTAATAACTCACGATTTCTATATAAAATGTCATCAGACATGTAGTGCCAAGATTTTGTCCAAATATCTCCAGGAGATGTTACGGAACACGACAGCAATATAGAGACAAACAGATTTCTCAAAGTGACTGCGGAGGCCCAATGACTTGCCTCCTTAATTGCGTCAATGTACTCACCATCATCTTCCAGCAGCCCTAACGAATAGCATGCTTCTTTAAATGTTGTGTACTGTACTCCATCAATAGTCCTCAAATCGTGAAAATTTCTTGGACCCTTTACAACATTCAACAGACACCTCATATAATACAATTCTCCCGACCGAGGATGAATGTAGTTCATCCTTCCCACTGAGAAACCTCTTTGTCTAGGAACCCATTCCCTTAACTGATCTTTCCACACAAATTTAGATGGAAACTCATTATAAGTCAGTGATCGAGCTTCTTCGTATTTTGAATTTGCTTTGAACCAAGACAAAAATTGGGATTCCTTCATTCTTGCTTGATCAACAACTGTTGAGATAGATGCATCTTCAGAAAATATAACAGGCTGTTGACCGGGTAGATGAAAACCAAGACGTTCAACAGATGGATTGCGAAAGTGAATATCATACATAAACAATCTCCATGAAGCCTCGCATGGAGATACATAGCGGAAATCATAATAATTTTGCACTTCATCAGTTGTATCGGTGGACATATCCTTTCCTGAACTTTCATAGAAGACACCTGTGACTCGATCATAGCCTTTATGAACATACTTAAATAAGTACTTGATCGATCGACTTTGGTTACACCATTCCACATTAATATGAGCCCCGTACTTAATCAGAAGATACCTGTTATGAGGAACAACATGGCGGTTATCAAATAAGAAACCATTCTTCTCGATAGAGCTGCCGTTATTGCGACGTCTATAAACAGGATACCCGTCATCATCAAGACACGTTGAATCAACAAAACGCTTCGGATAATACTTTGAGCATCGATCATTTACCATGCATGCAGCATTCATCTTAGCCGAACCACATGGTCCGTGGAGCATTAAATTACAGACCGCATCAAAGTACACAGGATCTTTCTCTTTGTCTGGTAGTTCAGCTGAAATGATCTCATCAATTTTCTGGGGACTCTGGACATTATGTCCACCACAGACGAATAGTAATATATGAGCGTGAGGTAATCCTCTCTTCTGGAACTCAATTGTATATACAACTGCAATAAAAATAAACAAATAAATAAATAAATTAGAAGACACAATAAATAAATTAGCAGACACCGATATTTACTATACTATAATAAACATCAAAATATGCGAACCTTAATTCTTAGTAAGTATTTGGAGGAAATACAATTTACCTGCTTTAACCTTTCCAAATAATTGTTGACGCCTGAAATCTTGAATCATGAGGTCCAATTTCATCTTGAATACTCGGGAAACTATATCAGCCCTATCCGCCGCTCTCAAACCATACTTCGTAACATATCTAGTTATTTCAGGCCAAGCAGGATTGCATGTGAAGGTGATGAATAAATTGGGATATCCAGCCCACCTACAGATTGCCATAGCATCCTGATAATTTTGAATTAAATACCTAGCACCGCCCGTGAATGATGAAGGAAGAATGATACGCTTTCCACAATGAGTAGCTTCAGATTCTCCCTCTAAAAGAGCATCTTGCAATCCTTTGTACAGATCACATCTCAGCTTTTTCTGATTGTTACGTATATACAAAAGCCTTCCAGTCTCAACCATTGTATATGTATCAACCAAGAATTGTTGGAATAACTTTCGAGATAAAAAAATTAGAGATAGTTCAGATTCCCTGGGATGCAACCTGAAAGATAAATATTCCCTGAGAGTTATATTTTTTCTCTTCATTCCTTCATTCCCATGACGGGGGATCCCATCTCTAAAGCCGTCTTCACCATAAGGAAACAACAATGGATATTGCAATGCAAGATAGGAAGGATGTAGTTCACTTATCCTTTGTAGCGATCCATTGTGACTTTCAATAATTATGTCTCTATCATCCAAGTTTTCATCAAAGTCTCCGACTATAAGTGCCGCAACCTCAGAAACAGATGGAGCATTGTATGTCCTTCCATCATGAGCTCGACTATTTATAAGACGGAGTTTCAAGTTTCTTGTATTCTCAATGTTCAGTCTATCCCTGGCCATCCGATAAGATTTTGCGAGAACATTATGCTCGTCCAGCATTCTTCTGAGGGCAGCAACAATTTCAACGTCAAGATCAACTGTCTTGCCACTGCTTCTGTTTTCAATAAAAAAAATATAAATTTTACGTACATAGAATTTAAGAAAAAAAATTTAATATCAAAAGTATTAAACAAATATCTGTAAATAAAGGAAATTTCAGATACTAATAAAAGTATGAAATTTACCCAAACACATTGATTCGATTTTGGTCTTCATTGTCAGTATCAAAAATATATAATTGTCCAAATTGTGGACTCTTTCCCTCTGGAGGAAGCAATGTCCCGATTGAATGATAATTTTGACCACTAATACGGAACACAGGCGGAGAGGAACCATTATTTATGCTGTTGTCGATCTTTCCTCCCATTGAGGTAAGTAAAACCGAACATTGAATTATAAGCTCGTATGTTCTGAAGAAAATTGATTCTCTTGGGGCTATCTCCCAAATAAAAATCCCTCAATAATTGAGGAGGTTGTGGCATTCTAGGGATGACTGTCTTCCCATGAAGACAACATACACTATATTTTGGACATTTACTCGCTCTCTGTTTCCTGATTCGTTCTTCGTACCAAAAATTGGCTTCGCAATGCTCACATACATATGTTGGATCTCCAATATCGTAATATTCTGTGGAATTTAATATTCATTAGAATGAATGTTTAGCTAAAATGTAAAAATTATAAGAGAGATGTTTACCTATGAACATACTGCAAGGCAAGTTTTCTATCTCAAGTGAGGATTCTTGTGCGTTAGACATAGTTGGTAATTCTGCAATATTATAGATTAAATAATATAAACTTAAATTAACAAAAAATGGATAAAGAATAACATGACGATGAAACCGAACCTTCATCTATAGCCGTTGCACCAATATTTTCTGATACCTCTGTATTTATAGGCAATACACAATCTCTTGATAGCCCTATGAAATCAATTACAATCAAGAAGTAAAACATTAATATTTTCTGGACATGTCAATGTAGGATACTCTGGAATAGCTATATTAACATAGAATTGACAATATTTATGAACGATGGTGATCAAGTTATTAGGGACTTATTTTACGAACTGAAAGATTTAATGAAGAAAAAAATATATTTTATATTTAAATCAAAAAGTTTAGTATAATTTTTGGAGAAATTATATTAAATAAAACTATAACTCAAGAGTATATTCAAACCTGAGATTTCGGAGGAACTTTGGCATAAGGTGTGATCAATCATTGAGACCCGCGAAGAAGATGGAGAAGAATGTTGAAAATTAACTATATTATATCAAATTAAATTTTCAAAATTACGAATCAATAAAATTAACAAAAATTTACATCATTGAAATTTTCTATATTATAAATAAACGAATCATACCATTGGATATGCAACTAAGAGGTATTCTGGTAGGAGGAGATATAAAATTCTGAGATGTAGGGGATAACACTGATAATTTCTTTTGCGTTTCTCCATCCATCCGTCGGACTTTGATTCGAGAATTTTGAGAAAGACTTTGAGAAATCGTATTATTTTCCAGTCCATTGTTGATTCTCTTGCATATCTTCTTCATGTCTCTGTAAATTCAAACGGAATAATCAGAAAGTTCAAAAGACTAAGGATGAAATACTTATCTGGGTGAATATTGATATGGAGAAAATTAGAAGGTCACTACAAAAAATAAATCTCGGTAAAGCAATTACGATTAACAAATTCACTAATACATGATTTACCACTCATGAATTAAATATTCTTGGAAATGATGGTTGAGTAATGAATTCATTTTAACTTTTTTACCAAATGTATGTTCATATTGTTGTCTAAAAAGATAAATAGTTGAATCAACTTTGAACATCATATAAGATAATTAAGCAGTCATAAAGCAAGTAAACATTATTAAAATTAAACTCATGGGATGAATCGAATATGGAATGTGGAATCAGATTAAAAATAATATTATGACTTATATAGAATTCAATAAAAAAAAAATAATTTTATTCGATTCATTAATTAGTCGAATATAGTACAATTATATTCATTTTTTTTATCTATTTCACATTTAATTACTGTACAACAACTAATTATAAGATTGAAAATTTATGTGAAGACGCAATGACCCTAATTAATCACTTATTATTTTATTTTTGATAAAAGATGTTCAGAGGATGTTTTTATCTAAAACGGATAATGTTAAAATATATAAATTAAATTTTTTTTACAATGTTATAAATGATATTATATACTTAACTTAAAAATAATGATAATATACGTACTGCGGATATATATTATATATACTTAGGTTATACTGTATCTTTGTTGTCGTATATAGATTAATGTAATCAAAAAATTAATAATAAAAATAAACAATTGCAACTATAAATCTATAATAATAATATAATTAAAGTGTGCACAAATTTGCATTGTTGGTCCTATAGGTGGTACACAACAGAATTTGTTTGCGAAATTTGTATATAGTTTAATTGAACTTATTAAATTGTATAATTAATAAGATTAACTGATGCGTAATCACGCAAAAAATGAAATTTGCATCAATGGTCCTAAAAGTAATGAAAATATTATACGCATACCGAATGTGCCAAAATGTTTGATGTCATAAACAATGTTATGTAATAATGCCAACATCCATTCGATAAACAATAATCAATTACAAAATATGTAGTTCAATAATAAAGATAGCAACATTAAAGCAAAATAAAAATAGTAATGAAACTCTCCCATAAACTCTGTTCTTCAATCAATTTTCTCGGTCTTTACTTGAACAATTGCCTTTGAAGTACACTTTGAAGAGGAGAAATCGTCAATCAAATTTTTCTTAACATCTACATCATCTTCAAGATCTGTTATAACATGCGAGAAATTGGGGGTTTGCTGGGATGATTGATTGCCCTCGGAATAGTTCGAAGGATTATTTGACATCCCAGACTCATCATCGGCTTGACTGTTTGCATCAACAGGTTGTTGATTCTTCATTTCATTAACGGTTATAGGACGATCAAACCTCCAGGTCTCCCCATCTCCAACTGTAACCCTGAATATGAACCTTTTGTCCATTAACATCTGAAAGATGTATGGAGGGAAATCCACATCCTACAGAATCAAAATATATTGAAAATAAGTAACATTATAGTAAATGAACAAACCAACAAAATACGTATGAATTGAAAGTTAAATTTTATACTTCAGGATACCTCAGTCATTTCCTTGTACAATACAGATGCACTCTTTCCTAAAACACTCTCTGCCTCACTATCCCAAAGGAGTAACGAACACGAACTTGTATCATCTGCTACTAAAATTATTAATTTATACCTCATTCCAGCAGCCTCACGCATTATCTCACAGTTAGAACAATAAAAACGGGCATTCACAACAGTTAACTTCCTTGCACATGTCTTGTATGAATGAAAGAACCAACCGGCAGAATCGTCAATATGCACAACGACAGCATTAAGATAGAATGAACCACCCTATATAACAAAGAAATATTATAAATACTATATTAAAAATTAAGATACATAGTAGGACATAAGAAAATGCTGAGATTACCACTCCAGAAGTACATATATCCTTAATAGTAGATACTTTATAGGAATATACTTCATGTCCTTCTGATGAAACGCTAAGGGGAGGCATGCCGGAAAGTGACCTTTCAGGCAAACTTATACAGGCGATCCTACGAATATTATGCATAGAGTCAAATATATATGAATTAAAATATTCAAAGAAATACTAAGTACAATAATAATCTGATTATGACAACTAACCTTTCAAGAAAATCTTTAACCTCAGGGATGTCGGCATTCAGAAGAAGCTTGGACACACGAAAAGCATTTTGAATTTGCACTTTTCCTAATGCAATATAATAAATGTATTAAACTTCGTGCATATTAAAATAATACATAATACACTTAAATTGTTGAGATATTATAAAACAAATACCTTGGAAAGTATTAGCACGACAGAACTGAAGAGTGAATATGTTTTTAGAAATGTCATCTTCATTTATGCCCGACAGAAAGATATCAACATAATCGTCCCACAGAGTACAATTTATCATGAGTCCCCTGCAATTAAAAGTCAACGAAGCAATAAATAAAATATTTAAACTAAATAAAACCATAAAAGTACAAAAAATACTATCCCATTGATCAAAATGAAGAATTACTCATCATCTTGAAGAGAAACTTCAAGAAGACGCTTCTCCTTCCCATCCCGGATGGTTTTCTTTTTCGGACCTTCAATTCTTACAACTCGACCAATGATATCTAATTACGAAAAACAAATAGAAAACTCCTTAATCAAAAACTATAAGTTTATTTTCATAATTTTATTTAGTAATGTGCTTGTTTGGTAAAGAAAAAAATCTAAATTATATTATATATCTGGACAATAAATATAAAGAATAGTAATCTTACCAAAAGGAGCTTCATTATGAGGATCCTCCATTGCAAAAATATCTTTGAATGGTTTAAACAAATATGTGCAATGGGGAAAATCAGGATCAGTGGATGGAGTTATAACTGAATTTCCATATAAATTGCCCTTGTAATCATGACCGGTAAGGCGAAATCTATCTTTATTATCAGTAACGAAAAATCGATAAATTGAATAAATAGAACCCTCCACGAAAGTCTTCGCAAACTTTTTTGCCACTGATCTCGAAGCAGTAAAATGAAATCGAGTTCCCTACGTATAAAGGGAAAATTGTTATTATTTTCAATACTTAGAAGAATAATATCATATGAACAATATATATGAATAATCAAACCTCATTATCATGCAAGATGCATTCAAAACTAATGATGAAGTCTTTTTGTTGACCCTCGACAGCATAACAACGGACGCATCTACCCTTAATTCCTACCTTCACAGATAAAGGAGTCAAATTCTTAAAAGGAACAAATTTGTCCATGAAGGTAAGTAATTATTGAACGGAAATTTTTAAGGAATTCGATGAACTGAAGAAGGAGATTAATAGAGTATCTAAAGGGATATAAGAGTCTACGATTTAAAGAATGTTCTGCATCCGATTTTATAGTACATAGAGAGAAAACAAAACGTTGTAACGAAACTATGAGAAATGAATTTAACATTTAAGATTAAGACTATTCAAAGAACTTGATGATATTATTTGAATATTGCATTCATTGAACGGTTTTATTTAGATGTCAATAAAGGAATGTACATTAACCGAATAATACTTCATTGAAATTATAATGAGATACAAATTTCAATAAAGACATTAATGAATAGTTCAAATAAACAACCTAGTAATATGATGTGGTATCAATATTTGGGTATAATTCATGGAAGTACAATTATTTTATGATGATCGTCTTTATGTGGTCAAACATTCAAACTTTAATAAATACTGTATTTGGAACAAAAATTAAATACAGGTTTAAAAAAATCTTGGAAATAATTAAAAGAATATTGACGTTTATAGTTTATATGATGATAATTAAAATCGGGAATAAATTTGATACTTAATACTACATTACATTCTATTAAACAAAAATTATATGTAATTAGAAAAAATGATCACATTGAATATACTTATAAGTATATTTAGTGAAAAGTTTAAGACAAAGATAACAAATAAATAATGAAAGTAAATGACACGTCGCAGCGGCCTCCTCATTTTCCATAAATTGAAATAAATTTCAGACTCAATGGAGGGAATGAAACGAACAAAAAATGAGTATATAGCGTATACTTGAAAAAAAAAACTTATAGAAAGCATTCGATTTAAAAATAGGTAAAATGAACGGACACGTACGATTACTCCGATTACGTTGTCCAATGAATAAATAAAAATATTAATCATCATAATACACTTACTAAATACAAAATACAAAACATTTCACCACCGCCTAACCCATTAATTATTTTACCAACCAAACCACCTTTATTAAATATAAGATTGATTTCGATTTGACGTGAGCTGGAAAATCGAGAAGGCAATGGAGAGAGGTGCTATACTGCTATTAAATGATAAATAGGTAACGTGATGCCATTGTTCTTTGATCGAAAGAGAAGGAAGTGAGTTAAAATGATGGAGAATCCGAGCAATCTGGCTTCAAAATTAATGCGATCATTGAATGCAATTTGACAGGCTAAACATTTGAATGGTTTACTGAATATGAATTAGAGATAAATAAAATTACAAATTCAGTCAATTAAGTACATAATAAAAATCTATGCAAAATTGAAACGTTCAATGATGATTTACGTTTAATAATCTGTTGCCTTAAAAATTAATATTAAATAATAATAGGCGAACCGACTAAAAACATTTCTTTCGCCGTTGTAGTTAAATGAGATAGAATTTTAATGTACCACTAAATTTATCTTCATTAAATAAACACAACAACCAAAATGAAAGGGGATGGTCGAAACAAATCTGCCTATATATAGAAGTGATACAACATTATATAATAACACCTAATAAAATCCATCTCCAAAGTAATCCTCAGAATAGAAGAAAAAAAAAATGTCTAGCAGCAATTGGAGCAATGAGTCCGAAGAAATCAATCTACTTCTTCCGTATGCAGGTATAGAACATATCATTTCAATGAATTAATCGATATGTTTAAATTACTATATATTAAGTTTGGAGTGGTTTACGCAGGAATCACTTTCCCAAGAGGGGAAAATGCAGTGGCATGTAAAAGCATTCTAAGGAAGATTGTTTCGGGAACAGATACGAAACTGGTCAAGGAAGAAGAAGATAAGATTAACGATGTTATAGAATTCTTGGAGCGAACAGAAAAAAGCATGTGAATTTGCGGATGCAGCAGATCATTTCACAAAGACGTTGAAGGAAACAACAGAGAAATATAAAGAAAACATCAACAATTGGCTTGACTATTCCGAGGACAATAATCCCGACATGCTGTACATTCCAAAATATGTTTTCCTGTCAACGACGGATGAATTAGACATCCTTTGCAATGGTTTGAGTGATAGATACAAAGAGTACAATCTGAAAAAATTTAATAGTTTAGAACTCGAGTGGGCAAGCAAATGTCGGGAGAAATTCCTCTACGTTGCTTTCAGATTCGGAACATATGTGAAAAGAGGGTGATGTCGAATTTCGATTGTATTTGGGCTAAGAATTTTAAATTATATGTCATTCTACCAATGAAAATGAATGTTTGAATTGATTTATAATCGAACATTTTCGTAGAATTATAAATAATTTTTTTAAAAAATTTTTTAATGCTATAAAAAAATAAATTGGTAAAGCCTGTAAAATTAAATTCACATATTTATTAGTTAAAGCTAAAATTCCAAAAACCAAAAAAAGATCATGATTAATAACATTATTTCAACAATATTTTATCCATTATATCAATTAAATATACAACAAAAGTGCATTGACAGCTATAAATATAAAATGTTAAAGTATATCCTGTAAGATGAATAATTATTTTCTTATTGTCATTTTTATTAAGTAATGAGAGATTTTGATTTTTTTTTATTAAATTGTAACATGTATAAAAGTCTTAATTATGTAGTTTGAACATTAAAACAACCCCGATGTAAGACCGAAAGCAAACATTAATAAAAAAATTCAGAAACGATTGAATTTTTTTGCAAAAGCAAATACCAATAAATCTATAATGAGATACAAATAACTTACTTGAAATATAAAAAATTCTCTTAATGACATATAATACCAAAATAGCATCACAAAGTGATGACTTTTAGATGGCTTTTAAATAGGAAAGCAGAACATGAAAACGGTGTTGTGATAATCGACACATTGGATTCACCATCATATGAAACTTCCTCTTCAACGGGCGGGTGCAATAGTCATTTGATCCACGGACAATGGACGATGAAAGCTTAAATTCTCATTTCGAATTATTACCCGAAAGATGAACCTCCTATTTAGCAACATCTGAGATATATGAGAAGGAAAATCTTCTCCCTAAATAGGATACGAAATTTGAAAGGATAAAATTAGAATAAATTGAAAAATATATAAATAAAGAGGGAATGATTAAAAATCATTATACAAAATACCTCAGTCATTCCATTAAACAATGTGCTTGCATCGGTTATTAAAATACTTTCGGCCTCTCGATGTCTAATGAGAAGAGAGCAGGTAGTTGTGCCATCAGATACGATGATTCTCAATCTATAACGCAACAAAGGGTAATTGAAAAGCTCGGCACAATAAGGACAATAAAATTTCAAGCCGATAAGATCTTTCCCCTCGCGCTGACAAACAGTGCATGCATAACTATACCAACCGGCAGATTGATCTATACCAACAACAATTGCATTTACATAGAAGGATCCAACCTAGAAAAAAAAAATAATAAAGAAAAAAGAAATAGATGAAAAATTAGCAAAAGAGAAATCATAAAAGAGAAAAAAGAAACAATCGACAAATGTAATTCAATATACTTTTATTAGATGGAAGAAAAAAATATAAAGATACCCGTGGAGAAGAAAATATATCCCTAATAGAGGATTCCATTGCAGAGAGATGTAATTTACAAATACAATCGGTGAATGAATGTGTAGATATATATTATACTGTTCTTAATGAAAACGATAATTTATGTTACATTTATTCAAGGAGTGTATTAATTATAATTTAAATTACCAATGACTTGGAAACACAATAATACGGATTACACCAACAGGTGTAACATTATTATATTGAATCGTCAATATTAAAAGAATGTGGACACGATCGTACACAAAATTGTATTAATTAATATAACGTTTCATTTTTCCATATGAAATAATCATTGCGACGTTCCATCTCTTTCAATTTTGTTTATATATATGTGAATAATGTTTTGTACGAACTTAAGAACAGGATAGGTATACGGTATCAAAAATCAAGATGGCTCCGATATACTGGACACTACAGATATCAGCGATAAATCGTCTCATACCATACGCAGGTAGGCATCGTTTTGATAAAATTATATTTGAGTCTTCATTACTTTTAACGTTTTACACGATTGTGTTTAGGTTTAAATTTTCCAAGAGGGTCGGATGCAATTGCATGTAGGGACATATTGGCGAAAATCTTGTCTGACAATGAACCTGCGCTCGGCACGGCGGATAAAAGAAAGTTCGTTAGAATTATCGACTTCTTAGAGACTGCAATTAAAGAATGTGAGCTCGCAGATGCTACGACAAACTTCACCAATAATCTCAAGGAAACGGTTGCTCGCTATAATGAAAACGTCAATAATTGGATTGCATTTACTGACTCGAATCCCGATTTCATTTATGTTCCGAAGAATATTTTAAACCAAAGCACTGATGAATTGGACAGCCTTTGCAAACGCATGACGGCAATATACGAAGGCTATCCAGCGAAGAAGAATAGTGAATTGCAGATGTTATGGGAAAAAGAAATTAGGAAGAAACTGCTTAACATATCTTGTAAATTCGGTAGCAATGTTAAAAAAGTATGATATATATATTTTTATATTTAAGACTTTTAAGTATGGTGTAAATTATGCGTTTAATGAATTTATTATGTTAATTGATTTACGATTAATTTTCACATTTTTAAAATTAATTTTTCATTTACTTTACATTATATTTTAAATTTTTATATACTCAAGAAAAAAGAATTTTTTGAAATTTGTATTCATACTCAAAAAAGGGTTTTGTCTATAATTAATGTCATAGAACGTATGAATTGTATTATTCGTATGATCAAATTAACAAAGTCAATTAAATGAATTCGATTGCACAAACATAAATAAATAAACCACCAACCATTACACTGTTTCAGAAAATCATAATAAATGAAAATGTCACCGATTACAAATCCAATACATGGGAAATATAAACTGTTTAGTCATGTCATAATTAAATCGGATAAAATAATACATCATAATTAATAAATGCAACGACTACAGTAATCCTAAATGAATCTACATTTCATTTCGATCTGGAGTTTTTGTGAAGAGAGAATAAATTGTATTTGGTTATTGAAAATGTTTTCCTCCGTATTTAATCAATACGAATCATATCTATATTTATATTTCCTTTATTTTACGCAACTGTACATTCAAATTCACCACATAAACAAATGGTATAATGATGAATTACGAAAAGAGAGGGAGAGGTATTATCAGAGAATTTTATATTCATATTTAAATTTTAGGAAGTGTAGGTAATAGAAATAAAATTAGAATAATTATCGGTACAAAATTATAATTTTTTAATTGATATAAGGCTGTGTTTTATTCATTTGTTTGTACGCATATAATTGTATGATTGGAACAAAATTATTACATAATGCAATACTAAAGGAGACATTAATAGTTTTAACGAATCACGGCTAAAGTTTTATAGTCTACAGTATAAGTTTTATAATTTAGGAATTATAATTTAAGCTTTAGTGTTTTCCCGTAAACAAAACATTCATTAGAAAGACATAATATATAAATTACACATGCTGGGCAATTGATTAATACAAATATTGTTAGTGATAACAATAAAAATATTTCAACAGACTATATTTCACTGATCAAATTTAGCAGTCCAAAAACAGACAATGTTTGATAGTATAATAACATCAACAAAAAACAAAAAAATTGTCTGATAAAAAAACAGGATCGAATAACATGTGCTCCATCATACAATATTCATCTTAAATACATATACTTGGCATTGTCCGGACGAAAAATCCAACACTCCCAGGTGGCAATGCAAAGGATGCAGTCTGTTTGAATATTCTTATAGTCATCGTCTGGCCAACCTCACATCAGACTATGAATATGCTCGTTAATGTCACATATTATCTTATGAGATGTATCAAAAAAAGGATTTGGAAATTTAGGCCAACAATGAAACCATCTAATTACTTTTGCCCGAAGCGAAACCAATAATTTCTTATCCCCGCTGATTAGAGACAACGATTTCAATCATTCTTTCAAAAGTAGAGGATCATAACTACTAAAAAGCAAAATAGACTTTAGATAAAGAGATGGAAGATGTCCATCCTTGATAGACTTATCCAGAACTGACACAGCACCAGCCAAATCACGATAAACGATATGTTTGATCTGGAATGTTCAGTTTTTACGAAATAATTATTAGTGGATATAAAAAGTAACAAAAAAATTAAATAATAAAATCGAAATATAAGAATTGGATAAATTGCTATTATTATTAATTTACCATTGCAGACTGAAGTTTAAGCATCGGGTTGCCATTAGCCACGCAATTAAGGAAGAAATTTCTCTTCGCAGGGCAACGGATTGGCCTCATGAATGATCGAAACAAATCCATACAACATCTGGAATAGACTAATGGATGCTTTGTCGCTTGATAAAGGGATTTACAACTGAAATATAATAAATAATTCAATCATATTAACGAAACAAAAACTTAACAATAAAATGATGAATGATACCTGTAGCTGGCAGTGAACATTTCATTCAACGATGAAGCCGATAAGCGAGACATTATGTCTCCCAAAACATCGGGAGTAAGATCAATTAATGATTTTTGTCGATGCTGAAGAGAACTTTGATCAGAATGATCCATTACCATATACTGTATTGTATATGGATCAATAACGAAATTTTTGGTTCTTATTTGAATGGAGAAGTCGAGTTTATCGAACGAAGAGAATACGAAAACCATCTACAGTTAAATAGAAGAAAGAAGGATAAATAGTTGAAATGGAATGCGAACGGTCATGCTATCCAGTATAATACTTGAAAAGACGTCACTTCATTGCAATGGGAAATGAAAAATGAACATGAATCGCAAAAGACGCGATTCATTATACTACATATTTAATAATTTTTCCTTTATTTGCAGTTATCATTCAAAAACGGGTATATTTATTTATAGAAAGAGAAAAGTGGGATTTGAAAATTATTACCTCATTAATGAATTACAATAGAAAATATTTTTTTGGGAAGTACCATATCTACTAAAAAAACAATATAAACATAATTATTAAGGTGTTTGATTATCGATTTTTTAACAGAATATGCAATTATCATTATTAAAAAAATGGATTGAAACGTGTTTTTAATATAAACTTTGAAATTAATTAAATATTCGGATATAATAATTTTATAAGACGTTTAGTGCTCAAAATAAAAAGATCTAAAAGAAGTAAAATTTTTGGAACATAATTTTATAAGACGTTTTGAATAATTTATACATATATTGGTAACAAATTTTAAATGTTGTAAGTAGTCATGCACGTCGAATGTTGTAACTAAGAGATGCAGTATTTGTATAGAGTATAATTAATTACACAACACACTTCGGGATTAAGAAATTATTGAAAGAAATGAAGTAAGCATATGCAATATTATAAGTGAATAAATCTATGAAAATTACACTATCATGAATTGTACAGAGGATTAGCTGGACGGGAAAGGCAACATACACATAACACGATAATAATACGGTCTGTTTCATCACAGAAAACAAACGCATATTTAAACAAAAAAAAAAAGATCTAGAAACTGAAATATGATACCGAAAAAACAAATAACTATTGTTGTTGCAGATTCCAAAAATTACTTAAGAGGACATATTGAACACAATAACTTCAATGATACTCTTATATATATTCCATCATTATAACTTAAAAGGAAAATTTACTTCGGCTAGAATGATGGAACGTTGCATATATATCATTCGACATTGAACAACAGATATTAGTGTTCTAAATATAAAATAAAAAAATTAAACGATTACACGATCAAACTTTATATGGAGTACTAACCAAAGCAACATCTATTTAAAGCATTCAGTCGCGTTACATATAATTTCACAAAAATAAAACCATTGGCAGAATAATTCACTGGTCTAACGTACAATAAGAATAGATCAATAAAGAAGTGTGTCTAAAGCAATGGATGATTCTCAATTCGTATGTCGTGAAAATGAGAACTTAAAAATAAAAACAAAAATAAATAAAAATAAAATAAAAATAAAGAGAAAAAGAGATGTGCAAAAAAGAATAAATTACTTTACAATTTCTATCTCATATATAATTGTGTCATATATAATTATCTGTAAAAAAATAATACTACAGATAATTAATAAAAGCTGATATTTGCATATTTGGTCCTATATAATTTATAATCATACAACATGGTATATTTTAGCAATGAACAATCTCGAATAATTTTCGTAATCTCTTCTGCATGCAAAATTTAACATGTAATAATATTATTTTGAATTTTTATACAATCACATGAATTCATATTTAAGCGATGCATCCCAGATAGTTTATATACGTTGAAGGAAAGATACTAATAAAATACATAGGAAGGGAAATAATATCACAAATTATTATGTTGTAGCATGCAAAATTTAAAATTCATATCTATTTAAATTACAATACCAAAAATTACAGTGCAAATTGTCTAGTAAATCTTCAAAGCATCAGAGTAAATACAAAAGAGGTGGATAATAGTTTTACAAAAATGCATATCTTAGTGCAACCATGGGGGATTACAAAATATCCAGCATTCCTTCGTTGCAATGCACATGTTGCACGTAGTGTCATTGAAAACATAGTGCATATCCATATCAATCGGTGTTGCTGCAGGGATCGGATGGCCACGTTTGTTACAAAAATTCACCATCATTGGTTGAAACATTGAACCGTCAGTCCAGACACGTTCCAAGATGAGAAGCACTTTCTCCCGACTACGAAGCAACAGTCTCTTGTCTGAAACATATGGAATCATTCCATCCAATCCCTCTTTGATCAGTCCAGGATCTTTCGAAGTCAACTGCAAAATACACTTAAAATATCTCGAAGCATCATGACCCTCTTCTATCGACCAGAACAACCTTAGCATACACCATTGGCGATTTTTCGTCGATAGAAACTCAATATGTACATTTTAATATATTAGAAATAATTAATTAATAATTCAACAACAGAACTTATAATAAATTGTCTGGAATATTTTAAAAATAGTACTTACAATGGTCTGACGCAATATTAGGTCGTAATTGTCTGCTATAAAGCAAGAATTGTAAAAATCCATCTTATTCCCTTTCAATTCAGTTATATTTAGATGAACGAATGAATCCATTGAGCATCGAAGGAAGACATCGTCAGATTGTGCAGCATTGAAAAGAGTCTTGCAGCTGCATTCATAGTGCACGTTTATACGATCAAACAATGATAGGTTATATTAAGATCATAATCTACTTAATATTTTGGCTGCATATAAGAACGGTAGGATGTAACCAAAATGCCATAGAGAACAAATAATCCAGCGAATCCTCTGATACTTTGGCGGCAATTTCATTCAGAATCTCTGGCGGCATGTCCATTAATGTAGCAACGCCGTCCACCGTACTCTCGCCAACGACATTATCCTATATCAACAAATCCATACACAAACATACAAAAAATCAATGGTCCAACAAAATTACATTATTTCCAGGGGTATAGAGATTAAAAAAAAAAATTCAAAATGCACTAACCAATTTCATATGACCAAGAGCATAAATACTAACATCTGACGAAGAGCTTCCTGAATCGGACACTGAATAGTCCTCGTCCGACAACAGATGATTTCTATTCGAAGATTCAGCAGATTCCATCTCCAATACATATTCGGAAACAATCAATGAAATTCTCATTTAAACAACACAATAACGGGAATATAATTGCAAATGTCTATTTCGAAAAAATATTAAACGCAATCGGAACAGATCAACGAAAACAATCCTACAAATAACAACAGAGCATAAAAAAATCACATAGTTAAAATATAGAATAACATACCGTAAAACACCAATCCAACTCCTTCCAAATAAGACAATCCGTAAAAAGCTATCGGAGAACTATATTATACATCGCAAAATCAGTCACCAAGAAATAAGAAGATAATGATTCATAGAAACTGCAAAAAAAAACGATCCCAACATAAACGAAGAGCAAGAAACCCTAAAAAATGAAGAGGATTAAACAAAAGTAAATGTACTGTGTAGAAGTAGGTAATTGTCATTTCAATATTGGACCGATTTTTCCACTTCAAGAAGCAACATACTCGATATAATTAAAATATTAATTTTACTTTATATTTTTCTGTTTTCTTTATCATTTTTTAATACTACACAAATTAGATAGCTCTAAATAAAGTAATAGTAAAAATAGTTTTTCGTTGTACAAAAGTTAATTAATGGGAAATCAACGTACATTGATTATGAAGGCATTGAAAAAAAAATCAATAGTGAGATTGGACTCTATTGAATACAGTTATTATTTAATATATATCCAAAACAATAAATAAAAATTAAATGAAGCGTACACTACATGTCAAGAAAAAATTAATATTATTCAATATATAAAAAAACGTATAATTTCATTTAAAAAATATAAAAGCACTAAGTATACCTGTAATACCCGAGAATTTTCCAACATAAAATAAAACAATAATTAAATAAATAATAAATAAAATAAATACTATAAATAAATAAACAAAACCAGCAAATAAAAGAAATAAATAAAGATAAGAAAATGAGAAATGAGATTTTTACTTAAAAAGGAATTAAAGGAATTTAATTAAACAAAAGGATGGATAAATGAAACACCAAAACCCGACACTAATGAACTCGAGTATTCGAGTCCAAAACATCCAACTAGACTAAGAATAAAATTAGAGAGAAAGTATGAACCCGAATATACCCCGGGAATCGGAATTCGGGAGCAAAGAGGGATAGAAACCCGAAAGAGAGGCGGAAACGCACGACGGATCGCACGACCCGCCCGGACCGAAGTCCAGGCGAAGTCGGCGCGGTGGCCGCGCGGTGGAAGGGCTTCAGCGCGCCACGACCGCGCCAACCCACAGATTTGGTTGTTGCGTGAATCTCTCACCCGAACGCGGATTTTTCGACTTTCGGTTGAACATCTCTCGACTCCAGACCTTTAGGTCGGCCGTGGACGCCCTAGGGATTGAGAATTCTATAAATAAGCCCCTTGGGAGCCCCGAACAAGTTTACGAAACCCTAAAGCATTCTATACGTTCGAAACCCTAAATCCGGAGTCGTCGGAGGCACGAAACCAAGACGAACGCTGTTGGACGACTTTCTCTACAGATCTCCATAGTCGTGGTAAGTCTCGGTCCAATCTCTATTCAATAAACGATTCGAAAACGAATCCTAATCATCTCCTTTTTCTTTCTACACCCCCGTATCGAATCTAGATCGTAGAACCCGACGAACGGAGAGGAGAAACGGTGATCTGGAAGCCACGCCTCCGAATTGGACATTCCCGACGTTCATAAACACTGTAAGTTAACCTTACATGGTTTTGGGAGATTTTAAAACATTCGAAACCTAAAAGATTTGACAAGAAGCATAAATCTGTCCACTTTCGTTTTCTACCGACGCAACAGAATTGTGGAATTTTTCCGACCCTTATAACGAACTCAAACGGAAAAACTTAAAACACGAAAAACGTTCCTAAGACTTAGACCTAGCTACTGTAAAAATTTGAGAATTTTTGGAGTTGATTTGATATGTGAAAACCTGTCGAAACCGAACTGTTTGATTTTAGATCTTGAAATCTTGGACAGAACTTAGGAATGATCTTGATCTCGTTTTTGACATAGGATCTAGGCTGTTTTAGATCTTTGGCCGAACATGAAAGTTGTAGATAAATGTCTTAAGATGATCCCTGTCAAATTTCATTAAATTTGGAGTTGAATTGATATGTTAGAACTTGAAATCTTTAAACTGTGACCTGTAAACTCGGACAGATTTCTTGTTATGCGAAAATTGGCGATTTTGACCTACTTAGGTATCTCGGATTGAAAAAGTTAAAACACGAAAGTTGTAGATCTTGATGTTTCCGAGTCAGATATGAAATTTTGGAATTTTTGGAATTAAATCTGATTTTAGAAGAATTTTGGAGTAAACTGTGATTTACCGAAACGAAATTTTGAAATCTTGTTGAAACATGGAATTAACCTTTAGGGTTGAAACGAATTGAGATATTGTTTCTAAATTAATACTCCTACATTGGAAGGCAGATTTTAAAAACTAAATCCCCTTACAAACTTGATAAATTAAAATTAGGGGTGAGTGCTCTGCAGGGTGCCCCCTAACGATTCACTTCGTGCCGTAATGGACGATGGTGACCCCGCGCGCTATACTTGAAATGTGATATTGCCAAAACGGCGAAACTTAGAGCCTACACTCTCGTGAATATCCGTATGGGTTTCCCGAGGCTCCGGAGTGGTACTGGGTATGGCTGATACGGCTGCGGCCGCCGGGCTACCGGCTAAACTTGTTGACATCGCGATTTCTATCGTGAAACTTGAAATACCAAATCGGGAATGTAATGGGGATTCTAAATTAAATTAAACTAGATTAAATGATATTGTTGTCCAATTAATTTATTAAATGCTTTATTTAAATTATGGTTATTATCTTGAACCATGTGATAGGTGTTATTAAATAGAGCCTGAGATAGATTGTGCTATATGATATGGATTATATGAAATCAAATATTATGTTATTATCATGCTTTTGTTAAATTATTAAAGCTATGGCTTTTAAACCCTACGATCATGCATGTGTTAACTTACTCAGCAATTTTGCTGATCAAAACCATTTTTATTCCTTTCTTTACAGAATATGTGGAATGAGCATGTGTGAGCACGAATCATGCATGAGATTTTGGGAGCTTTTATTTTGCTTTTAAATTTCGTACTTAGACTATATTATGAACGGGCCTGTGTTAACCCGTGTTTTGGCCATGTCGGCCCTTTTTATATTTTCCGCTGCGATACTGTACTAAACTAAATATTTCCGCTGCGCTATGCTATTATTATTTTCGATTTATATTGTATGGGCTATTTTGAATGCTTTAAATGTTTTAAACACTGCAATACCTAGCCTTGCATCTCTTTAGTAAGCTCGGAGAAACCGTGTCTTGCTAGGGAGATGTGGCGGTGACATCCCGACCTGGGTTACCAAAAACCGGGGTGTTACAAGTTGGTATCAGAGCCCGGTTATTTTAAATTATTATTTTTAAACCACTATTATTTTTAAACTATTATTTTTAAACCATTCTTATTTTTTTAGCTATTATTAATATTTTGACTATTATTTTAAATTTTAAATTTTTATTTCCATGGAGAAATTTTATTTTAAAACCCATGGGAAAAATATATATGGTGCATTAAATTATTATTGGGGGGAAGTATCATTTGCATATGCATGTTGCATCTCTGCTATGAACTTAGAATCTTTGCGAAACTTGAACTTAGAATCTTTGCGAAACTTGAACTTAGCATCTTGGCGAAACTTGAACTTAGAATCTTGGAAACTCGAACCTAGAATCTTGGCGAATTGAACTTAGAATCTTGGCGAATATTAACGTAGATCTCTTGCTTGCGCTAGATGGCTAGTCAAGATATGATGCAGTTGATGATCAAGCTGATGAACGCTCACCTTGACACCCAACAAACCATACAACAAATGAAAAATCGTATAGCTCACTTGGAGGCAAATCTGCACCAAATGGGAGACTTAAGGGAAGCTGACCTCCAGCACTTCCTGAACATGAGAGCCGCTGATCAAGATCGCATAAAAGATTTAGAAACTCAAGTGCAAAAACTCACCGAACGAAGCGATGCTGTGATAGATAGAGTTGAGGATCTAGGGTCGGACCTGCTTGACCTCACTGATATAGTAGTACCATATAGCCCTGTGGAAGACCACTTGATGGGACCACGAAGCCCAACACCCCCAGTAGAGAGCCCATCCGGCCTTATCCATGGACGCTACGGGACCCTTGGGCTCTGGCCCCACATGGTCCGCCCATCGCCAAACCCGAGCCCCGTGGAGAACCATCTGGAGGGGACACCGGACCCAGTTCCGGAAGCTGTCGATCCACCATCCCCAGTGTTTCATGGACCTTTGGGCACCGGCCAGGTCTCTGATGAGGATGATCCTATGGAAGACCCCGCTACTCTGCCGGAGGACGCGGAGATCTTTTAGGTACTTTATCCTAGATAGTATATTTTGCGCATCCTATTATTTGTATTAAATTTCGTTTAAAGGAATAAAATGCAAGTTGAGTTTTTTTGGAATTCTTCAGCCAAAAAAAAAAAAAAAAAAAAAAAAGGGGAAGAACTGGAACAGTTTCATCGCAATTTCTCTAAATGACAACAGTCAAAACAGTCAACAAGGATACAACGGGAATATAAACTACGAAACAAAACACATCAAAGATCATCCGTGTACAGTCCATAAGAAAACAACTAAATAAAACACTACTACAGCAAGCCCAGATGGAAACGCGGAAACAATGGATCACTGGTCGGGAGGCGGGAACTGACGACGCATATACTCGTCCATCTGACGCATGTAGGCATACATATCAGTCATGGAGGCCTGCTGCTCCAGCTGTCTCGTAGTGATCGTATCCATGCGGGCCTGGTACAGGTCCATCCTGGCATCCAGAGCGTCGTAGCGAGCCTGCCCGGCTGCAAACCCAGCATCCATACGAGCGAACCCTGCATCCATACTAAGCTGCATACCCTGCAGCATCTGAACTATCTGCGGCATCTCCGCACCCTGCGGGGGAACCTCGGGAGGCGGAGGTGGCTGCTCAGGAGGAACAACTAAAATCAAACCATCACCGTTGGGCTCCGGGCGAAGGACAGCCGGAGGAGCCCCACGTCGAAGAGCACTGCGTCGAGGGGCGTAGCTAGGGATACGGTAGTAGCCGCCAGCGGATAGCTCGTAAGGATCCGTCGCTGGTGACGTACGGATCCCCTGGGCCGCACACATGCCGCAAATAAGATGAACATGGGTAATCACCCTGCTCCCTCGTCCTCGGCGCATACCCCTCAGGTTGTCCGCGATACAAGCCCCAACATTCACCCTACCACCCCGGGCGAGAAAGCAGATGGTCTCATAGACGTGGTCGATGACAATGTGGCTCCGGGTGATCGGCCGGACACGACCTAACCATATCTGAGCTAGCTCGCGCCACGGAGAGTCCATCGTCGTCAACCTCAGCTCGTGATCATGCTCGAGCAGAGGAGCCGTCAAGGTGCATAAAACGCCCCACGCAGGCGGGGGTATACGACCCTCAGGCTGCGGCCGGAACACGCCATCGTCAGGAAGGCCAAAGTAGACGTTGATCGCCCGAGCACTGAAATCTAGATGGCGACCCCGAACCCAGACTTGAGACAAGTCACTGTTCTCCCCGAGACCGCCAATGTTGGCGATGACCTCCATAGCTAGGTACCCAGAAGCGACGCCCTCGGGATGGCGCGCAAGCCCAGTCCACTGAAGAAGACCCAAAACTGGACCAACCCTGTCGTCGTCCATATGGCGAGGATATATGCCTCTCTCCGGGACATAAGACCTGTTTCGACGAAGCTCGTCGAAGTAGAACTCCTGAGAGGCCATAGTAGCGAACCGATACCTGTCGTGTCGACGGGGACGCACCTCGTCGGGGAGACCCCTGAGCTTAGGGCCCCGCTGCTCCTCGTCCTCCTCAGACTCGCTCTCGTCAAAATCGGACATCGCCGGAGCGGCAGTGCTAGGACCAGCCTCATCGCGCTGAGCAACTCGTCTCCTGGTCCTCGGGGGACACATGAGTGACGCCAGAACAATCCACAGAAAAAGCAGCATCCTGCAAATATCAAACCAATGCCAAATGTAAGGATAAATCCCACACGGCGATTACACGAAGCATAATCTAGAAAACACGAGAACATGAAGTGGGAGCCCTAACCCGAGCGATCAAGAGGATAACCAAACCAAGACTATGTCTAGAAAAGTCCCAAACCTCCTTGGGACATTTCGTCGAACATGTTGAATGCGCGATAAATCAAGACCAAAGTTTACTTGTAAACGCATGGGGAACGTCCCCAAAACAAAACAATTGCTTAGACCGTAACTTATCATCATAATAGGGCACAAATCGGCCACAACCAACTCATCCGCATGCCTACAATACCAATACAAATCGGGAAATTCATGCTTTCCTTAAAATATGGAATCTAGCAAAACTTCCTCAAACTAGGCATGCATTGTGGCACAAATACTTCCTAATCAACAAAAATAACACCAAGTATCGCCTAAACTCGCTAATTGCATAAATTAAGTCTAAAAACAACAAACCCCCAATTCTTGTCTCTAAACCCTAATTTTGAAATTCGCCCAAAGATTAAGGCTAATCAAGACATAAAATCTGAAATTGACAAGTAGAAGTAATAGATGCATACCTTGCAAAGGAAAATCGGAGCCGGGAATGAGAGAATCGGGGGATGGGAGAACGAATTTGAGAGAAAACTAGAAGAAGCCTCGAATTCGGAAATGGGGCGGAATGGCTCGCGCTCCGCGCGAGCAGCTTTTTTTCAAACTGCCCTGGCCGCGCGGTCGCCGCGCGGGCACCGCGCGGGCCTCGAAAATTGTGTTATTTTAATTTTTTTTCTGCCTTCTACTGTTTACTCGATAAGCTATACGGCAAGCTGTCGTAATGTGACTTCTGGCTGAAAGAAGTGGCATTCCTCGGACACATAGTATCCGCTGATGGAGTATCAGTGGATCCGGCAAAAGTCTCTGCCGTAACTGAATGGGCAACTCCGAAAAGTCCAACGGAAATAAGGAGTTTCCTTGGATTAGCCGGATATTATAGACGATTTGTGAAGGACTTTTCAAGGATTGCACGTCCTTTGACCCAGCTACTTAAGAAAGGAGCAAAATACGAGTGGACCGAAGCATGTGAGACATCGTTTCAAGAGCTGAAGAAACGACTCACAACCACACCCGTATTAACACTACCATCAGAGAATGGTGACTTCGAAGTATACAGCGATGCTTCGAAGGAAGGTTTAGGTTGTGTTTTGATGCAAGACTCGAGAGTCGTAGCCTATGCATCACGCCAACTAAAACCTCACGAGGAAAATTATCCGACACATGACCTGGAGTTGGCAGCGGTCGTTTTCGCTCTAAAGATATGGAGACATTATCTTTATGGGCGGAAGTGTCGAATGTTCACCGACCACAAAAGCTTGAAATATATATTCACTCAGAAGGAGTTGAATTTGAGACAGCGAAGGTGGTTGGAACTCATTAAGGACTACGATTTAGAGATAGCATACCACGAGGGGAAGGCGAATGTGGTAGCCGATGCCCTAAGTCGGAAAACCCAACACGTGACAAACTCGTTGGTAATTCCGCCGGCATTGTACATGGATTTGGCAAGATTGGAGTTAGAACTTGTGCATCCTGGCACAGTGAGAGAAATGGTCAATGCCATGGTCGTAGAAACTCCGATATTGGACGAGATTCGACTCGCTCAACCGGGCGACCCGAAACTCGAGAAGATAAAAGGGTATATTGCCGAAGGGAAGGCAATAGGATTTGCTGTCCACGAGGACGGAAGCATCCGTTTCAAAGGGAGGTGGTGTGTGCCTCTTAAATGTGCCGAATTGAAGCAAAGGTTGATGGAGGAAGGGCACAACACGCCATATTCCGTACATCCCGGAGGTGACAAGCTATACAAGGATCTGAAGAAGATCTATTGGTGGCCGGGAATGAAGAAGGAAGTGGCAAATTTCGTAGCAAGATGTCTCACCTGCCAAAAGGTTAAGGCAGTGCGACATAAACCCTTAGGATTGATGCAACCACTAGAGATTCCAAGTTGGAAGTGGGATAGCATCTCAATGGACTTTGTCTCGGGATTACCCCGATCACCTAAAGGCATGAACAAGATTTGGGTGATTGTGGATAGGCTAACGAAGACAGCCATATTTATCCCAATGAAAGACACGTGGACTATGGACCAATTGGCCCGAGCCTACATTGATAACGTGGTACGACGACATGGAGTACCACACGATATCATTTCCGATAGAGACAGTAGGTTTGTCTCTCATTTCTGGACGGAGTTACAAAAAGCTCTCGGTACTCAAATCAAGATGAGCACCGCATTCCACCCGATGACGGATGGACAAACTGAGAGAACAATCCAAACACTAGAAGACATGCTGAGAGCATGCGTGTTGGAATTCAAAGGAAATTGGGAATCTCATTTACCCTTGATTGAGTTTTCCTATAATAGCTACCATACTAGTATCGGCATGGCACCTTTCGAGGCGTTGTATGGACGAAAGTGCCGAAGCCCTTTGAGCTGGGAAGAAAACGATAAGTCCGTGGTAGTGGGACCACAACTTATCGAAGACATGGCTCAACAAATCAAAGTGATTCAAGGAAAGATGAAAGCCGCTCAAGACCGTCAAAAGAGTTATGCCGACGTGAGACGACGAGACCTAGAATTTCAAGTGGGAGATAGGGTCATGCTAAAGATATCACCCATGAAGGGGGTGATGCGCTTTGGCAAACGAGGGAAGTTAAGTCCACGATACATAGGACCTTACGAGATTCTAGAACGAGTCGGAACTCTAGCCTACCGATTGGCTTTACCGCCACACTTAGATCGAGTTCATAATGTCTTCCATGTCTCACAACTAAAGAAGTATGTGCCGGACCCGACACATGTACTTCAACCGGAGATAATTGAGCTCGATGAAGATTTGACTTACGAAGAAGTCCCAGTGCGTATTCTCGATACTAAGGAACGAGTAACGAGGAACAAAACCATCAAGATGATCAAGGTTCTTTGGTCAAACCACGAAAGTGAGACGGCAACTTGGGAAGTAGAATCCGATATGAGGGAACGATACCCGACATTGTTCCAAACCGATACCGACACAGTTATGGGGACATAACTGCAATCTTAAGAGGGAGAGGATGTCATACCCCCTAATTCTTCGTGCATTTTTGTAAACTTTTGAACTACGTTATGGCTTGATCCCTTTACCGGGTACGTAGGCAGCTTAGAAGTTTTAATTCTAAGTTCAGTCACAACATAATAAAACAAACACAAGACCTTAGCACGAGACGAGAAAAGCCGAAACACAACTTCAAGGACGAAGTTGATTCTTAAGGAGGGTAGACTGTAATACCCGAGAATTTTCCAACATAAAATAAAATAATAATTAAATAAATAATAAATAAAATAAATACTATAAATAAATAAACAAAACCAGCAAATAAAAGAAATAAATAAAGATAAGAAAATGAGAAATGAGATTTTTACTTAAAAAGGAATTAAAGGAATTTAATTAAACAAAAGGATGGATAAATGAAACACCAAAACCCGACACTAATGAACTCGAGTATTCGAGTCCAAAACATCCAACTAGACTAAGAATAAAATTAGAGAGAAAGTATGAACCCGAATATACCCCGGGAATCGGAATTCGGGAGCAAAGAGGGATAGAAACCCGAAAGAGAGGCGGAAACGCACGACGGATCGCACGACCCGCCCGGACCGAAGTCCAGGCGAAGTCGGCGCGGTGGCCGCGCGGTGGAAGGGCTTCAGCGCGCCACGACCGCGCCAACCCACAGATTTGGTTGTTGCGTGAATCTCTCACCCGAACGCGGATTTTTCGACTTTCGGTTGAACATCTCTCGACTCCAGACCTTTAGGTCGGCCGTGGACGCCCTAGGGATTGAGAATTCTATAAATAAGCCCCTTGGGAGCCCCGAACAAGTTTACGAAACCCTAAAGCATTCTATACGTTCGAAACCCTAAATCCGGAGTCGTCGGAGGCACGAAACCAAGACGAACGCTGTTGGACGACTTTCTCTACAGATCTCCATAGTCGTGGTAAGTCTCGGTCCAATCTCTATTCAATAAACGATTCAAAAACGAATCCTAATCATCTCCTTTTTCTTTCTACACCCCCGTATCGAATCTAGATCGTAGAACCAGACGAACGGAGAGGAGAAACGGTGATCTGGAAGCCACGCCTCCGAATTGGACATTCCCGACGTTCATAAACACTGTAAGTTAACCTTATATGGTTTTGGGAGATTTTAAAACATTCGAAACCTAAAAGATTTGACAAGAAGCATAAATCTGTCCACTTTCGTTTTCTACCGACGCAACAGAATTGTGGAATTTTTCCGACCCTTAAAACGAACTCAAACAGAAAAACTTAAAACACGAAAAACGTTCCTAAGACTTAGACCTAGCTACTGTAAAAATTTGAGAATTTTTGGAGTTGATTTGATATGTGAAAACCTGTCGAAACCGAACTGTTTGATTTTAGATCTTGAAATCTTGGACAGAACTTAGGAATGATCTTGATCTCGTTTTTGACATAGGATCTAGGCTGTTTTAGATCTTTGGCCGAACATGAAAGTTGTAGATAAAATTCTTAAGATGATCCCTGTCAAATTTCATTAAATTTGGAGTTGAATTGATATGTTAGAACTTGAAATCTTTAAACTGTGACCTGTAAACTCGGACAGATTTCTTGTTATGCGAAAATTGGCGATTTTGACCTACTTAGGTATCTCGGATTGAAAAAGTTAAAACACGAAAGTTGTAGATCTTGATGTTTCCGAGTCAGATATGAAATTTTGGAATTTTTGGAATTAAATCTGATTTTAGACGAATTTTGGAGTAAACTGTGATTTACCGAAACGAAATTTTGAAATCTTGTTGAAACATGGAATTAACCTTTAGGGTTGAAACGAATTGAGATATTGTTTCTAAATTAATACATTGGAAGGCAGATTTTAAAAACTAAATCCCCTTACAAACTTGATAAATTAAAATTAGGGGTGAGTGCTCTGCAGGGTGCCCCCTAACGATTCACTTCGTGCCGTAATGGACGATGGTGACCCCGCGCGCTATACTTGAAATGTGATATTGCCAAAACGGCGAAACTTAGAGCCTACACTCTCGTGAATATCCGTATGGGTTTCCCGAGGCTCCGGAGTGGTACTGGGTATGGCTGATACGGCTGCGGCCGCCGGGCTACCGGCTAAACTTGTTGACATCGCGATTTCTATCGTGAAACTTGAAATACCAAATCGGGAATGTAATGGGGATTCTAAATTAAATTAAACTAGATTAAATGATATTGTTGTCCAATTAAATTATTAAATGCTTTATTTAAATTATGGTTATTATCTTGAACCATGTGATAGGTGTTATTAAATAGAGCCTGAGATAGATTGTGCTATATGATATGGATTATATGAAATCAAATATTATGTTATTATCATGCTTTTGTTAAATTATTAAAGCTATGGCTTTTAAACCCTACGATCATGCATGTGTTAACTTACTCAGCAATTTTGCTGATCAAAACCATTTTTATTCCTTTCTTTACAGAATATGTGGAATGAGCATGTGTGAGCACGAATCATGCATGGGATTTTGGGAGCTTTTATTTTGCTTTTAAATTTCGTACTTAGACTATATTATGAACGGGCCTGTTTAACCCGTGTTTTGGCCATGTCGGCCCTTTTTATATTTTCCGCTGCGATACTGTACTAAACTAAATATTTCCGCTGCGCTATGCTATTATTATTTTCGATTTATATTGTATGGGCTATTTTGAATGCTTTAAATGTTTTAAACACTGCAATACCTAGCCTTGCATCTCTTTAGTAAGCTCGGAGAAACCGTGTCTTGCTAGGGAGATGTGGCGGTGACATCCCGACCTGGGTTACCAAAAACCGGGGTGTTACAATACCTCATAATCGTGCAATATGCATTCAACACTAATGAAATAGTCTTTTAATGAAATAGTCTTTTGATTACACTAAATGAAATTGCGTAGCTATTATAAATCAAATCAAAATAATCAGTAGTAAAAGATAAAAACGATCCATATGTCCTATTTATTATGTACACATAAATAACAACACCAAATCTCTATATTCTGGAAATAAATGAATATCCAGATGTTTCATATTCGGTACGATAATTTAGACTAATTAATACAATAAATGAAACAATTCATATATACATATATATAGGTGATCGAATGAGCAATTTGTATATAGTATATATATTGGCACAATTGTGGTGGCTTCTTCATTGAGATAATGGCTTCATCAAGCAAAAGATCGGCCGAAGCAAACATATTCCTTCCGTACATTGGTGAGTATAGATCATAATACATTTTGTTTTTTTTCTATATATAGAGGTTTAAAGTCTCTATTTTTCGTATTGAATACAGGTGAGTATTTTCCAAAGGGTTCAAAATTAACAGATTGCAAGAGTTTGCTGGATAGTATTTTGATCAACCATCTGCCAAGGCTCAACGATGAAGACAGAGAAAATATTCTGATTGCAATCAAATTTTTGGAAACAGCGCACAAAGAATCTCAAATAGTAGATGCAGCGACAGATTTTACGTACGAATTACGTGAGACAATTCGAAGGTTTAATGAGATAATTGAAAACTGGAAGGAAGCAGCTGACAAAAACAGGGATTTCATGCAAATATCGAAGATGGAATTAGACCTAGCAAAATTCGATGTGGACCTATTTTTTGATGGTGTGTATTCAAAGTATGTGAGGTTTACGGGACCTAAGTTAAGTAAATTGCAAATTCATTGGACGAAAGAGGTGAGAGGGAGGATAATTTCCATTGGGGCAAGATATGATGAAATTATCAGGAACAATTAAAGTGTATTTTCATTTGTAGAAAATTATCATTATTGCTCGATTTGAAGAAAATTAATATCTTTATTAATACCACGTTGCTTGGTTTGAATAAATTTAATTAGGTTATAAATACCATGCATATTATGAAATGAATTAATCAAATTTTTAATTTTTTAATCTTATTTTACAACAACGAAGAGTATTTAAATTGATGCTCATTGTCAATATCCCGTCAGCCAATAAAATATCATTATATAAATAAAAGATATAATTACCAATACGAATGAATAAAGAAATCGTTTAATTTAAGATTTAGTAATTAAAAGAAATACAATAAGTAAGAATAGGCGGAAATACAATATTTATAGAGTCATTATGGAATAATTAGAGCATAAACCAAACTGGAACGGTCGTATTAGGAGGTTCATAAATTGAAATGGAAAACGAACAGACACATTGAATGGGATAAAATTTAAAATAGAGGTGAAATTTTTGTATAATTAAAGATTGGTTTGAAATAGTTAATGCATCATTATCCAGGCTAAGGATTATTAAAAAGTTATTTATTATTTGTTGTCATACATGAATAATATTCAAGGAAGTAAAATATAAAACACAAAAAATAAAATCTTAAATAACAAATTTTAAAAACAATAAATGAAGGTCTTACATAGTATCAATTATTATACACGAATAAAATAAAATAAATAATTTTGTTAACATATAATGATTAATCTTCAAGGAAGTACAAAATTATACACTAAAATTAACATTAGTTGGACGAAAAAGCCAACATTCTCGGGTAGCAATACAATTTACACATTTGATATCGAATCGCTCGTAATCATTATCCGTCCATACACGCAACATGCTTAAAATATGGTCATAATCTTCGCAAAAGACCTTCACATTTGTAAATCGAAATAAATCTGGAAAGTCCCATCTCGTGCCGAACCAACGCAGGACTTTTACCCTTGCAGATACCAACAGCTTCTTATCACAAAATATTGAAGACAGCAGCATTAGGGCTTCTTTTAAATAAACATCGACGTTAGAACTCAATAGGAAAATGCACTTTAAATATACTGAGGGAATGTGCCCCTGATTAATAGAGTCGTCCAAATTGACAGTGCACCACGCAAATCATTACTTGTAGCGTAACGGTCCTACATTATTCAACAAAACTATCAGTAATATACATACGTAATGCTAAAAAGTAATAAATTACCCAACTGATTTGTTTATTCAATACATACCAAAGAAATGTCCAGAAAAGGCATTCTGTTACCACGGTCCACACATCTTGAATAGAATAAATCTTTAGCAGGAACCTTCATTGGCCATGGGTACCATCGAAAATGATCCATACAACATCGTGAATAAACCAATGGATGATTGGTAGCACGGTAGAGAGCCTTACAACTGGAAAACGTGTAACCATCATATCGATAGTAGTCACAATTTATGATGTGCAAAGTGCACCGTAAAAAAAGGAAAAGACAAAAATAAAAAGTTATAATAAGAAACAACCTGTATCCAGCATTAAACACGTCCTTCAAAGAATAAGCAGAAACACGGGACAATATTTCTCCAAGAACATCCCATGGCATATCAGTAATAGATTTACGACATCCAACTTCATTCTTTACTGGACAGGAATCTAAGAGCCTCCGTTTCTTCAGTGGTGGTTTGTTACAATTTGGCATAGCATAAATCCAGAAACGTCTGCAATAAAAAAATATAATAAACGAACTTAATAATCGAACTATATATATAGAAGTATTGAACCGAAAAGGCAAGATTTAAAGTAAAAGGACGTGTACAGTCGCATGAACCTGGAAAAATGAATAAAAGAAATATTAATGTAGTACTGTATATCAAGAGTTATCAACTATTTAACTTGGGATGTCATTTTATATTGTTGTTAATTATTATGTTATTATAACAATGTACATTAATACATAAATTAATGCAGGATGCATCATTCATGGGAACTTAAAGGTCCGTCGACTTAATTATAAGATTTGCACGAAAGGTAGTTTTTATTAATAAAAAAACAGAAAAAAAAATGCATCTTAACGTGAAATATAAATTCATACTGACTGAATTCGAATTGTATTAATATATTACAATTATTTTGAAGTTCAAATTGTGTTACAATGGTATAAACCATTAACCTGCGCTTGGTCAGTAAATTTGAACCAACACACATCAAAAACTATATATTATATTTGACCATATAGGAGACTAATTTTTTCAGTTGATATATAAAGCTTTCATATTAAATAATAAGAAAAAATTGTTTTAATTTTATAACTACGTAAAAATAAATTATTTGAAAATTGTATTATAAAATATATATATATTGTAATAAGAAAAAAAAAATAGTTGGTCCACTGTAACTCTATCACGCACTAATGAATTTTTTTTTTTCCATCAAACAATACTACTTTATGAAAAAAGATTACTGAAACATAATTAAATTTTCTTAGACAAAAATAAATCTTTCAAACAGGTCATTCAACCAAACAATTAAAAACAGCAGCAATCCATATCGATAGAAAGAAAATACAAAGTGTTCAAAATAGGGGAATATTTCCCCTACCACCAGGAATGAAAGCACGACATTCGGTAGTTGCAATACACTTCAAGCAACTCCTATTATAAACCGTATAATCCCTATCTAGCAAACCATATGTAAGTGAAAATACATGGTCACGATCGTCGCATAGCATAAAAGATTGTCTATCATGAAACAGGTGGGGGAAATCTTTCTTCACACTGAACCATCTAATAACTTTATACCTAATTGAAACCAATTTCTTCTTATCTGCGGAAATACGACTCAGAAGACGAAGTCCTTCGGCAACTTGCTGTGCACCTCCTAAACTCAGCAACATAATCATCTTCACATAAATAGATGGTTTATGTGAGACACGAATACCATCATCTAGAATAACGAATGCAGCTTCAACGTCATCATGATTTCTAAATGCTTCCTGTAAAAGAAAATCTTAATATTAACCATCAAGAAAAAAAAATGAATTCATAAATTTGAAATATAATACCATTGCTTCGTTCAATCTTAGTGTCTTGTTATTGTTCGTCCAGCACATGTCAAAAAATTCCATTTGTTCTTCAGAATAACGGCCACTTTCCCAGAACAAAAATTTATCCAAACAACAACTCGCGTACACCATAGAATGTTTGCTTGAAGCATACAAAGCCCGACAGCTACATTTTAAGTTAAAAATATATGGAAATGATAGAGTTCAAAATGAAAATAGATATAAGAACAATTTATACAAATATATCAAAATAACTTTTGTCCAACCTTCGGGCAGCTTTGAAGAGCTCCTCCACGGATTCAGAAGCTACGCGAGATAATATATTCCCCAAGATATCTCTAGGTAAATCTACTAATCGTCTATAAAGATATTAACTTAAATTTTTCAACATATAAAACACTATACAGTTATCAAAGAAAGGACCGAAATTGTCATAATACCTCGTTGTTGAATCATCATCCTCCATCGTCTGGAAATAATTTCAGAGCACATTCGATAGATCTTGAGTATTGAAAGGATTATTTAAACAATGGAGAACGGATGAGTAGGTAAAAGAATTATAACAGCATATCAACATTTAGTATAGATCACTATTCAAAAACGATGAAAATACATTTCAAATTCCAAATAATAAAATAAACGCAATAAATCGAAAAATTGAAGACACAACACAATTAATGTAATTTAATAGTATATAATGAACCCCACTATCGTATTAAATTTTTTATTCATATTGAGTATTGAAAGGACTCCACGAAAAGACATTTCGAGTGATTAGATAATTTTCAATGATAAAGGAAATATATATGATAATTTAATACCAATATATAAAATACTGATAAGGATTTCAAATAATAACAAAAACATATAAAATTAATGTGATTAAAATGGACTATGATTTCGAACAATATCAAAAAAAAATACATTTATAATTAAACTATATACGTTTCATTTGCCACTTAAATTAAATAAACATAAATTTTGAAAGAGTAATAAATTTTTTTTTTAAGATTTGCTTTGAAAAACAAAACAAATAATCTCCTGCTACAATATCTGATCTTTACGGGAAATGGTAAAAATTATTGAATTGAACAGTCGAAAATAATAATGACGTGAGTGGTAAATGTTTGGAAAAATCGATATAAATCAGTAATCAATTGGCAACATTTATGTCCACCTGCAAAAATCAAAGATATGGAAACGACGGTAGTGGATAATCATTACATATATAATATCTCGGTAGTCGATATTGAAATGACGGTAGTAGAAAACATAGAGTATCACAGATATTAAAATGGTAATATTTTATTTTGCATATTCTAATTCACTTAAATTGAATAATATTTCCATAATGAAATTAGATGTTCAAAATTGACAGTCTATAAAACACATTAAAAATTTCGATAGTGTATGTACACGATATTATTCTATTATGTTAAAGGCAAAGAAAATAATTACATATTTTTAAATAAAATCATATTTAAATTATTGGTTTGACAACTTAAATACTTTTTAATCCACAATGAAAGTATTATCTAATTTTATATTACCATATCATATTAAATAGGAACAGTACATGTAGCAGTATAATTAATAAAATACACCGGTCCAATTGAATCATTGATATAACCAAAGTTAAACAAATACATTCCATTACATATCATAAACATAAATATATACAAAACCAACCATTATATTGTTTCTGATTTGCACATTATTTAATGCACGAAGCCAGACGGTACAAATCCGATGCATTGGTAGTATAAGCTGATTAGTCACATCATACATAATCAGCTGCATTCATAGTAATTGCTTAAGAAATGTAACAATGCACAACTCCAACGAAGCAGAAACGGATAATAAATGAACATTATTTGCAGGTATAAAGTGAAACCCATTGAGATGAAGCAACAACTATAAATTCGCTTACAATGAACCAAATACACATCAATCTTCAACCAACTCTAAGATCGAAGAGTTCAAGATGTCTGTCAGGAACTGGAAGGTTGAAATCGGAGAAATCAATCGTCTTCTACGCTACGCAGGTAAGTAACTGTCATAACTAATGAAAATGAATTATTATAGATTAATCTCTCTTATGCTTGGATGCGTAAAAATTAGGGCCTACTTTCCCAAGAGGCAAATATGCAATCGACTGCAGAGAAATACTAACAAAGATATTATCCGAAACCGAACCACCACTAAGCCAGCCAGACCGAACAAAGGTTATCAATGTTGTGGAATTCTTGGAGCGTGCAGAAAAAGTATGTGATTTTACGGATGCCGCAAACAATTTCATCATAAAGCTCAAGGAAACAACAGACAAATATAAGGAGAATATATACAATTGGGTCGAGTATTCTGAGGGGAAAAATCCAGATATGCTTTACATTCCCAAGTATATTTTTACGTCAACAACGGATGAGATGGACATACTCTACAATTCCCTAAACATCAGATACCAAAAGTATTCGGCGGATAAGTTAGAGAATCTGGAAGAGGAATGGGCTGATGATATTAGGAACAAATTAATTTACTTTTCATTTCGTTTTGGAGTATTTGTCAAGAGAGATTGATTTGTATTTGGATTATATATTATATATATAAATATATATATATATATTGAGGTTGTTATGACTTCTATTGAATTAATATGAATCACCGGATATGAATTTTCAGCGGAATTATATTTATTTCCTTAACCCCACAATTCTACATAATCAAATTGGAATTACGTAAAAATAATCATGTTTGTTCATATAAAGTAAGAGAAGAATAATTAGCAAAAGAAAAAGATGTGTCTCGGAGCAAATTTCAAATATTGACATCATATTTATATTTTTAAGTAGTATAGGTATCAACACACTGTATTATTACTATTTTGAAAATACAGATGTTCTACCCCGAAAAAAAAATAGAGATGTTCAATATTGGATATATAATTAAAAAGTATTTAACAATAAATGAAAGAATAAATATCTAAATATATTAATCATGGAATGATAAATTTGTATACATTGACACAATTGTGGTAACTTATTGCCATGAATCTATTGACTTCGATGTACTGCTACGCAGACAAAACATTTTCCAATACACAAAGTTACAATTTAAAGTAAGCCAATAATCAACTAAACACTTGACCAACAAAAATAATTTTAGTACACGATTTTACCAAAAAAAAAATTACAGTTTTATATTTATTAACTAATATATACATAATTCATATTTTCAAAATTGGACATAATACAGAAAATAATAGTAATAATTTGATAAACAAAGGGGAATTACACAAACTTATCATTACTACATCTTCCACCATGCATCGAAAATATTAAAAAGGATCATGATATACCCCGGGTCCATATTTGACCAACATCCTTCGAAGGCGGGGCCGAACAGTTAGAAACCAAACATCCTCTAATCTAGAGACATAAGGAACTCCATCATTAAAAAAAACATCTGATATTTTCTTAAGAAAGGACTCCATGAAGATGACAGTGCTCTCAACGGTCGAGGATGGAATTTGGAAAAACATGGAATCTGCATTCCTCCTTTCTTTCAAGCGATTCACAGAGGACTTCACACGATGTAAAATATCCTTCATATCATCAATGAAATCAGAGGATACATAGACGATCTCCATCTCACGATCCGCAACATCGAAGAATTCCAAAGTCACCCTAAATGTTTCTAGGTCTTCTTCATCCCAATGGACCATTTTCTTATCACGTATGTAGGTGATAAATGCCTTTGCACCCTTGCCAAGATCCCTTTTCGGGAAGAATATTGATGCACATGCATTCAAGCCACTCAACCATTCAACGTTTTCCAAAGACATCACTGCATTTCGAAAGAACAAAAAATAATATTACTACCAAAATAGGTAGAAAAAATTTAATGAACAATATAGAGCAGTATTTGATAAGAAAAAAATAAAAAATAAAGCTCAACTTTCATACCTTGCTACTACCGAGTGAAACCGAAAACGGAAGAAAAAAATTGATCACTGTGAAAAAAAAAAAGGTCATACATGAACAAATGGTTTCAAAAAGCACAAATGAAAAATATCAAAACAATATAATTTAAAGATGTTATATTTAATATTCAAGGAAAGTGAAGAGAGGGAGAAAATACGGATAGGAAAAGAATGACAAAAAAACAACATCATTATAAAAGAGAGTTACCTACTTTGAATGATGAAGACCACTCAATAGAGGGCATATATATACTACCAAAAAATAGAGGAAATGAGATGCATCGAATGAATAACATTAATGGTGCATGGAAAATGATTAAAATTTGCATGGAAAATGTGAAGGTGATGTGGAGACTAAATTTTCGGATTTATTTTTTTTGATAATGGCCTTTTCGTAAATTTTTTAATGTGTGTGAGAGAGGATTAAAATTGTTGAATTTAGTGTAAAAATAGCTAGGGGGGAAACTATGTGTGTAAAAGGGGTATGTTGTTATTATATATATAATGATTTAAGTCAAAAGAAATAAATGACACCATCAAAATGCTTGAATTGCTTGAAGCCGCTACACGAAAAACAGACAGATACATAGGATGAATCCTCTCCAGAGGCTCTATCTTCGGCTTCGATTTTTGACATTGTTAGAGAATTAAGGATCTTCCAAATAAACAATTGAAGAGCATATAAGAGATTCAAGAATGTAAAATCAACACAAGATATACATGGAAACCCAAAATGGGAAAAAGAACCACGGACGACGAAGAAATCCACTAGGAATCGAAATGGAGAGTACAATTACATCCACAAAACTCTCATAAGATGGAATGATTTTCTCAATGGATGAAGAAAAGATGAATTCTCATAAGATGGAATGATTTTCTCAATGGATGAAGAAAAGATGAATTCTAATATGGAGAAAATGAAAAATTTGTATGGAATGAAAGAGCCAATTTTCAGCCCAATAAAATGGATGAAAACCACCCACTCAAAAGAAAAAAAAAAAAGAACTGCTCCAGCCAACAGCTTCTTTAGTCATGACCATGACTAAGGCAGACCTCCTTTTCTGGAAATTTCAATTCTTTCAGTACTCAGCATCATGGTCATGATTAAGGGGCTTCTTCCAATCTGGAAAATCATTGTTTAAAATCTCCAATACAAATGAATTGAGGCATAACTCTAACAATCTCCACCTTGCCAAAATTCAATCCATCAATAAAAAATCTTCGTCGTCAGAATAACGGGCCTTCAAACGCTGCTCAAGCTTACCAAGTCCAAGCAATATTGAAACTTGGCAAGACAAAGTGGTTTAGTTAACATGTCTGCAGGATTATCAGAAGTGTGAATTTTGCTCACTTGAATTTCTCCAGCTGTAAGAATATCTCGAATAAAGTGGTGCTTGATGACAATATGTTTGGTCTTCTCGTGATAACGATTATTCTTGGCAAGATTGATAGCACTTTGGCTATCACATAATACAGTAAGAACTTCTTGTGCTACACCAAGCTCAAAGACCAAACCATGAATCTAAATGCCTCTTTGACACCTTCTGTGGCTGCTACGTATTCGACTTTTGTTGTAGACAAAGCTACAACTGATTGAAGTGATGCCTTCCAACTAATAGCATATCCACAAAGAGTAAACAAATAACCAGAAAGAGACATTCTTCTATCCAAATCACCACCATAATCAGAATCCACAAAACCATTCTCACCAATAAAATCAGAATTGTTTTGATCAAAGATTAAACCAAGATGCGGTGAACCTTTCAAATATCGCATATCCACTTACCAACTTCCAATGAGCCTTCCCTGGATTATGCATATAACGGCTCATAATACTAACATCATATACCAAATCTGGTCTAGTACAAACAATTGCATAGATATGACTACCAACAACACTTGAATAAGGAACATTTGCCATATAATTTATCTGATCATCTGACTTAGGGCAATCATCTCCAGATAATTTGAAATGTGCAGCTAAAGGAGTGGAAACATACTTACATTCTTTGATGCTGAAACGTTTAAGAACCTTTTCCACATATAGTTTTGAGAAAGGAAAAGTTTACTAGCACTATGATCTCGAACAATTTCCATCCCAAGAATCTTCTGAGCTCCACCCAACTCTGTCATATCGAATTCACTGCTTAACTGAGCTTTAAATTAACAATCAGAAACATGTCATGAGAGGCAATCAACATGTCATAAACATAAAGCAGTAAATAGACAGATTTATCTGAAAACTTCTGGAAATAAATGCAATCATCATACTAACTGAGAGAATACCTCTGCTTGATCATGAAAGAGTCAAACCTTTTGTACCACTGCCTCGATGCTTGCTTCAAGCCATAAAGAGGCTTTCAACTTGCAGACCATATTTTCCTTTCCAGGTACAACGAAACCTTCTGGTTGCTGCATGTAAATTTCTTCTTCAAGCTCTCAATGAAGAAAGGTTTTCTTGACGTCAAGTTGCTCCAACTCCAAATCAAACCGAGCAACTAAACCAAATAAGACACGAATTGATGTATGTCTCACAACAGGTGCAAAATATCTCATTGAAATCAACACTTTCACGCTGACTAAATCCTTTAACCACCAATCGTGCTTTAAATCGAGGTTTTTCAACCCCTGGAATGCCTTTTTTTTTTCTTGAAGATCCACTTACATTGTAATGAATGTCTGCCACTTGGAAGTTCACCAAGATCCCACGTGCCATTCTTATGAAGACTTTTCATTTCTTCATACATAGCCACCATCCAATTAGAAGACTCAGCACAAGCAATAGCATAAGAGTAGTTGACAATTTCATCTACTTCATTAATTTCTTGTGCAACAGAAAGTGCATATGCCGTCACAAACTCCTCAGAATATCTAGATGGTGGTTTAATATTTCTCCTTAGACGATCTCTGGCAATTAAAGGAGCCACTTTTACTGGAGCAAGTTCGGTGGTAATAGACTCTTCAGTTTGTTGATTTTCTTTTTAAGGCATTATATCCACCTCCACCTTCTCACTATTTCAGGTTGTTCACTTGAACTCTCCGAAGGATGAACATTCTTTTGAGAAGACAACAGAGCTTTCTCATCAAAAGTTACATCTCTGCTTAAAATCAACTTCTGTGACTTATCATCAGTACACCATAAACGATAGCCTTTTGATTCAGATGAATAACCAAGAAAAATACACCTCAAAGCTCTAGGTGCCAATTTATCATCACTAACAGGTGCATAAGCTGGACAACCAAAAACATGAAACATTGAATAATCAACAGGATTACATGTCCAAACTTCTTCTGGAACATTAAAGTCAAGAGCCGAGTGTGTTAATCGATTGACCAAATAGCAAGCCATTGAAATAGCTTCAGCCCATAAACCTTGGCGATTCCATATTTCAGTATTAGAAAGCATACAACGAGCTCTCTCAAAAAGAGTTTTGTTAACTTGTTCTGCAACACCATTTTGTTGTGGCTTCTTGGGAAGTATCTTATGCCGTGAAATCCCATGCAAAGAGCAGAACTCGTTGAATTCCTTGCTACAAAACTCCAAACATCTATAAGTTATAAGTGTGTTCACTTTCCTCTCGGTTTGATTCTCAACAACGGCTTTCCACTTCTTAAAAGTATCTAAAGCTCCATTCTTGTACTTTAGGAAATATACCCAGATCTTCCGAGAAAAGTCATTAATCAATGTCATTATATGTCTTTTCCCAGTAAAAGATGGAACTCTAGATGGTCCCCATAAATCTGAATGTATATAATCAAGAATACCACTCGTGCGATGAGTACATATAGAGAAGCTTACTCTTTTCTGCATTCCAAAGACACAATGTTCACATAATTCCAATTTATTAATCCCTTCATCACTGGGAAATCTTTTTGAACTGAAAAGTTTCAAACCCTTTTCACTCATATGGCCTAATCTCAAGTGCCATAAACGAGTGAAATATGGATCACTTAATGGTGATGATGATGCAACAACTGCAGTTGGATTTGTCACCATAGAGCCTTCCAAAACATAAAGACCCGCAACACGATTTGCTTTCAAAATAGTCCGAGCACCTGTAGAAACTTTTAAGACTCCACATTCAGCAGAATACATGTATCCAAGAGATTCAAGAGTACCAAGAGAAATTGAATTTCTCTTAACATCAGGCACATATCTCACATTCGTAAGAGTACAAATATTTCCATCATGAGCTTTTACCTGGATAGAACCAATTCCAACAATGCGACATTGAGCATTATTTCCTATCAAAACTGTACCATTATCAGTAGCTTCTAATGATATAAATTACAAACCAATCCTTATTAGGACAAATATGAAATATGCAACCTGAATCCATTATCCACTCATTTTGTGACCACTTTTCATAAGTCACAGACAAAATGTGCTCCTTTCCTAAATCTGAATCAGAATTAATAACATCTACCTCAGTTGGTTTCTTGCCTTTTTCCTCTCTTTCCTTTTTTTTTTCTTCAACTTATAACAATCACAATCACATGTCCAGACTTTTTATATTAATTACAAATTACATTTGACTTTCGTCTCATTGACTTAGAACGTGACTTTCTATCTCCACCATTTTTCTAAAATTCCTCCCACGAACAAATAAATCCTCTGCTTTATCATCAACACGACTATCATGATCAAATTTCTCTTTTGACAACAAATTTGACTTAACATCATCAAAAGGCAGAGTATCTGAATTTCCATAAAGCATGATTTCTCTAAACTGCTTATATGAGGGAGATCACGAGACAATGAATATCATAGCTTTATCTTCATCATCAATTTTCACATCAAGATTCTCCAAAACCATATAGATTAAATTAAATTCAGCCAAATGAGATTGAATCGATGTACCATCAGACATACGGATGGTATAAAGGTGTTCCTTCAAATGAAGTTTATCGGCAAGAGACTTCGTCATATATAGGGATTCCAATTTATTCCATAATCCAGTCGTTGTTGCCTCATGAGCAACCTCTCGTAGAACATCCTTTCACACCATCATGAATGGCTGTCAATGCCTTTTCATCCAAATCTTCCCAATTGTTGTCTGACATATTGGCTGGCTTTTTACTTTTTCCATTCAAAGCCTTCTTCAATCCATTTTGAACTAGAATTGCCCGCATCTAGATTTTCCATGTAGTAGAAGAGATCCTACCATCAAATTTCTCGATCTCAAATTTCGCAAACGACATCTTCAATTGTAGAACCTCACTCTGATAACACTTGTTACAGAATTAAGGATCTTCCAAATAAGCAATTGAAGAGCATAAAAGAGATTCAAAAATGTAAAATCAACACATGATATACGTGGAAACCCAAAATGGTAAAAACCACGGTCGACGAAGAAATCCACTAGGAATCGAAATAGAGAGTACAATTACATCCACAAAACTCTCATAAGATGGAATGATTCTCTCAATGGATGAAAAAAAAGATGAATTCTAATGTGGAGAACATAAAAAATTCATATGGAATGAAAGAGCGAATTTTCAGCCGACTAAAATGGATGAAAACCACCCACTCAAAAGAAAAAAAACTGCTCCTGCCAACAACTTCTTTAGTTATGACCATGACTAAGGCGGACCTCCTTTTCTGAAAATTTCAATACTTTCAGTACTCAGCCTCATGGTCATGATTAAGGGACTTCTCCAAATCTGGAAAATCATTGCTTAAAATCTTAAATACAAAATGAATTGAGGCATAACTCTAACAGACATGGTACATACATCAAACAAAAAAAATGGTAGAGAGAATATGACGAATTCGATAGTCAACAAATTGCGCCATTGAGTCCGTAATAGCCATGATCAATGGCCGTAACTATGCAAACTGCTACCCCCTTGGCTGAATCTAATCGAACCAGCTAATTTCAATTCTCGCAACAGCCGCGCCAAAGAATCTCCACTTCGGGAATGGGGACTTAGCATAGTGGTCGTGTCCCCGACTTCCAACCTTATGGTTGGGGGTTCGATTCCCACCCACCCCCTATCCCTTCCCTTTATCTCCCCATGTTATTAGTAATTTATATGGTTTGGGCTCCTACACACCTTTGTTGACACACATGAGTGTCAATGTTTATCAAAAAAGAAGCTCCACTTCTAAAATTGATCTTCTCCCCTTCATCATTCATGCAAACAACCGCTACGAAACCACTCTACGGATGCAATTAAACTCCTTATAGACTTCTCCACACACCTAAACAACCTACGTTCCTTTCCCTCCAACTGATCCACACTCCTGCCGAGACAATAAAGACTTTCATCAAAGATGTTAGGGAGAGCATAGAAAAGGCAGCTTACCACTATGCAATGTATCTCAATTGTGGGAGAAAAAAGCTACTATTAAAACCTGGTGACTTGGTTTGTGTCCACATAAGAAAAGAGCGCTTTCCAATCCAGCGCACTGGAAAACTTTCTCTGCGAGGAAGTAGACTTATAGAGTTTTAGAGAAAACAAATGATAATACATATAAAATTGAGCTACCTAATGAATATTCATTTAATCATAGATCTATCACTTTTCGAGCGGGGTGATGTGGAGGAATCGGATCAGTTGATAGATCAACCTGCTCAAGGGGGAGGGGATGGTGTGGTGGCCAAAATAACATTGACTATCATAACCGAACGACCATGTTCGTGCCAACAAGCCAAGAAACTTACCAACCAATTTACGGGATCCTAAGCAATGATATGGAAGAATGGTTGAAAATGGGAGGCATTTCACCAACTCAACTCAGGACAAGCATGATGCTAAGTTGGGAAAAAGATACAAAATAAGAGGAATGCTGATGCCTGCTGATCGGACTCACTATCTACAGTCGGATCCACAGCTCTCCAGTTGAACCTGCACATCCCAGAAAGATACATCTCTCCTAGTCGAACCGCATCTCTCCAGTTGAACCGTAGCTCTGTAGCTCGTATCCATCCTTTCCACCTCGGATCCTCCTATCCCCGTAGCCCTCTCCAAATGTTAGCTACTATTCGGGTTGTTCAACTTTCTACAAGGGTTGTTAATTAATTTATAATTATATTTTAGCTATATATAATCCTTCAATCATCCATTTAATTTCCCTTTTGTTCTTCGTTGGTCTACGTTTGGAATTTAAGATCCACTGCACTTTCCTTTTCAGAGGGAGTACCATTTACAATATACAATTTTCACATAAAAAATTTCCAACATATCACTAACTAATCATTACAAAGTCCCTTCATTTCACTTAACATGACATTAAACCATATCAACCAGTGAAATTGCCATTTGATTTTGCTAAGCATACAAATAAAGATCTTTTTCACTTACCGACAAGTGAAATGCACCATAGAATTATCTATTTCATTAAAATCGATGTGTTGCTCATTCAAGAATTACACAGTTGCATTTATATCTTCTAAGGAACCTCCATATTGCTTGGCAACATGCCTAACCTATTTAATTTTCCTGTATGTGGTCTCTTATAGTTGTTGTGGCCTTTATGCTTCAGGATTTCATTCATAACATACTCTAATTGAAGTCATATATAGTTAAGAATCTTTGGATCATATCTTCATGTGCCAATTCAACAACTGAAACTTTTGACAAGTTTCATTAACACGAGCTTTTTATAAAATATATCAGGTTTGAATTTATTAAATTAAAAGAATTATGATTCATGGAAGGGGTTTAAGGATATATTCCACTTTTTATTACTCATGTGTGAAACTTTGATTTCAAACAGCACTGTGGAACTCCCTGCCATGAACCTTTTGATAATTTCCTGCCATGAAGATCCTTGCCATGAAACTTTTGACAAATTTCATGGTGCAGCCGGGGTAGACAATTCAATCTTAACAGACATCAGCGCTCACTTAATATAGTATCATTTATTACATCTGTCTGACACACTGAAGATCCCCGGCAACAGCGCCATGAAACTTTTGACAAGTTCCCACTATATGAGTATTTTCTGAAAAATAATCATCCTGGTTTTCAATTTTATTTAATGAAATAAATTTATGATGATGGAGTTGGGATTAGGGATATATTTATAGGTTGTCATGTTTTTATTACTCGTGTTAAGAAACTGTGCCCCCGAAAGCGCACGGTATCAAAAATTGCAGTAATTTATAGTAAGACCGGATCGTTCACTGGAGGATGTGCGATAGAAGCAGGGCCCACGTCGTTTACTAAGATTTTCCACTCGGTTACTCGATTCAAGTTTTGCAATGGATTCTAAAACTACTTGACAATAAATTAAACTATACTATGAAAGCAATAAAATTAATCTACAAAGTAGGTTAAATTATAATTGGGAAAGCAATTAAATTCTATTCTAAGAAAGCGGTTAAAATTATGCTACGAAGGCTTGTAAAATTATGCTACACTGTCTAGAAAGCAAATGTAAAATCTGACAGAAGGGACAGGGAGAAAATAATAAAGATTGGACAATTCAGACGAAACACAATTAAACTTCCATTTTTAATACACAGATCTTTGCTTGGGATAGTTCGTCAGTTAGCTAACTCTCATGTTTTCTACACTATGTTCCCTTTAACAGACAGGTACTTACAGTGAGACTTTACATGCTCTTAAGACAGCAAAATCTAAGATACCACAGACTCACAACTGCCCTCACATGGCCATGTAGAGGCATGTTATTTATTTGTGGTGGACAAGCAACACCTAACATATCATTAGTTGATATGCCAAGTACTCCTATCATCCCCCTTGTCACACCCAAAGTCCAAATCTAATCCCGAACTAATCCATAACTCTTAAACCTTACAACCGGCGGCCAACCTCTAATTCTTCCGAGTGACCTCTATGAAAGCATTTTAAAGAAAGCGATAAAGAAAGCAGTAAAGAAAGCATTTAAAACCTATCACTCGAAAGTCTTAAAAGATCATCACATTCCGTTAGTATAAAAGAGCCCCCAGTCTTGGTGACCAGATGCAGATTTAGAACTTCCCAAATATCAGTAAGCCACAGGGCTTATAACATCCGGTTAGTTACGAGATACAAACATGAGTGGAACAGACCTATGAAGATCTATTCTGAATGTACTCACTCGAGACTCAATTTTAGGCTTTGGCGGGAGAAGATAGTAGTTGAAAGAATACTCAACCCTACCTTAGAAATTAACCAAGGCCTATATGTTGTTCCTCCAATATTATTTATCACATCTTATTCGAATCCAAGTGGACACTGATTCGATGCAACACTTAATACAAGATTTCCAACACACAGTAATTTTGAGAAACAAATAGATATTTGAAAATCATTCCCTAAACAGGTACTAAACTCTCCATGAAAACACAGATCCTTTCAGTCTAGGTGAGACCTAATCGCTGACTATGCTTCTAAGTTCTCAAAATCAACCCCCAGTAGAATATGAGTTAGTCATAACTGTCGAATTTATCCCTTACTCAGATCTGGATTTTATAAAGTGATTTTTGTGGAAATTTATTATGTAACATTTGATTTAAATCAAGACTTCTATGCCCAAGGAGAAGGATCTCCAAAATAGTATAGACCACAATATCTATATAATAATATCATGCATACATGTATATGAGAAGTAAAATAAAGTACCCCAAAATATATGGTGGGGTTAGACAGAATTTGATATACAAAGATGGATTAGCCTGAAATAAGAAGAAATTGGCTAAAAAGAGTGCCAGAAATAATTGGGGTTATTCGGATTGCAAACATCTGCTATCCGGTTCCCATGTATTCCAGATGGAATGATTGTAGACAGTAGGGATCCCTTAATGACAGTGATCGCTATCGTCAAGAGTCCTACTGTCTATGAGTGAGGAAAAACCTACAGGTTTTCTTACTACAGTAATGCTATAACAGTGTTGATCGACACTATCTAACAGTACTGTAACTCGAAATTCGGGTTTTGAAATTAAGATAAAGAAAAGGAAACTGTATCCGGATAGGAGTCAGCTGAGCAGCTATTATAATCCCGGATGGACGAACCGCCAAGGCTTCTACCTACCACTATCCGGACCATGCAAAATAACAACTAATAATTAATATTCAGATTACGAGCTAGTTTATCCGTGTGGGAATACCCGCCATCATTAGTCTGATATATTCCTTACTAGCTGTTTCATACAACACGATAAAAAGAAAAGATGAAATTAAAAGAATATTTTTGCTACTGTGTGAGTGTTAATCACATAATAATTTAGACACTAATGTATTGAGATGTGTAATGGATAAAAGTGGATGTAATGGGCCTAAGCCCAATACACCCATGCAGCTTACACAACTCAGGAAGATAAAATGTTTTTGAGGTTTTAAAAATAGAAGGAAGAAAGCAATTCGGTCTATTGGGCAAAATGCAAATTAGACAGAATTGAGGATGCATGAGGTATGAAGTAATACCGTACCCAATTAATCCTTGTAAAGTCATGAAGCATCCTCTAATTCGAATTGTCAAAGCAATTCGGTCTAAACCGAATTGGACAATTCGAATTGATGAAGTCATTCCTTCACTCAAATTTGGCTAAGGCATTTACCCCAAACTGAGGGTAATTCGAATTGCCAATTGAATTCGGTCTAGACCGAATTGGCAATTCGAATTGGTAAGAGACAGAAAATAAACTAAGGCACGAAGGGATGGAATGCATACAATATGGTGTACAAGGTCAATTCGATCTATGGGGGGAGTTCGGTCTAAACCGAATTCGCACAGACCGAATTGCTTGTGCACCATATGAGAAGAATTTTTGCTATGTAATTCGGTCTCATGGGCAATTCGGTTTAGACCGAATTACCTAGACCGAATTCAATATAGATTTTAGATAAGGCATTCAACAAATATTTTTGCCATGCAATTCCATCCTCATGGGCAATTCGGTTTAGACCGAATTGCCTCAAATCGAATTACATGTCATTTTCCACATAAGAGATATTTTGAGCTCACAAGTACAGGTTCGGTTTACACTGTGTGGTTCATGATGGATAAGATTTAGCAAATCCTTCATTTCACATCAGTGTCACCTCACAGCCACACTAATGAGTGTTTTAAGGAAAATAGGCATGATAGGTTACGTGTCTAGCAGGTATTGGCATGAAATAAACCGTTAATTCTACAAACAAGCAATCAAAGATCAAAGACCTAAACATCTAGGAATAACAAGAACAACATGCATGAAAATAAGAACACCTACATTATCTAAGGCAACAATAAGCTAAAATAAAGAGAACAAAACAACAACAGAATAAACTTAAAAATAAATTCTAAGAACCCTAAAATCCTCTAAAACCTAAGAACACTCATTTGAATCACTAAGGTATAAGAACAAGCCAAAAACCCACTCAACATGCATTTATTGAGAATGTAGGTCAACTAAGACATAATAAATGTAACCTAGTTGAAACAAACAAACATTCTAACATTTATTGCTAAGGAAAGTATTAAATAAGTGCCAAACACATGAAATAAAAACCCATTTCTGGATTTCTTCTTGTATTGACACTTGAAAGCAAACAAATAACCCTAAAACCATCATTAGCTTGAAGGTAGGGTTCATTCTAACTACAAAACATTTAAAGTTTATGGTAATGGCTACACTAAAGGTAGTAACAAGCTTCTATGAAAATAAACTGAGATTAGAAGCATTAAAACTACACTACAAACGTAAAAATTAAACTAACTAACTAAACTACCTACCTAACCCTTAAGGGGTGGAGAACCTTCTGCTCCTTCTTTTTGTCTCCCAGCAAATGTCCAAGTGTTAGTGTTCGGATCTTTTTCTTGTGTTGAGGAAGGTCAGCTTTTATACTTCTTCTCAGAACCCTAGGCCCATCAGGGCCCATCCACAGTGCCATGCATTTCTCACGTGCTCAAAGCTGCAATTTTGAATGTGATTCGGTCTCCTCAAGCAGTTCGGTTTAGACCGAATTGGTGAAGTGAGGTCTTTCTTCTTGATCTTGAGCATGGAATGTGGTGATTCGGTCTATGGGTAGGCCGAATTGGCCTTGTTGAACTGATGATGGCTCCTGCTTGGCTTCCTTGTTTTGAGGCAATTCGATCTATACAATCAATTCGGTCTAGACCGAATTGCATATATCGAACTCCTCCTTTTCTTTTCTGCTTAGGGTCTTCTTCTTTCCAAAGTGCAATTCGGTCTAGGGGTCAATTCGGTTTAGACCGAATTGCCACAGACCGAATTGGTTGCTCTTTTCTTCTTCAACACTTCTCTTTTTCTTCTTCTCTTCAGCAATTCGGTCTAATAAGCAATTCGGTTTAGGTCGAATTGCGTATAGACCGAATTGATCTTCAACACTTATCCATAATTTCAGTTTGTGGGATTTTTCATTCTTTTTCCCATCTTTTTTTATTTTTGTGGGCTATTTTATTCTTTTGCCCATCTTTTCATTCATTTTTCTTTTCTTTTTCCTTTTTTCATGTTTTTTGAATTTTTCTAACACAAATGCAATTAAAATTGCATATTTTTGTGTCTTTCATTACCGGCTTATTTTTCTTACAAACTTGCATTAATATGTCGAATTCAACTACTTTCTTATTAAAATAAGATGGGAATACGATCAAAATGTCCGTCTCAGACACGGAAATGGATTGGAAATAATAGACAATTTTGGCCATTATCAACAACATTTACCAATTCCTCAACATTTTGTGGAAAATTTTTATGTCGAATAGACTCAATTGCCCTAAAAAGACCAAGGTCAAGCATATGTAAATTAGGGGATTGAGGGGGTTGGTATGCAATTCTAATATCAAAAACATCTATTTGTGCAGCTTATTGAACTCAAGGTCATGAGGTAAAATGCGTAGCCTTGCATTATCTTTTTCTATAAAAATTTGACTTGATGCATTAGCTAGCCAGTGATACCTGATTGATGGTTGCAGATCATTAGTCATTTTTTTCCTTATAACTTCTCTTGTGATTCTTTGAGTTTATTTTATCTTAGGTGTACCTCTACTCTGTTATTGTTTCTTCTCTATGGTAGAGCAATTTATGTAAAAGAAATCTTTCCCTCACAAAGAACATCACATATTTCACTTAGAAATAGTTTTGCAATTGCTTCCAAGAACATAACATTGGGAATAAATTTCTTACTTTGTGTATATCTGTATGGCACATCAAGGTAAAATTTCATTGTTTCTTTTTTCAAATAGAACCATTTTTCATCCTCATGCACATAGTTATTGAATCCTTCAAAAGCTGCATTTGTGGTCAATGTTCTTAGGTCAATGTGTTGCAAAATCCACTTAAGGTCTTTGTATCTTATGAGGTTTAGTTAGTTTTGGCTTCACTGCACAAGAATGAGATCTAATTTATCCCTGATTGTTGTGGAACATTTTATGCACTAAGCTATGGCGTATATTCAACTAACACGCAAATGTCTGATTGTTGTTCTATGCTTTAGTGGCACTGCTTGCAAAACATGATCTGCAATAACTTTGTATCTTCCTAATTTTCCCTTTCGCTTACTATCTACATTCATTTATTCACCCCTTCCTTTTTGCTACTTTGCATTTGTCCACAACCTCCAAATTGTCCATATAGAAACCCCATATTTTATTTTCTTGATGTTTCAGTGATAATGCCCTTGCATAAATTACCCTCAATATCTGTTGTAAGACAATGTTTAAAAAATAGCTCTTCTTTGCAGGTTTGTCAAATGTTTATGTATACCTGGAGCAGCAGATTCTTGATGAGCAACATTTGTAGCAGATTCTGGAGCACTTGATGAGGATTCAGATTCAGCAGTAGAGTCTAATAATTTAAAGAAGAATCAGTGCCAGCGGCAAGAGAATGCTTACTAGAGGAAGAAACAACATATTCATTATTCAAGTAATCTTGAAGTTGCAATAATTTCTCCATTATTCATTCTTCATATGTGAAAAAAGCCATTGAAGGTAAAAATTGAAGAAACCTTAATTTAGAAAAAGAGCTTTTTCATTTTTCCTTAGCCCTCCTCTCTCTCTCTCTCTCTCTCTCTCTCTCTCTCTCTCTCTCACTCTTCTTTGAAATACTGATCTTGTAAGAATGTTGATTCATTTATTTTTTATAGAAATGTAATGGTGGAAAATTTGAAAATTTTCAATTTGTATTTTGAGAGGAGAATGAAATATTTTAGTTTTTACTTATTTACTTTTAATTTGATGTATACTATTAATTAATTATTATTTCAGTTATTCTCTGTTATGGATTAAGTTCACATCTATTGTTACTAAATAGGATGCCTTAATAGTTGTGTCCTTGGCTATGGTGCAATTACAAAAAGACAGAGGGACTATGAAGCAAAAATACATGACGCCCAGCATTATGATACATGTAGGTTGGCGATTGGTTTCTCATCTTGCAACATTACTGCTCCCATTCAGTTTCAAAAGCATCATATTTCACTTCAAATAGAGTCCTGAAATTCAGCAGAGCTAGAACTGGTGCATGGGAGCAACGGTTCTTTAGTTCCTCAAATGATTTCTGTTCTATAGGGCCCCATTTGAATGATAGCTCTTTCCTTAGTGGAGATGTCATTGGGGTTGCAATAATACTGAACTGTGGTACAAATCAGCTAAACAATCCAAACATCCCTGAAAACCGGCAGACTTCATTGACATTAGTAGGTGGTTTCCATTTAGAGATAGATTTGATCTTTTTCTCATCCACTTTTAACCTATTTTCGCCAACAACGTAGCCCAAGAAAGTGACTTCGGGAACATGAAAGATGCACTTATGAAAGATTTTATAAAGTTGTGCCTTGATTAGTTTGATCAACACATGCAAACATGTACAACATGATTATACTTGTTGCTGTAAAAAAGATATCATAAAAATATACAACAATGAATTTTCCTATTAACTACTTTAGTGTTTCATTCATCAATCTCATGAACGTGGAGGGTGAAGTTTTGTTAGTTAGAAGCCCGACCATCGTACAACCCAAACTTAGTCTTAAAGGTAGTTTTCCACTTGTCGTCGGTTTGCATACATACTAGTGGTATCTGCTCTTTAGTTTGATCTTGGTGAATATTGATGCACCTCCAAATTTATCTATCATATCATCTAATATGGGAATCAATCAGGTGCGGATATTTGATAGTGATTGCAATTGCAACCCTGCAATTGATACACATCCTCCATGTGCCATTTTCCTTCAGGACCAACAATACCGGGACTGCTTGAAGATAGGTTATCATAGACCTACTTTTCTTATTCGGCGCAGATCTCCCTCCGAGTATCCGGGCACAATCATTTTTGCTCCTCGAATCTCGTGGATTGTGCAGTTATCATTATCCATCTTTTCAGCTCCCCTCTTTATGTCCCTTCGTCTTCCATCCAAAATCTACAGCTTAGTGATGGCGCAAAAAGCTCTTTCTCCTTCCTCTTCTAAGATTGCAAATATTGAGGAGTCTTTCGCTGATTGTACTGCCATGCGTCTTATGGACGGCGGCTTTACCACTATTGGCCCTTTAGTGACCTTTGAGGAACTAGAGGCTTGTGCTACACGGATCTTTGGTAAGAAGCCGATCCCTTTATTTGCAGAATGGTTCTCCCAAAAGCTTTTCGCTTTTTCCTTAAATGTGTGGCCTTCCATACCATTGAGTATAAGGATTGGTATGCTCATGTCCGGCCTCATTATCAGGCCGTCTGGTCAACAACTGGCATTGGTCAACTTGCTATTTTGAGCGCTAAATCGTTCCCTTCTGACCTTCGGCCTGTCCTAGCCCTTTTTTGGTTATGGAATTCTTCCATGAATTGCTTTACCCCTACTATTCAGGACGTCAAGCTTCTTCTTGGACTCCCCTCCATTGGGAGAAATAGTTTAGGTGTTTCTGGCCATGACAAGTCGACGCAAAACAATACCGGCTTTGAGTCGAAGCACACCTATATCAATTCTGGATTGCGCAGTATCGTAGTGGCCCATCATCTCCTGAACTTCATGAACATGAACCTCTATCCTTCATGATGTACCTGCTCAGTCGGTATTTCAGGTGTTCTTCGGCTAAGCCAGTGATTCTCGAAGTTTACCCTTTAGCTTGCGAACTTATTGCAGCCATTCGTATGTCTTTGGCCGATTTCTTCGTGTCTTATCTTTACGCAGGTATTTCAGCTCAGGTAATGGGTTGGGAACATGGCCACCAGGACAAGTCCCGCGACCCTCTTTGGTTCCTCCATCTTTTGATTGTATGGCATTTTTGCGACATTTCTAGGCTTGGTGACAAGATACCGATCACTATGCCTACTTTGAGTAATGATCTATTGGAGATCTCTCTCCCTGATATGATCATAACTCGATGGATCTATTATTTTATTAATCGAACTTCCGCTGTCGCTTTTTCCGGTTATACCTATAGTGGACTGAACATTAATTGGGCATCAGCTATCGGCACTTCTCCTTTCGGCCGACGCTTACCGAAGCCATGGCTCAAATCTGGAACATTTGTATCATCCCTCGCCATATCTTCTATGGCTCTTCGGTGGTATCTCCCAATCACTCTATTCCTTCTGAAGCGTACAACCCCCACGTGGCAAGTCGTCAACTTGGTTTTACCCAGGACTTGGTTCTTTTCTATCAAAAAAACCTAGATGGTTACAATAGGGATAAGAAAGTTCTGGATCCCTCTAAAAGTTGTAACTCTTGTACAGCTTGGGCGGTCCGTATTTGGGATTTCGAAGTTCGTTCTTTTGATGATTGTCCGGGTTTGTCAACAAGTCGCTTTGACGTCTGGTGGGAGGGTGTAGTTCGGGCACATTTTTTTGTTTATCTGAGAATGCACTTGATAGATCACGGTTTTCTGAATATCATGATGCTTTCCGCTGTCGAATTTGCTCCCGATCACCTTTCTCAGGAAGGCGAGCCTTCAGCCTTCTAAACACAGTATGCTTTCTTCTCCCTTTCTTTAAAAAAAAAAAATCTTTATATGTTCATGCCTTTAGTTTTGACTCCTTCCATTTCGAGGAGTAGAACCGAAGAAGAGCACTTCGACTCCTGATACCCGCCAGTCCTCCTTGTTTGTTTCTGCTTCTGTTGCTATGGCTTCTGGCCAAAAACACAACACCCCGAGTTCAGTTAGGTTTTATAATAATCCTCCCCCGAGACTCGGAGGCGATCAACCTGTTCACCTCTCCCTAGGTCGATTGCTTCGTGTCACCAGGTTGTTCTCTGATCCTTATTTCATTCTGATTACCCCTGGCATTTCGGCCGATACTTTTTCCCTTCTTTGATATCTATTTTCTCGCAGACTCATCAGCCTCTGGACTAGAGGTGTCGAAACGGGTCCGCGGGGCGAAACGGGCCGGCCCGCGCGGGCCCCCGTATTTTTGCGGGCTTGAACGGGGCGGGCCTAAATGGGGCAGGCTCAAAAAGCCTAGGCCCGACCCACCCCACACGCGGGCTACGGGTTTTGCGGGTCGGCCCACGGGCTTTTTAGAAAAATATTATTAAATTTATTTTTTAATGTAAAAAACATAAAATTGTGAATATTTTTTATTGTATAAAATAAAAATAAGATATAAAGATTTATAAATGATATTAAAATTATAAATAGTTAAAAGTGTGTACTTTTTGGCATAATTATTTACTTTAATAGTACGTTTGTTTTTTTTACGTTTGTTGAATAATTCTTTATAACTGTATTTATTCTAATTTGTAATATTAAATGGGTGTATTATATTTTAAAAAATATTGTATTGGACAAGACAAAAAATTTATAATTAATGACTGGGTTGATAAAAATATTGTGTCTGACGGTCGAAGTCTTTAGGAGGCTAATCTGTTTTAGCAGTGATTTTATATTTTAAAAGTAAGATAATTAACAATCAAACTATAACAATTTAAAAGTATTCATAATTTTTAATAAATAAAATAAAAAGGAATTTATACTTAAAAAAACTAATATGAATAATACAAAGTAGCAGAGAAATATTAGAAGAGATCGACTATTTGTATAACAATTTGAAGTTTAATGTGTAACCAAAATTATGATTTATGTTTGATGACTTAATGAGTTAATGTTAGACATTGAATAATTTACCAAATAAATTAATCAATATTCAAAAGCTAGTAAAATGTAAAAAAATAAAAAAAAAATCTGGGCAAAGCCCGCGGGCCCAACCCGATAAGCCCGCCCCGCCGCGGGCTAAGCCCGTTTAGGCCCGCATCTAAACGGGCCTTAAATTCTTAAGCCCGCCCCGCATATTTTGCCTTGCGGGGCGGGCCGAGCCCGTTCATTGACACCTCTACTCTGGACCCTTCGGCAACATTGGTTTCCCCTAGCCATTCGTTTGATTTTGAGGAAATGCAACATCATCCTTCTGGGGAACATGTTCCCACGGTTTCTACTACTGCTCACTCCGTATTGAGCCCCATTGATGAAACTGCCATTGGTTCCCCTTCTACTCCACCTACCGTACCTGTTGGTCGATCTACCTGTTGTTCAAGCAAGAGGAAATGAGAAGAGATGGCCAAAAATTGGATAAAATCTGCATATGCCAAATTTGCAAAGCTGGCAACCCTTGCTGCACCTGCCGGGATCAGCCGCGCTGCCACGGTCCTCACTTGACCATTGCATGACCGCGACTCCCCTAGTTTGGGCCTCATCCAGCTCGATCTGGGCTTGGATGTTTGGGCTTCTTCTTTTGTTTGGGCTTGTAATCAATACTATTGGGTCTCAGTTATTACCGTGAATGAGCGTCGAACATTTTTGTCTTGTTATGTCCTGACAATATATATGCATGTTCGAAATAATTGAACACAATTAATTTGACAAAATCTCAGTAAGATATTTGCTCTATGTTCATTTTCAAAAACAAAGTCCAATATGTTTAATGAAAAAAAAAAAGGATAAATAGGTCCTTTTTCTTTTCAAAAAATTCAAATCAGTCCTTTTTCTATTTTATTACCAAAACAGTCCTCTACAAATGCTAATTATGTTCAAATCAGTCTTTTTTTCACTAATTATATTCTAATTGCTGACGTGGCAAGGGTTTTAATTTAAACCTGACACGTGTGCATAATATTAGTCCTTTTTCTTTTATCTTTTGCCAATTCAGTCCTAAACTTTTATTTTGTTCTATTTAGTCATCTACCCCAATCACTCATTTTTATATTAATTGGCCTCAAACCTTTCAAATTATTTCATTTTAGGCCCAGAACCTTAATTTTTTTATTATTACTAATCCATTTATCAAATAAATGCACAACATACTTCCATAAATAAAATTAAACACCAAACCTCATATATTGGGTTCGACTGCTTTGTTATCGGGTCTTTCAAGTACCGGAATTTTACGGACTCTCTTTAATAACCACTCGACCGCAACCGATTGTTCATTGGTTTTGGTTTTGATTGTTTAGTAACAATCAACAGAATCTTACTTTGCGTCCTAACTTAGGATGTAGCAATATTTGACTAAATGATTTAACTTGAATTTTTGGAAGGTTATGGATACAGGAAGCCTTGGTTTTATTGAAAAATATTAATATTATTAAAAATATTAAAAAAATAGCCTGAATTTTATTGTCCACAAAGTATGATTGTGCTGATTGTTGCTGAAGGAAACCAGAACCAATGAACCATCGTTACGGTCGGGTGGTTAGAGAGAGTCCGTAAAATTCGGAACTTCGAAGACCCGGTAACAAGGCGGTCAAACCCAATGTATGAGGTTTGGTATTTAATTTTATTTACGGAAGTATGTTGGGCATTTATTTGATAAATGTATTAGTAATAATAAAAAATTTAAGGTTCTGGGCCTAAAATGAAATAATTTGAAAGGTTTGAGGCCAATTAATATAAAAATGAGTGATTGGGGTAGAGGACTAAATAGAACAAAATAAAAGTTTAGGACTGAATTGGCAAAAGATAAAAGAAAAAGGACTAATATTATGCACACGTGTCAGGTTTAAATTAAAACCCTTGCCACGTCAGCAATTAGAATATAATTAGTGAAAAAAGGACTGATTTGAACATAACTAGCATTTGTAGAGGACTATTTTGGTAATAAAATAGAAAAAGGACTGATTTAAATTTTTTAAAAAGAAAAAGGACATATTTATCCTTTTTTCCTATGATTAATCTATAACAGTCCCCTCTCGACCTTTGGCGGCATGCAATGATAACGTACGTACTTTTTAATATATATATATATATATATTTTGCTTAATAACGTATAAAGGCTAAGAGGGGACTTCTTTTTAATATTGAATGATCAACGTCCTTTAAATTGAGATTTATACTATGAAAAATGAGAGCCGAAAATTATAAGTAATTTATTAATCAATACAATCTTCCTTAAAACTGAACTTAATATATTGGCAGTAAGATGTGAACTCTTACTATATATGTTAAATCGTAATCATAACTTTCCCTACACCACCGTACCCTTAATCTCAATCATTAACCCTCGGTAATTATTCCCATCTATTTTTATCTAGTACTGTAGTAATTTGCTCAATGATTCCTTCCCAGCTCGTTATAACTTCTATCCTTGGTCTGATGCAAGTCCTTTACGCCCTGCATAAAACATATCAGAAGATCACGTCAAATTTATGAGGTGTTTGGCAAAACAGATAAATTGAATTAGCTCGTTTATGAGACATTGTGAGACAAAATAGCTTTTTTAAAGACACAAAATAACTTAAAACAGTGTGGCTCTTTTTGAATCTGCTGCAAATAAAATTTCGGATTTTAGCTTGTCTCGAAATTGTCAAATAACTAATTTTAACTAATTTATTACTCACATAATCAGTTAATTGCCAAACAAAGCCTAAATGAAGTTTAAAAAGATTTGAATGCTAAAAGTGAAAAACAGGTTAACATTGGATATATGATTGGTTATGGAGGTTGTTGATCTTACGGAGTGTAGTCGATTTTAATAATTCCAGCAACAGGGTTAGCAATAGTAGTAAAAGCCTCTTTAGAAAGGTCTAGGGTTCCGCGACATCCAGCACAATGATCCACAATTTTTCATTGGCCCCGTGCATGGATGAGGAACGGGATTCATTGGCCCCGTGCACGTTACTTTCCACATAGAGCGCCATTGGCCCATAAGGCGTCACTTGCTGCACCTATCATAACTCCCTCTATCTGTTTTGTTTCCAAAGCACGCTGAAGCTGTTGCAAACACACAATAATTTCGGTAACCATCACATAAGCTCATTCCTTTTTTTGTGACATGATATCACGAAAGTGGGACGAAATTAAGGGAAAGAGAACGAGGAACTTACGAACATAGTTTGTATAGAAAGTTGCAACTCCAGACGTTGCTGATGCTACTGAAAATAAGCATATTAATACCACCAAAATAGCATATATTATAGGATTCAGTAGTAACTAGCTATAAAGAATATTATGAGGGAGTCACAGTTGTAAGTGGTAGCATTCATCGTCTAATAATTTATAGTTGACATGTTCTGATATAGATAGAAAGTCTAATAATATGGGTAACTATATAATTTGATGTTGTCCTCTAATTATGTAGCCAATAAATTTTAGCATAATTACACAACCAAAAAAAATATGGGGCTAGAGATGCTTTTACCGATGTAAAGTATCGCTAAAACATGATTAGAAAATAAGAACGAGTAAGCAAAATTCAATTTTGCGGTGAATGAAGATTTTAGCGATGCTTCTGAGGCGCCTCTATGTAACATTCCTGGTTAATTAAAATGTGACTTAAATTCATTATCATAATTATATTAAAATCTAGCATGATTTGTACAAGTAAATCGGGCTAGAATAAATTTATGCCAAAAAAATGAAAGCCCAATTTTCTTAATTAAAGGAAATGATTAAAAGGGTAATGTATCAAGCATAAGTCCATTAAGCCGAGCCCATGGGCCCTTTTTTGCCCCAAATTCGGGTCTAACCCACCACCAGCCATGACCCAACCCGGTTGTGTCATTGCCTTTAAAAAACACTACCAGAAAAATCAATTTTACCGATCCCAAAATGGGGTCGGTAACCACATTTCCGTGTGATACTCCAAATTTTACATATGACATAATGGTGCAAATTTAATTATTTATTGAGACTAGGAACCTCGGAAGAAATCTTCCGCACAAATCTGGCCACAATCATAGAACTCCCGCAAGTCTCGGCCATTATCATATAACACCCACAAAAAAAATCTTAGTCATGGGGAGTACTGGCTATTTTTCAGGAGAAAATCTTTCACAATTCAAATCCAATTCCTGATATTTTCAGATTTGATAAACACTTTCCCTCATCAATTTATAAAACCCAGCACACCCAATTCTTTCCCCCACTGTTCATGGCTTTCCAGACGGTGGGTAGGTTTCTCCTTTCCCCTTATTTCCTCCAAATTATACAATTCACTTTTCAGAGTGCCCACTAATCCTACAATTGATTCTCTATTCCACTCATCGATTTGATTTTGGTCTCTGTCGCTTTTCTTGGCTATCTTTTTAATCCTACAATTGCTTCAAATCTTTATAAAAAGTTGGAACCCATGTCTCTACCGTCCTTTTTACTCCCGGTGTAAAATTATGTTGACAAACTCAATTATTGCTCCGAATCGGTATATAGAATTGGATTTGCGTCCTCCATTGTCTGTTTCGTCAAGTTCCAATTGTTGTTTCCGGATAAGTATAAATATGCATATTTCTACAATGTCCATTTATTTTCTTCTGTATACTCCCTACTTTGTCAAACTCAAATTTTTGGTTTGAGATATGCATTATAAAAATTGAATCTGTGGTCGTTGGTATCTGTTCTGTCAAATACCAAATTTTCTTTCTTTGCTTTGGGTATGAATTGATAGATACACTCACGTATCTCAATATACATATATGGTCGTGTGTGTGTCGGGAGAACATTTCTTTCATGCCAAATCAAGTGAATGGTGCAGTAATGTAGCTATGTGGGGTCCCAAAGTCAAACAGAAATTTTGCCTTCATTTGCTTCTGTTTCGAGTCTAACAAAATAGTGTAGATGAGGCCAATTCTAAATTGTCCATGTTCATGACTTATGCTGGTCAGGGAGTCCCCAGTAATTTTTAATGTTTGCTTCCTATACAATATGTTGTAATTTATTTGGCAATAGTATGATTTAAGTTAAATTGCTGTGGAGTCGGTTAACTGTCGACGAAATGACATTTCAGTGTTGGTCTATGGTTCGGTCTTGTAAAATATATGTTTTATGAAACCAATGCATGAACTCTATGATTTATGGATATTTGGATATTGGATGAGGGTAATTGTCCCTCCTATCGGTAGAGCCTGTATGTGTCTATAATCCGAGACAGTCGGAGTACTAGTCTAGGACACCGGTGTTGTAGTTAGAGAGTCCTTTGCATGGCGAGAGATGATATATGTGATTATGGATTATGGATTATGGATTATGGATTACGGTACATTGGGTTGGTTTCATTTAACATATGTGTTACCTACCTTATAAATTTTGGGATTTAAATTCGGTAAATTAGTGGTATTGCTATATAAAATATATTCCTTTGTGTCGCTGGGTAAACCCTGAGTCTTCAGTATGTGTGGGATAGGGAATTGACTTACTCAGCGTAGCTGATGTTGATTTCACTCCTTTTCAGGATAGAAGATTGAGTTTGGCATGGCATTGCATTGGGATTGGGCACTTTGAGAATAAATCATAATAGCACTATTTTTATTTCGACCCTGCAAGGTTACACTGGTATTTTAAATAAGTATTTGTATCTTTATCCTGAGCGTATATATTTATTATAATACAACTAATATGATTCCAGAATTGTGGTTTTAAATATATTTTATATTATAAAGCTTTAGCATTTTCTATTTAAGTTGCTTGGAAGTAAGCTTATGTAACACCCCGGTTTTTCCGACTCGCGGGTGTTACCGCCACACCTCCCGAATAAGACTCGATCTGACACATCGGGCTTATTTAGGAGATGCTAAGGCTAAAACGAATATATCAGTTATCCATTTTCAACAACAACACTTAAATATAACAAATAATATATAATATTTCATTAAAATGAACATTGTTTCTCAAAGCAATATAAAGTGTAAGGAGAGTAATCATGTTTGAGTTTATACAAAAGATACCAAAATCACAACGTAGCGTTGTCAAAAGTCCGACATCTTCCAAAACTAATGAAAAGTTTTATGTGCAGAAATATGATTGTGTAGTGCTCCCTTCCCCTGTCAGTCTTTAATCTTAACCTGGAAGGGAAAAGAATGAAGAAAGAAGGATTATCAGCGACGGATTCGCTGGTAAGTACCCTATTACTTGGAATCAATGAACAACCAAAGAATTATGGATAGAACAATGCAGCTTTCAGATAAATGAGCAGGAGATCAACAATAGGGGCAACATAATAATGGTACTCTCAAATTAGCAACCAGCAAATCAACAATATATAGTATTAATTTCGGGATCAATCCGAAATCTTCAACAAGAGCAAAAGCCAAGATATGAATAACCATCTCAATAGTTACATGCATGTTAGAGGGATTCAGAATGAACCTCACAATACCGGTATCCTGACTAAATCTTGGGTCTCACCCGATCTCATTTAGATCAGGGGTCACTCTATATGGCATTTTCTAGCGCCTACTGAACACGGGCCGTCACACGGAAAGTCAACCTCAATCATGCTTGTTATCTATTAATCAATAGATAATTACCGTTTCAGGGCGCCCGCAGGCCAAAGAGTCAACAACAAGTTGGATTACCTCACCAGGTTCAACAAAGATCAACAGTGAATCGGTCTCACTCATATATGCCATGAAACCCCTCTGCCGAATGGCTATAACCTATGTTGCCTTACTTAGGGCATATAGTCAAAGGGTTATTTATACAGCGAATTTCTACGTAAATCAAAGGCAATCGGAACGAAGTCAAACGGAAATATGCGACGGAAGCAAGTGCAACAAGAACAACAAGGCTAACAAATAAAACGATTATCAATGAACGAACAAGCGATAGCGGACATTGTAGGCCAATAAGAAACAATAAAAGCCTACTACTAGTAGGGCAAGAACGAAAAATAAATGTCAACTACTAAAGCAGGAATGAAAGTAAAGGCCTACGGCTATGACAAACAAACAAAATAAATGAGCAAAGCTAATAAATGAAAGCGAATAAAAATAACAAGAGCGGAAAATATAGGGGAACTTAACAGAAGAGTATAGGAAACTTACTCTACCGCAAAAATTTAAACTAACACCGACTCCCTAGCAAATCTTTAGCACCTTCCCAGCGGCTATTCTGCTACTAAAACAAAACTACTATGGTCTTCCTTAAAAAGAAAGACCGGGACGACGCAAAAACATCACCCCAATAATAATAATAATAATAATAATAATAATAATAATAATAATAATAATATTAACAATAATAATAATAATAATTATTATTATTATTATTATTATTATATATGTTATATAATATATATAAAATTTTATGACACTACGACTATACTATATATTATGACAACTACGATTCTTATCCCTATACATATTATCCATATCCTTTTTCTTTCTTTTTTTTTATTAGAACAAAACGTCTAATATTCTTTTTAAACAAATTTAACATTAAATAATAATAATAATAATATAACGTGAAAAGATAATATAAATGTTTAATACTAATAATTATTATAATCATCAAAGTAAACTTTTCTAAAGATAATTCATTTAAATTGCAACAATACCCCTTACTAGAATTTTAATATCTCAAAATAAAATAATTTTCCAAAAAAAAATAATAATATAATCACATCCCATAAAAATAATGATTGTGGATAGAGTATAATAAAAATTTGGGGTGTTACAGCTTAGATGGAGAATGTGGCGATAACATCCCTGTTCCCCTGGTTTTTTTTTTTTTTTTTTTTTTTTAAAAAAAAAAAAAAAACGGGGGTGTTACATTCCGACTCCACTAATGGGTTTGGGACCTCGTGGACCCGTTCATTCCCTACCGTATTGCGGTCGGTAAATCTCTTTTGTGTAATAAAATATTTTCAGGAGGGCTCGAACCCACCACCTCAGCATCATCCAACCTCAACACTAACCAACTTGGCTAGCTCTCTATAACACCAATAGTATTCCACCATGTATCATATATGTCATCACTTCCCCAATATGTTGTTGGATTATGCTGAGGAGAGTTCTCGATCCCGGGTGTGCGAGGAAGATCCTCGCACGTGTGCCATCTGACAACCCAACATTTCATGTTATCAAAATGTTTTATATAACCTATACATATACATATATAAATACAAATTTATAAATTAGAAATTAAATTGAAATATAAAATACAAACTAAAATTATATTAATTAAATAATAAAGAATTCATTATTAAATAAAATTAGTTAAATAAAAAAACTGAAATCAATGAATTAAATAAAATAATAAAATCATTCAAAATTAAAATATATGTAAATAATAACATAAATTTATTTTTAATAGAAAATACTATGAAGTCAAAAATTAAAAATAAAACTAATTAAATAAGTTATGAAATTCTGTAATTAAATTAATAAATAAATAATTAAAATATAAAATAAATAAATAATAATGGATGAAATAAATAAAGAATTAAATTTTTAAAATACTCATAGAACTATTTAATAAAAATATAAAATTAATAATAAAATAATAAGAAAAAGAATAAAAAATTTAAGAAAAATTGAAAAATAACTACCGACCGCAATTACAGTCGGTAATGAGGTTGGTAATACCGATCGCCTTTATTGTGGTCGGTGTGGCGGTCGGTAACCCCGGAGGCCCCGACCACATTAATGGTGGTAAGTGTTGTGGTTGTCGAAGACGCCGGGCCCCAATAACGGCTAAAAAACACCGACCCGGACTATGGTGGTTGGCAATTGGAGTCGGTAAATAGCTTTTTTCTTATAGTGCTAGTTGACTTTATTTTCCAACTCTCTTTTCTCCCTCATTACCGCCACTCACTTAGAATACCATAGGATTAAGGAAACCTTGGTAATTTGGCTTGGAGTTTGGCTCAAATGAGTCGGGAAATTCAATTGCATGGATCGTGGTGGGCATTTCTTGTTAAATTCATGTTTAATTTCATAGTTCAGAATGATTCTTGTTGGGTGGAAGAGAAGTGACGAGAGAAGCTTAATTATGTATTTTGACACATTGGGATCATCCTTAAGTTTGGGGTTTTGCTGATGCATGTGTATGAGGTAACTATTCCAACTCTCTTTTGTTGATTGAATGCTGGAATTGGGTGTTGGTTTTGAAATTGAGAAGATGATGAATGTGGGAGAATGTTGAATTCTTATTTCTATTGATGTTGTAGCTTGAATTGGAGTTGGGACTTGAAGCTTGAAGGCTTGGGACATCACAATGAAAGGCAAGGGATTGGATAATGGATAAAAACGTAAATGTGACAAAACTGGAAACGTTTTAGCCTTGGCGTCGAATATGACGCCACAACGCTGTGTTTAGCGTAGTAAGCCATGCCTACGCCAGAACTGATGAATTATTCTCCACTTTCAGCCCTGGCGTAAATTTACGCCAGGGGATTATTTTGGCGTCGGTAACCTTGCCGATGCTAGCTGTGCAATTTTCCGATCTTTTCAGTGTTGGCGTCGACCTATGTCACAATCTCCTTTTGGCATAGGAAGTCTTCCCGATGCCAATTTGCAAAAGGGATTTCTTCCAACCTTCGGTCTTGGCGTCGATCTATGCCAGAGGCTCAAGTTTGGCCTAGGAAGCCTTGCCTACGCCAGTAATTCACTTGTGTTTTCATAGGCCATTGCCTTCCCCCAAATTTCATGTTTCTTTAATCTTTGTTATTATTTTCCTTCTCCGATGTATTTTAAATGATTATTGGACACGTTGGAACCTCTGAAACTTTTGACAAATTTCATGGTGCAGCCAGTGTAGACAATTCAATCTTAACAGACATCAGCGCTCAATACTTAATATAGTATCATTTATTACATCTGTCTGACAATTTCCTACACGAGTATTTTATAAAATATATCAAGTTTGAATTTATTAAATTAAAAGAGTTATGATTCATGGAAGGGGTGTAAGGATATATTCCACTTTTTATTACTCGTGGGAAACTTTGATTTGAAACGGCGCTGTGGAACTCCCCGGCATGAAACTTTTGACAATTTTCTGCCATGAAAATCCTTGCCATGAAAATTTTGACAAGATCCCACTATGAGTATTCTGAAAATTTATCATCCCGGTTTTTAATTTTATTTAATGAAACCAATTTATGAAGATGGAGTTGGGATTAGGGATATATTTATAGGTTGTCACCTTTTTATTACTCGTGTTAAGAAACTGTGCCCCCGAAAGCGCACGGTGTCAAAAATTGCAGTAATTTATAATAAGACCGGATCGTTCACTGGAGAATGTGCGATAGAAGCAGGGCCCACGTCATTTACTAAGATTTTCCACTCGGTTACTCGATTCAAGTTTTGCAATGATTTCTAACCACTACTTGACAATAATTTAAACTAGACTATGGAAGCAATTAAAATTATTCTACAAAGCATGGTAAATTTTAGTCTAAAAAACGATTAAATCTACTCTAAGAAAGCAATAAGAATTATGCTAAGAAAGCAGGTAAAATTATTCTACGAAAGCAGATTTAAAATGTGACAGAAGGGACAGGGAGAAAATAATAAAGATTGGACAAGATTCAGATGAAACACAATTAAACTTCCATTTTAATACACAAATCTTTGTTTTGGATAATCCTTTCAGTTAGTTAACTCTCATGCTTTCTAGACTATGTTCCCTTTAACAGACAGGTACTTACAGTCAGAATTTACATGCCTTAAGACAATAAAATCTAAGATACCACAGATATACAACTGCCCCCGCGCAGAGGTATGTTATTTATCTATGGTGGATAAGCAACACCTAACACATCATTAGTTGACATGCCAAGTACTCCTATCATCCCCCTTGTCACACCCAAAGTCCAAATCTAATCCCGAACTAATCCATAACTCTTAAACCTTACAACCGGCGGCCAACCTCTAATTCTTCCGAGTGACCTCTATGAAAGCATTTTAAAGAAAGCAATGAAGAAAGCAGTAAAGAAAGCATTTAAAAACCTATCACTCGGAAGTCATAAAAGTCATCTCATTCCGTTAGTATAAAAGAGCCCCTGGTCTTGGTGACCAAATGCAGATTTAGAACTTCCCAAATATCAGTAAGCCACAGGGCTTATAACATCCGGTTAGTTATGAGATACAAACATGAGTGGAACAGACCTATGAAGGTTTATTCCGAATGTACTCACTCAAGACTCAATTTTAGGCTTTGGTGGGAGAAGATAGTAGTTGAAAGAGTACTCAACCCTACCTTAGAAATTAACCAAGGCCTACATGTTGTTCCTCTAATGTTATTTATCACATCTTATCCGTATCCAAGTGGACACTGATTTGATGCAATACTTAATACTTATCCGAATCCAACACACAGTAATTTTGAGAAACCAATTGATGTTGAAAATTATTCCCTAAACAGGTACTAAACTCTCAATTAAAACACAGATCCTTTCAGTCTAGGAGAGACCTAATCGCTGACTCTGCTTCTAAGTTCTCAAAATCAACCCCCGGTAGAATATGAGTTAGTCATAACTGTCGAATTTATCCCTTACTCAGATCCGGATTTTATAAAGTAATTTTTGTGGAAATTTATTATGCAGCATCTGATTAAAATCAAGACTTCTATGTCCAAGGGAAGGATCCCAAAATAATATCGACCACAGCATCTACATAATAATATCATGCATACGAGTATAAGAGAAAAGAAATTAAAATACCCCAAAATATATGGTGGGGTTAGACAGAATTTGGTACACAAAGATGGATTAGCCTGAGATAAGAAGAATTTGGCTAAAAAGAGTGCCAGAAATAATTGGGGTTATCCGAACTGCAAACATCTGCCATCCGGTTCCCAATTATTACAGATGGAATGATTTTTAGACAGTGGAATGCCTTAAGTGATAGTTGTCGCTGTCACCTTAGACTTCACTATCTGTGAATTTGGATGAAACCTCACATGTTCTATTATTGCAATAATTATTAGATAACATCGGCATATATCATCTATCATTACTACAGCTCTAGATTCAGGTTTGAAATTAAGATAAAGAAAAGAAAGTTGTATCTAGTTAGGAGTTGGCTGAGTGACTAATCGTTATCCCCGCGAGGGGACCTTTTCGCCGTAGCTTCCACCAACCACTAATCAGATTATGCAAAATAACGAGTAATAATTAACACACGGAAGACGAGCTAATCGTTATCCCGGTGAAGGGACCTTTTCGCGAACATTGATCTGTGATATTCCTTATTACCCATTCATACATACAATAAACAGAAGAGATGAAATTAACAAAATATTTTTGGTACTGTGTGAGTGTTAATCACACAATAGTTTAGACACTAATGAGTTGAGATGCGTAATGGACCTAAGCCCAATGCACCCATGCAACTTACACAACTCAGGAAGATAAAATATTTTTGGAGTTTTAAAATAGAAGGAAGAAAGCAATCCGGTCTACTAGGTGAGGTGCAAATTAGACCGAATTAAGGATGCATGAGGGATGAAGTATTACCTTACCCAGTTAATCCTTGTAAAGACATGAAACATCATCTAATTAGAATTGTCGAAGCAATTCGGTCTAAACCGAATTGGATAATTCGAATTGATGGAGTCATTCCCTCACTCGAATTTGTCTAAGGCATTTACCCCAAAATGAGGGTAATTCGAATTGCCAAGTTAATTCGGTCCAGACCGAATTGGCAGTTCGATTTGGTAAGAGACAGAAAATAAACTAAGGCATAAGGGGATGGAATGCATACAATATGGTGAACAAGGTCAATTTGGTCTATGGGAGTAATTCGGTCTAAACCGAATTCGCACAGACCGAATTGCTTGTACACCATATGAGAGCAATTTTTGCTATGTAATTCGGTCTCATGGGCAATTCAGTTCGGTTTAGACCGAATTGCCTAGACCGAATTGCATATATATTTTTGAATAAGGCATTCAACAAATATTTTTGTCATGCAATTCCATTCTCATGGGCAATTCGGTCCCGAATTGCCTCAAATCGAATTGCATGTCATTTTCCAAATAAGTATATTTTTGTGCTCACAAGTACAGGTTCGGTTTACACTGTGTGGTCTATGATGGATGAGAATTACCTAATCCTTCATTTCACATCAGTGTCACCTCACAGCCACACTAGTGAGCAATTTAAGGAAAATAGCAAAGTAGGATACGTGTCTAGCAGGCATTTGGCATGAATTAGACCCTAATTCTACAAACAAGAAATCAAAGATTAAAGAACCTAACATACTAAGAAAATAAGAACTACATGCATATAAGTAAGAACACTTACATTTTCTAAGGCAACAATAAACCAAAATAAAGAGAAGAAAAGCAGCAGCATAGGACATTAAATAAATTCTAACAACCCTAAAAGTGTCTAAAACCTAAGAACACTTATTTGAAGCTCTAACGTATAAAAACAAACCAAAAACCCACTCAACATGCATTTATTGAGATTGTAAGTCAACTAGGACATAATAAATGTAACCTAGTTGAAACAAACAAACATTCTACTATTTATTGCTAAAGAAAGCATTAAATGAATGCCAAAGACATGAAATAAAAACCCATTTCTGGATCTTTTCTTGTATTGACACTTGAAAGCAAATAAATAACCCTAAAACTATCATTAACTTGAAGGTAGGGTTTATTCTAACTACAAAGCATTTAAAGTGTATGGAAATGGCTACACTAAAGGTAGTAACAAGCTTCTACAAAATAAACTAAGATCAAAGCATTAAAACTAGACTACAAGGTTGAAAAATAAACTAACTAAACTAAACTACCTATCTAACCCTTAAGGGGTGGAGAACACCTTCTGTTCCTTCTTTTTGTCTCCCAGAAAATGTCAAAGTGTGTAAGAGTTAGAATTTTTCTTGTGTTGAGGAAGGTCAGCTTTTATACTTCGTCTCGAAACCCTAGGCCCATCAGGGCCCATCAAGAGTGCCATGCATTTCTCACGTGCTCACAGCTTCAATTTGAATGCAATTTTGAATGTGATTCGGTCTCCTCAAGCAATTCAGCTTAGGCCGAATTGGTGTAATTCGAATTGCATGAGGTCTTCCTTGATCTTGAGCATGAATGTGGTGTTCTTTTATCAATTCGGTCTATGTGTAGACCGAATTGGCCTTTTCGAATTGTCGATGGCTCCTGCTTGGCTTCCTTGCTTTGAGGAAATTCGGTCTATGCAATCAATTCGGTTTAGATCAAATTGCATAGATCGAATTCCTTCTTTTCTTTTCTGCTCAGGGTCTTCTTCTTTCCATAGTGCAATTCGGTTTAGGGGTCAATTCGGTTTAGACCGAATTGCCACAGACCGAATTGGTTGCTCTGCTTCTCTTGTTCAACACTTATCTCTTTTTCTTCTTCTTCTTTTCAACAATTCGGTCTAATGAGCAATTCGGTATAGGCCGAATTGCGTATAGACCGAATTGGTCTTCAACACTTAACCAAAATTTCAGTTTGTGGGATTTTCATTCTTTTTCCCATCTTTTTTATTTTTGTGGGCTATTTTATTCTTTTGCCCATCTTTTCATTCCTTTTTCTTTTCTTTTTCCTTTTTTCATGTTTTTGGATTTTTCTAACACAAATATAATTAAAATTGTATATTTTTGTGTCTTTCATTACCAGCTTATTTTTCTTACAAACTTGCATTAATCTGTCGAATTCAACTTCTTTCTTATTAAAATAAGATGGGAATACTATCTAAATGTCCGTCTCAGACACGGAAATGGATTGGAAATAATGGGCAATTTTGGCCATTATCAACATCCTCACATTTAATACTGATCGTCCCCGAGCAGTCAGAGTCAGTGCTCCTAAGAGCATGGACTCTGCACATTCAATCCATTTGCGTGGCTTCAAAAATTTCATTCTTTTTAGATTGGGATAAGACAATCAAAATTACAAGTATTAAACTCTCTTGATTGCAGTGTTTAATGAAATGATACTTCTCACTTGAATAGGTATACAAATCAATCATTATTGTTAATTCTTCTTGAATATATGTATAGAAAATGTCATTGGTTTAATTCTTGAATTCAAGCATGACATGAACATTAATCAATCAAAGCAGAGCCTCACATATAGTGGAAACGGAAATTTCACTCACTCTCAAAGTTGGCTTTTAGACAATACGCTCATAATCAACTTCTAATAAATTCTCTCATAAGCTTGCAATTAGACTAACTAGCCACCCACTCATTTCTTCAAATCGAGATCCCGATGTTTTATTTAAGGTTAATACGGGGCATACGATTGTAATATTAGGTAAGGAAGGATATTATTGGCTAAAAGTGACATGATCCCATTCCACCTTGACTTGGCATATTTTTATTTAAAATCTATGATCATCAATACTTCTTTCTTTCTTTTGTTTTTCTTTTCTATTGCATGACATTAGACTATGTCTAATTTGCTATGTCAATTGCAATTTATTTCTGTTGAATGAATCTCAACATTTTTCTCTCTCTTTTTTTTGATCGGTTTATGGATACCGATTGATGATTTTGATGATCATAAACTATAATGCCTTGATGGAATTGGTTCGTGTACACTTGGGTTTGATTTTCTTGGTCTTTTTATAAAGTTAGGAATAATATAGTGGCTTCAAGAAAAATTAGGCTTATAGGCTCAGAGTGGTTAATCCTAAAGGGAAAATATTTTTGGGTTTGGATTTCAAAAGAAGGCCAAAAATTTGTTTTTTTCTAAGTGACTCGATCATATGCTCGATTTCGAGAATATGGCATGGTCTTGAATCGGTCTCAATTGCAAGTTCTAGTGTCCTTTAATCGAATTGATTTTCACACAACAAAAGAAATAATGAGTAAAAATGACTCGGCTCAGATCTCTCATGTTATGGTTTGATCATGTCATACATTTATTCTTAAATTTAGCCTTTGAAAAATTCTTGCAATTCTGTTCAATCAAATTCTCAACATGAAAATTTTGTTTTTCTTCCAAGTGATCATATCATTGGATTTTTATAGCTCAAAACCTCAAAAATTTATATCATGCATATTTTTAATTGTTTTATCCCAATTTAATAGTTGAAAATTTCATCCTTAGCCTAAATTCAACATGTGAATTTAGGTGACAGATTTTATGCTCGTTTTATGCCGGTTATTTAATTGAAAGCAGTAAAGAGATACTGTGAACATGCAAGCATGTTACAGCTTTGTTTTTGGCATGACAACCACTTATTCATCTTGGACTGTCACACATCTTTTTCAAAATATTTTTGAGAATTCAAGACGGAATTCTCTTGTGAAAAGCATGGAGGATTAATTCCAAATTACACTTATAACAACCACATCAAGTGGTTTCAAGGTTCATCTTAAAGCTACGACCTTACTTATAGAAACCCATTAATATATTAGTTACAGGAGATGCTATACACTTGGATAAAGTTTTCACAAGGAGCATTTCAAAAGATCTCCTAAATGAAGTTTCAGTTTAATTTACTCAAAAGTGACTCTTTACAGCTGAGTCTGTCTTCCGCATCCTTCTTCTCCTATCCTTGGAAGAAAATCCTGCTCCAATGGACGAAGTTCGTCAGGCTGCAGGGCAAGCAGTAATCTCCCTCGTCATCCTGGTTCTCCAGCACTTTTTGGCAATAGACTCTGGGTCCTTGGTCAATGAACAGATCAGGAGTCTCCAGGCTTTCTATCAACCATGCAAAGACGTTGTTGCCCACATATGCCATGATTGATTCGTCCGTCACCATTTTGTCGATCATTGCTATTCCCTGACGGACCTGTTCCTTGTCCAGCTTGCTAAGTAGCATGAATCCCCTGACAAAGATTGATGCTTTGTGATTGTCATCAATCCCTGGTTTCAGCAATTCACAGGCTCTTTCCTCATTGCCTGCTCCGAATGCTTGTAGGGCTGGTACGAACTGGAGGTAGTAGTTGCCCGCGTTGACACACTTCTGCATGAGTTCCTCCTTCTCCGCCTCGACTCCTATCTGCCACATCTTAACGATTGTGGTCTCTAGTTCGCATCTCTTGTATACAATGGGGAGATCACCAGCTGCCCTAAACTTCTTGCATACCTCTTTGACAGCGAACACCTTCTTAATGCCATCCTCTCCTATGCGGGAGAGGATTTCTCCTAGAAGTTCCACTGGCAGGTCCAGTAGTTCAAGCCTTTCCTGTTCTGGAGCTGGATCCGGAAGGATGATGTCCCTGAAGAAGAGAAGTTGAAACTATTTTTAACAAATTTTTGATAAAAATATTCAAGTTGAAAAATCAACATCCTCACATTTTGAGCTATGCTCTAAATGTGAGTTAATTGATTTTACTTGAATTTATTGAGCTATATTACATATTAAAGGACAGGAGGTTAGATTATAGAATCTAACAATTATTGCAACATGCAAAGTAAGTAAATAAGAGAAATAGGGGTCTTGGACCCTTAAAAATTTTTCTTAGACTAAAAATAGTCTAAAGATTTCTGAATGGTCAAAGGACCAAAAGAAGGAATTTTTATAGGCTATTGAGCTTATAAAAGAAAAGTGTATATTTTTTATCACTTTAAAAGTGATCAAAAGCATATGGAATGGGAATATGGATATTTAATAATGAAGAATCAATACACATGTAGAGTTATGCAATTACTAGCACAAGATGATGGACTAAGGAAAGTAAAAATGAGAAAGAAGCACACACATGCAAAAAGGCTATTTTTGGATTTTATGGAAAGTGTTGACTTGTTTATTTAATAAAGTTGGGGGTGTAAGTGGTCCCCCATTTGAATTTCTGTTTTGGAAAAATGGGTGTTAATGAGTGAGCAAAGTTGCTACACTTGTTTATTCCCCACATATCCCAATAATAAACATGTCAAACACTTAAATAAAAACAAAATTCTATCAACGCTTTGTCTTTTTAAACCAAAATGCCATGCCAATAGTGTTTGAAAAACACTTGTCAGGAAAACTTTTGAAAAAATTTTGACATGGTTTCCTCTGTAATACCATGTTTCCAGTGTATGCAAACATCAACTTTTCAGTTGAGTTTGCAAGTGGTGGTAAACAGGTACCCCACAGAAGCATTTATTAAAAGGGTTTCGCAATACAGTACATGCAAACACAAAACAACATACAAGAATAGTCCATTCACACCAGTATCATGCAAAATTTGCCAATTAATCATGTTTCAAAATGTATCAACATAGATTAGGCAATCTTATTAGTATGCATATCCAACAACATTATCAACTATCCAAAAGGCAAAACTAACACAGTGGTTAAAGGGAAGATAACCCACTGTGTTTACCCATTTTCACAGTGTTCAAAGAACAAACACAGGCAACACAGACAATAACAATGGCAACACATATTCACATAGTGAAGCAAAAACAGATTTTCAAGGGTTTTTGAAACCCAAATTTTCAAAATAGAAGCACCCATACACCACAAAGAACTCAAAAATATCAACAATGGCAGTTCGAACCAAAGCAAGAAAAAGCCCTAGTTCGCACTACTCTGTTCTACCCTACTCCGACCATACCCAACCCATTCCGACCACTTCCCGACCATGCCCAACATGAAAACAGTCCTCATTCCCCTCCCCATTACTGATTTCGCAAAAACGAAGGAAAACGAAAACTGAAATCGCAAGAATGAGAGTGCGAAATCAAAAACAGGACACTTACCCGACACTCTCAGTAGGATTAGACGAAGAAGACGCCATTTTTGAAAGCTTTGGAAGGATTTGAACGGGGTAAGGTACTGGTTCGAGCTCTGGTTTCGCGAGGAAGAAGGGTTCGCGAATGGAGGGAATCAGGGAATGTTCTAAGTGTGGAGAGTGAAAGTGAGGGAAAAGAGGGGGAAAAAGAAATAAATAGGGTGAGGGATATGGGGTAATTCGGTCTATTGGAGACCGAACCATCAATTCGGTCTAGACCGAATTGATGTGGTCTTCAATTGCTTGTGAGAGATTCGGTCTCTTAGGCCAATTCGGTCTAGACCGAATTGGCATGGGGACCGAATTGAGAGGAAAGATAACAAACACTTACTGCAATGCGCTCTTTTGAAGTCAATTCGGTCTAGACCGAATTGATCTAGAGACCGAACTGCAGTAAGAAGACCGAATTGGGTACTTGGGAAAAATAATGGGGGTTGCTCTTGTGAGGCAATTCGGTCTATATGGGCAATTCGGTCTGAACCGAATTGCCTTATAGATCGAATTGCTCACTTGCAAAAGTAAGACTGATGCAATGCCTTTTGTAGATCAATTCGGTCTATTCAAAATCAATTCGGTATAGACCGAATTGCTACTTGGCCAAATCTACGCAGGGATGGAGCATGTGCCTTGCGAGATCAATTCGGTCTCTTAGGTCAATTCGGTCTAGACCGAATTGGCTTGGAGATCGAATTAGTACAGATTTCCAAGGCAACACCTCCGATGCGATCTATTTCAAATAATTCGATTTAGACCGAATTGATTTGAAATACAAAATAGATCACATTCAACACTTAGAAAAATTTTTGAAATTTTTCAACTTTTACCATTTTCTGAAATTATGGGTTTTCTTAGAAATTAACATACTGAATACACATAATTAAACAGAAATATTATTCTATAATACATTGCTTGCATAAATTAGGTTGGATTAAAACCCTCATTTTATGGATTTATTCCGGATTTTAAATTTCTCTAAATTCCGAGATTACTTTCCATTAAATTTAGTATTAATCCAACCGGAAACCTGGTTTTTGGAGCTTTATCTTTCTTTTTGTTGGTTCCATGGATTCCTGCAAGATAAACATAAGAAAATTATTAAATTTTCTTCAAACATCAACATCCTCACATTTAGAGTCTTAGTACTCTAAATGTTTAGTTGATTTTTGGATACTTATTGTTCGAAAAAAAATAAATATGTAATAAATAATTATATAAGTATATATATATTTTTATTGAGCATAGGCCGGCTCTGATGTCGTTTGAACTTCTTTTTCGGGGTCGAACTGTCCTAGGTACTCCTTCAATCTCTGTCCATTCACCACCAGCTCTCCCTTGTCAGTTCGAATTCTAACAGCTCCACTTTCAAACACGTGCACCACTTCGTATGGCCCTTCCCATCTGGATCTAAGCTTTCCTGGGAACAGCTTCAACCTAGAATTGAATAACAAGACATTTTGGCCAACATAGAAGTGTTTAGACTTTATACGACGATCGTGTAACTTCTAGGTCCGTTCTTTGTAAATCCTCGAGCTTTCATAAGCTTGCGCACGTATTTCCTCAATTTCATTGAGGTCCAACTTGCGTTTACTCTGAGCAACTCGTGGGTCAAAATTAAGCATTTTTACGGCCCAGTAAGCCTTGTGCTCTAGTTCTACAGGCAGATGACAGGCTTTTCCAAAGACAAGCCTGTATGGAGACATCCCGATGGGAGTCTTGAATGCAGTGCGATACGCCCATAGAGCATCATTGAGCTTACGTGACCAGTCTTTGCGGGTTACCCCCACAGTGGCCTCGAGTATATGTTTGATTTCGCGGTTTGATACCTCGACTTGGCCACTGGTTTGAGGATGACAAGGCGTGCCGATCTTGTGGAGAATCCCACTTTTGCTCATAAGATTTGCAAAAGCTTTGTTAACAAAGTGAGTTCCTCCATCAGATATGATTACCCTAGGTACACCAAATCTATTGAAAATGTTATTTTTCAAAAAATTGATGACTTGGTGACCATCGTTGGTTGGCAGAGCAACCGCCTCGACCCACTTGGTCACGTAATCGACAGCTACCAAGATGTAGTGATTCCCATCAGATGTCGGGAATGGTCCCATGAAGTCAATGCCCCATACATCGAAAATCTCAAGGATGAGAATTCCTTTTTGAGGCATTTCATCCCTCTTGGAGATATTCCCTAATCTTTGGCATCTGTCGCAAGCCTTAACAAACGCCCTGCAATCCTCGTAAATGGTAGGCCAATAGAAACCACACTCAAGCACCTTGTGAGCTGTTCGAGTGGGGCCATGATGACCTCCGTATTCTGATTCATGACATTTTTTAGCGATTTGATAAGCCTCGTGCTCAGTTACACATCGTCTAATAATCGAATCTGCACAATGCTTGAAGAGATAAGGATCTTCCCAGAAGTAGTCAACTACATCTCGGTTGAACCTTGCTTTTTGTTTCTTTTGCTGGAATGGTGGGGTTATTCCACATGCTAAAAAGTTAGCAATGTCGGAAAACCATGGACAAGCTTGATCATGAAGGTGCAAGGCAAACAGTTGCTCATCCGGAAAATTTTCATTGACGGCTATCTCATTTTTATCATTTTCTATTCGAGACAAATGGTCAGCAGCACCATTGTCTCTGCCTTTTCTATCTTTTATTATGATATCAAATTCCTGCAACAAAAGTACCCACCTGATTAATCGAGGTTTGGCATCTTGTTTGCTGAACAAGTATCTCAGTGCAGAGTAATCGGTGTATACTATGGTTTTCGTACCAATGAGGTATTGTCTGAATTTATCAAATGCGAAAACCACAGCATACATCTCTTTCTCCGTGGTGGTGTAATTGACTTGGGCTTCAGTCAGGGCATGACTTGCATAATGAATCACGCAGTGCCTCCCTTCCTTATGTTGCCCAAGAACTGCACCCACAGCGAGATCACTTGCATCGCACATTACCTCGAAAGGTATTGACCAATCGTGTGGTTGCACTATTGGAGCAGAAATCAACATCTCTTGAGCGTGTCAAAGGCTTGAACACACGCTTCATTTATTACGAAAGAATTTTCTTTACAAAGCAAATTAGTGAGCGACTTGGCAATTTTAGAAAAATCTTTAATGAATCTCCGGTAGAAACCGGCATGCCCTAAGAAGCTCCTAACTGATTTTATTGAGTTTGGTAATTGAAGGTTGGATATGACTGGGACTTTGGCCCTATCGACTTCGATGCCTGCGCGCGAGATGCGGTGACCCAACACTATTCATTCGGTGACCATGAAATGGCACTTCTCCCAGTTCAAAACTAGGTTAGTGTCCTCGCATCTTTTTAAAATTTTTGCAAGATTTGTCAAGCATTCATCAAAAGTATCTCCATACACAGAGAAGTCATCCATGAAAACTTCAATGCATTTTTCGATAAATTCTGAGAAGATAGACATCATGCATCGCTGAAAAGTGGCAGGCGCATTGCAAAGTCCAAAAGGCATGCGCCTGTACGCAAAAGTTCCATATGGGCACGTGAAAGTGGTCTTATCATGATCTTCACTAGCTATTACAATTTGATTGTAACCTGAGTACCCATCCAAAAAGCAGTAATACTCCCTCCCGGCCAACCTCTCCAGCATTTGATCAATGAACGGCAAGGAAAAATGATCCTTCCGCGTAGCGGTGTTAAGCTTCCGGTAGTCGATGCAAACTCTCCAACCGGTCACTGGACGTGTCGCCACTTCTTCTCCTTGCTCATTAGTCTTTATGCACATCCCCCCACGCTTAGGTACTACCTGCACTGGGCTAACCCATTTGCTGTCAGATATAGGATAGATGATACCAGCATCTAAGAGCTTGATAACTTCTTTCCTTACCACTTCTTGCATGTGGGGGTTCAAACGCCTTTGTGGTTGCCTAGAGGGCTTGTACTCCTCTTCCATTAAAATTCTGTGCATGCAAACAGAGGGGCTTATTCCTTTTATATCAGAAATGGTCCATCCAATTGCATGTACATATTTCTTTAGAATGTCTACCAGAGCTTTTTCTTGTTCTTGTGTCAGCTTGGCTGACACAATTACCGGTAATCTTTTATGTTCAGCGAGAAAAACGTACTTAAGATGATCCGGAAGTATTTTAAGTTCAAGCTCTGGCGGACATTCAATGGAAGGCAATAATTTGCGAGAAATGGTTGGGGGTGAAAGATCAGATTTACCTTCAGGACCCTGTGTCAGTACAGGGTCCACTTCCTCTTCCGTGGTGCTCTACTCCTCCTCCGGAGTGAATTTAACACCGTCGAATTCTTCAAGATCCCCAGTGATAGGGTCTTCGAAGTGGACAGCGTTGCAGCTTCTTTGTTGCTCGGCACCATCAGGCGTCAGTACCTGTTTTGAAACTTTGTCCGTCATCACAGTCATAGAGTCTATGCTCTCATCCTCACACCTACTTTCTATTACATCAAACATGGAACAAGATCCCTCATTCGGGAACTTCTGCAGCTGCTCCATGTCAAAGGAGATTTCTCTATTGTCGACCCTCAATGTGACTCTTCCAGATGTAGCATCAATCAATGCACCGCCAGTGGCCACGAACGGGTGTCCCAGGATAAGTGGCATTTCAGAGTCCTCTTCAATGTCAAGGATGATGAAGTCAACCGGGAAAAGAACTTGGCCGGTTTTGACTACCACATCCTTGAGGATTCCTACGGGTTTGGTGATTGATCTGTCTGCCAGTTGCAATTCCGTCCTGACTGGTTCAATCTCTCCAAGCCTTAGGCGAATTGCCATGGCTAGAGGCATCACGTTGATGCTGGATCCTAGATCACATAACCCTGTGCTCACCTTGGCCTTTCCAATCTGTACTGGTAGCGTGCAACATCCAGGGTCCTCTTTCTTTTCGGGCAGTTTCCTTTGAACTATGGCACTGCATGTGCTGTTGAGAATAATCACCTCCTCCTGTTCTACCTGCCTTTTCCCTGAAATCAATTCTTTCAAGAACTTAGCATAGGTGGGCATTTCTGAAATCATTTCAACGAGAGGAATGGTTATCTCTACAGACTTTAACCGTTCTAGAAATTTCTTGAATTTAAGGTCATGTTCCTTATTTTTAAGACGTGCGGGGTATGGCACCCTTAGCATGTACTTATTATTATCAATTTTTGGTGGTAAAGAGAAGGAAGTTGTACTTTCAACCATACCCTTTTCAGCTTCAATTGCAGCTTCAGCCTGCAGATTTGCTGCATCTGATTTGTCCCTTACCAGCTCAACACCTTCATCTCATTCAATCTTTTCCTTTTCCTTTTCCACATCCAATGAAATCTTTACTTTCATAGCTTTCTTCTTCGCAGATCCAACGTTTCCTTTCAGAGTCTTTCCTCCCCGCAATGTGATTGTTTTGCATTGCGGGTTGGCTTCAGTGCTGCTCGGCAGTGTTCCCTTCCCCCTTTTCTGCAATTCCTTAGCCAACTGGGTGACCTGCGTCTCCACATTTTTGATTGATGACTGCAGCTCCTGGTTTATCTCCCTTTGATTGGAAATAAACTCGGTCATCAGATTCTCCAGGCGGGATGGTGGCTTTCGGTTGTATTGCTGATTCTGGTCAGGTTGGGCTTGGAAGTTTTGGAAATTCTAGCCTTGGTTCTGGTTGGGCCTCTGTTGGATATGGGGTTGAAAGTTCTGATTCTGATTCTGGAAGTTCTGTACTCTCTGCTGAACGAATCCCTAGTTCTGAGGTCTGAAGTTCTGCTGAGGATTTTGGTTTGCAAACTGGTTAGGCTGATTCGGCTGTGTCAACAAATGCGCATTAAGTGCATTATTGTTGGAATAGGAGAGGTTGGGGTGGCGATTCTGGTAGTTCCCTGCGTAATTGCAGCTTTCGGTAGCTAATTGTTGGCATGTGTCAGTTGGATGTGGTCCCTGACATAGCCCACAAACTGCTCCCGATTGCTGTGTTTGCGCTTGGCTAGATGAGGCTCCTGCCTGAGAAGTACCTGCTCCCTTTCCTTTTTCCTGTCCTAGCTGTATTGCAGCCACCTGTTCCTGCAATTTTTCTTATGTCTGTAAGTGGTCTTATTTGTGGTTCTAATCCTCTTATTCTGTTTAGAAATGCTCTTTCAATTCTTGCTTGTATCATCATGCTCTCGGTGTTATTTTGTGCATATTCATCATTTCTATTTATTATATAGTTTTCAGTATCGAGTGGATTAATCGTACTTAGTGGATAATCTATTTCTTGATTTTCATCTAAAGGATATCTTGCTGTTGGAATATATTCTGGGTATAGTTGTTCTGAATTATTTAATCTTAATCTTGACATATGATAGTTTAATATATGATCATTATGATTATGGTTACTCATGTCCAGATTAATCGTTCTGGGCTCTGATACCAAAAGGGTAAAATGTTTATAAAAATTGGTGATGTTTGTAGTATGTAATATGGGTTTCCAATTTTATACTTAATCAGAGAAATCATATTCACCGTAATTACTTAAATTTCCTGGATAGTCGTCATCATAATTTTCACTTTCTGAACCAATTCTAAGGAGAATTATTCTGTCCCAAAAACATTTTTCTTCTGAATAGGGATATACTTTTTGATTATATTCAGTTAAAAATATTAGCATAGTATAAACAATATCATTCCAATTTTCAATTCTTTCTTCCATAGTTTGTAAATATATTCCATATTCATACATTAATGAATTTATTACTTCTTGATCCATTTCTTTATTGAGTAAGTTTTAATTGTTTGCTTGAAAGTTTTATTTTCCTGTCCTAGCTGTATTGCAGCCACCTTTTTCCTGTCCTAGCTGTATTGCAGCCACCTGTTCCTTGCTCATTAGTCTTTATGCACATCCCCCCACGCTTAGGTACTACCTGCACTGGGCTAACCCATTTGCTGTCAGATATAGGATAGATGATACCAGCATCTAAGAGCTTGATAACTTCTTTCCTTACCACTTCTTGCATGTGGGGGTTCAAACGCCTTTGTGGTTGCCTAGAGGGCTTGTACTCCTCTTCCATTAAAATTCTGTGCATGCAAACAGAGGGGCTTATTCCTTTTATATCAGAAATGGTCCATCCAATTGCATGTACATATTTCTTTAGAATGTCTACCAGAGCTTTTTCTTGTTCTTGTGTCAGCTTGGCTGACACAATTACCGGTAATCTTTTATGTTCAGCGAGAAAAACGTACTTAAGATGATCCGGAAGTATTTTAAGTTCAAGCTCTGGCGGACATTCAATGGAAGGCAATAATTTGCGAGAAATGGTTGGGGGTGAAAGATCAGATTTACCTTCAGGACCCTGTGTCAGTACAGGGTCCACTTCCTCTTCCGTGGTGCTCTCCTCCTCCTCCGGAGTGAATTTAACACCGTCGAATTCTTCAAGATCCCCAGTGATAGGGTCTTCGAAGTGGACAGCGTTGCAGCTTCTTTGTTGCTCGGCACCATCAGGCGTCAGTACCTGTTTTGAAACTTTGTCCGTCATCACAGTCATAGAGTCTATGCTCTCATCCTCACACCTACTTTCTATTACATCAAACATGGAACAAGATCCCTCATTCGGGAACTTCTGCAGCTGCTCCATGTCAAAGGAGATTTCTCTATTGTCGACCCCCAATGTGACTCTTCCAGATGTAGCATCAATCAATGCACCGCCAGTGGCCACGAACGGGTGTCCCAGGATAAGTGGCATTTCAGAGTCCTCTTCAATGTCAAGGATGATGAAGTCAACCGGGAAAAGAACTTGGCCGGTTTTGACTACCACATCCTTGAGGATTCCTACGGGTTTGGTGATTGATCTGTCTGCCAGTTGCAATTCCGTCCTGACTGGTTCAATCTCTCCAAGCCTTAGGCGAATTGCCATGGCTAGAGGCATCACGTTGATGCTGGATCCTAGATCACATAACCCTGTGCTCACCTTGGCCTTTCCAATCTGTACTGGTAGCGTGCAACATCCAGGGTCCTCTTTCTTTTCGGGCAGTTTCCTTTGAACTATGGCACTGCATGTGCTGTTGAGAATAATCACCTCCTCCTGTTCTACCTGCCTTTTCCCTGAAATCAATTCTTTCAAGAACTTAGCATAGGTGGGCATTTCTGAAATCATTTCAACGAGAGGAATGGTTATCTCTACAGACTTTAACCGTTCTAGAAATTTCTTGAATTTAAGGTCATGTTCCTTATTTTTAAGACGTGCGGGGTATGGCACCCTTAGCATGTACTTATTATTATCAATTTTTGGTGGTAAAGAGAAGGAAGTTGTACTTTCACCCATACCCTTTTCAGCTTCAATTGCAGCTTCAGCCTGCGGATTTGCTGCATCTGATTTGTCCCTTACCAGCTCAACACCTTCATCTCATTCAATCTTTTCCTTTTCCTTTTCCCCATCCAATGAAATCTTTACTTTCATAGCTTTCTTCTTCGCAGATCCAACGTTTCCTTTCAGAGTCTTTCCTCCCCGCAATGTGATTGTTTTGCATTGCGGGTTGGCTTCAGTGCCGCTCGGCAGTGTTCCCTTCCCCCTTTTCTGCAATTCCTTAGCCAACTGGGTGACCTGCGTCTCCACATTTTTGATTGATGACTGCAGCTGCTGGTTTATCTCCCTTTGATTGGAAATAAACTCGGTCATCAGATTCTCCAGGCGGGATGGTGGCTTTCGGTTGTATTGCTAATTCTGGTCAGGTTGGGCTTGGAAGTTTTGGAAATTCTAGCCTTGGTTCTGGTTGGGCCTCTGTTGGATATGGGGTTGAAAGTTCTGATTCTGATTCTGGAAGTTCTGTACTCTCTGCTGAATGAATCCCTAGTTCTGAGGTCTGAAGTTCTGCTGAGGATTTTGGTTTGCAAACTGGTTAGGCTGATTCGGCTGTGTCAACAAATGCGCATTAAGTGCATTATTGTTGGAATAGGAGAGGTTGGGGTGGCGATTCTGGTAGTTCCCTGCGTAATTGCAGCTTTCGGTAGCTAATTGTTGGCATGTGTCAGTTGGATGTGGTCCCTGACATAGCCCACAAACTGCTCCCGATTGCTGTGTTTGCGCTTGGCTAGATGAGGCTCTTGCCTGAGAAGTACCTGCTCCCTTTCCTTTTTCCTGTCCTAGCTGTATTGCAGCCACCTGTTCCTACAATTTTTCTTATGTCTGTAAGTGGTCTTATTTGTGGTTCTAATCCTCTTATTCTGTTTAGAAATGCTCTTTCAATTCTTGCTTGTATCATCATGCTCTCGGTGTTATTTTGTGCATATTCATCATTTCTATTTATTATATAGTTTTCAGTATCGAGTGGATTAATCGTACTTAGTGGATAATCTATTTCTTGATTTTCATCTAAAGGATATCTTGCTGTTGGAATATATTCTGGGTATAGTTGTTCTGAATTATTTAATCTTAATCTTGACATATGATAGTTTAATATATGATCATTATGATTATGGTTACTCATGTCCAGATTAATCGTTCTGGGCTCTGATACCAAAAGCGTAAAATGTTTATAAAAATTGGTGATGTTTGTAGTATGTAATATGGGTTTCCAATTTTATACTTAATCAGAGAAATCATATTCACCGTAATTACTTAAATTTCCTGGATAGTCGTCATCATAATTTTCACTTTCTGAACCAATTCTAAGGAGAATTATTCTGTCCCAAAAACATTTTTCTTCTGAATAGGGATATACTTTTTGATTATATTCAGTTAAAAATATTAGCATAGTATAAACAATATCATTCCAATTTTCAATTCTTTCTTCCATAGTTTGTAAATATATTCCATATTCATACATTAATGAATTTATTACTTCTTGATCCATTTCTTTATTGAGTAAGTTTTAATTGTTTGCTTGAAAGTTTTATTTTCCTGTCCTAGCTGTATTGCAGCCACCTTTTTCCTGTCCTAGCTGTATTGCAGCCACCTGTTCCTTGCTCATTAGTCTTTATGCACATCCCCCCACGCTTAGGTACTACCTGCACTGGGCTAACCCATTTGCTGTCAGATATAGGATAGATGATACCAGCATCTAAGAGCTTGATAACTTCTTTCCTTACCACTTCTTGCATGTGGGGGTTCAAACGCCTTTGTGGTTGCCTAGAGGGCTTGTACTCCTCTTCCATTAAAATTCTGTGCATGCAAACAGAGGGGCTTATTCCTTTTATATCAGAAATGGTCCATCCAATTGCATGTACATATTTCTTTAGAATGTCTACCAGAGCTTTTTCTTGTTCTTGTGTCAGCTTGGCTGACACAATTACCGGTAATCTTTTATGTTCAGCGAGAAAAACGTACTTAAGATGATCCGGAAGTATTTTAAGTTCAAGCTCTGGCGGACATTCAATGGAAGGCAATAATTTGCGAGAAATGGTTGGGGGTGAAAGATCAGATTTACCTTCAGGACCCTGTGTCAGTACAGGGTCCACTTCCTCTTCCGTGGTGCTCTCCTTCTCCTCCGGAGTGAATTTAACACCGTCGAATTCTTCAAGATCCCCAGTGATAGGGTCTTCGAAGTGGACAGCGTTGCAGCTTCTTTGTTGCTCGGCACCATCAGGCGTCAGTACCTGTTTTGAAACTTTGTCCGTCATCACAGTCATAGAGTCTATGCTCTCATCCTCACACCTACTTTCTATTACATCAAACATGGAACAAGATCCCTCATTCGGGAACTTCTGCAGCTGCTCCATGTCAAAGGAGATTTCTCTATTGTCGACCCTCAATGTGACTCTTCCAGATGTAGCATCAATCAATGCACCGCCAGTGGCCACGAACGGGTGTCCCAGGATAAGTGGCATTTCAGAGTCCTCTTCAATGTCAAGGATGATGAAGTCAACCGGGAAAAGAACTTGGCCGGTTTTGACTATCACATCCTTGAGGATTCCTACGGGTTTGGTGATTGATCTGTCTGCCAGTTGCAATTCCGTCCTGACTGGTTCAATCTCTCCAAGCCTTAGGCGAATTGCCATGGCTAGAGGCATCACGTTGATGCTGGATCCTAGATCACATAACCCTGTGCTCACCTTGGCCTTTCCAATCTGTACTGGTAGCGTGCAACATCCAGGGTCCTCTTTCTTTTCGGGCAGTTTCCTTTGAACTATGGCACTGCATGTGCTGTTGAGAATAATCACCTCCTCCTGTTCTACCTGCCTTTTCCCTAAAATCAATTCTTTCAAGAACTTAGCATAGGTGGGCATTTCTGAAATCATTTCAACGAGAGGAATGGTTATCTCTACAGACTTTAACCGTTCTAGAAATTTCTTGAATTTAAGGTCATGTTCCTTATTTTTAAGACGTGCGGGGTATGGCACCCTTAGCATGTACTTATTATTATCAATTTTTGGTGGTAAAGAGAAGGAAGTTGTACTTTCACCCATACCCTTTTCAGCTTCAATTGCAGCTTCAGCCTGCGGATTTGCTGCATCTGATTTGTCCCTTACCAGCTCAACACCTTCATCTCATTCAATCTTTTCCTTTTCCTTTTCCACATCCAATGAAATCTTTACTTTCATAGATTTCTTCTTCGCAGATCCAACGTTTCCTTTCAGAGTCTTTCCTCCCCGCAATGTGATTGTTTTGCATTGCGGGTTGGCTTCAGTGCTGCTCGGCAGTGTTCCCTTCCCCCTTTTCTGCAATTCCTTAGCCAACTGGGTGACCTGCGTCTCCACATTTTTGATTGATGACTGCAGCTGCTGGTTTATCTCCCTTTGATTGGAAATAAACTCGGTCATCAGATTCTCCAGGCGGGATGGTGGCTTTCGGTTGTATTGCTGATTCTGGTCAGGTTGGGCTTGGAAGTTTTGGAAATTCTAGCCTTGGTTCTGGTTGGGCCTCTGTCGGATATGGGGTTGAAAGTTCTGATTCTGATTCTGGAAGTTCTGTACTCTCTGCTGAACGAATCCCTAGTTCTGAGGTCTGAAGTTCTGCTGAGGATTTTGGTTTGCAAACTGGTTAGGCTGATTCGGCTGTGTCAACAAATGCGCATTAAGTGCATTATTGTTGGAATAGGAGAGGTTGGGGTGGCGATTCTGGTAGTTCCCTGCGTAATTGCAGCTTTCGGTAGCTAATTGTTGGCATGTGTCAGTTGGATGTGGTCCCTGACATAGCCCACAAACTGCTCCCGATTGCTGTGTTTGCGCTTGGCTAGATGAGGCTCCTGCCTGAGAAGTACCTGCTCCCTTTCCTTTTTCCTGTCCTAGCTGTATTGCAGCCACCTGTTTCTAAAATAATAAACCCCCAATCAACCAATTATAACTTACAAATCAAACACCTAATAAACCATACATCTAAAAATAAAACTTTCAAGCAAACAATTAAAACTTACTCAATAAAGAAATGGATCAAGAAGTAATAAATTCATTAATGTATGAATATGGAATATATTTACAAACTATGGAAGAAAGAATTGAAAATTGGAATGATATTGTTTATACTATGCTAATATTTTTAACTGAATATAATCAAAAAGTATATCCCTATTCAGAAGAAAAATGTTTTTGGGACAGAATAATTCTCCTTAGAATTGGTTCAGAAAGTGAAAATTATGATGACGACTATCCAGGAAATTTAAGTAATTACGGTGAATATGATTTCTCTGATTAAGTATAAAATTGGAAACCTATATTACATACTACAAACATCACCAATTTTTATAAACATTTTACCCTTTTGGTATCAGAGCCCAGAACGATTAATCTGGACATGAGTAACCATAATCATAATGATCATATATTAAACTGTCATATGTCAAGATTAAGATTAAATAATTCAGAACAACTATACCCAGAATATATTCCAACAGCAAGATATCCTTTAGATGAAAATCAAGAAATAGATTATCCACTAAGTACGATTAATCCACTCGATACTGAAAACTATATAATAAATAGAAATGATGAATATGCACAAAATAACACCGAGAGCATGATGATACAAGCAAGAATTGAAAGAGCATTTCTAAACAGAATAAGAGGATTAGAACCACAAATAAGACCACCTGTTCCCTCACTCACAGCAAAAACTTTTCTAGGAGGGTCCACCTTCTTGTCATTACTGTTCAATACAGATCTATTGACAGATATTGTCTCAATCTTTTCCCAGGCTTGGTCCATGGGCAAATGGAGTAAATGTCTTCCGCCTGCAGCGTCCAACATCGTTCTCCATGGATGGGTGAGTCCTCCATAGAATTTCCTCAGTTGCTCCCGTGGTTGATAACCGTGTTGGGGGCATCGCCTCAAGAGGCTGGAGAACCTCTCCTTTGCGTCATACAATGACTCGTCCGGCTTCATCTTGAATTCTCCAATCTTGGCTCGTCATTCCTCTATCTTTGATTCAGGAAAATACTTCAACAGAAAACTCCTTACTACATCTGCCCAGGTGCTCCTTTGATTTATAGGCAATGATTTATACCAATCCCTGGCACCACTAAACAAAGAAAAGGGAAATAACATCAGTCTTATAGCATCAGGTGAGACTCCCTGATTTTTTTATTGTATCGCAGAGCTCCAGGAAGGTTTGGAGATGATCATGGGGATCCTCGTGATTTGCACCGCAAAATTGGTTGTTTTGCACCAAATTAATGAGTACCGGTTTGAGCTCAAAATTGCGTGCAGGAAATTGTGCTCTTCCAGGCCTGTCCAGATAAGGCTCTACGATGGGCTGCATAAAATCAGCTGCTGCTTGCTGTTGTTGATTTCCTTGCTCTGCTTGGTTTTGATACTGCTGGTGGTAGTTGGGATTCTGTTGGAACAGATTTTCAGGATCATGAGGGTTGTTTTGGAACTGGTCTTGATTGAAGGCTTGATTGTGGTATTGCTGGTTTGGTATATTTTGGTTTTGTTGGTTATATTGGTTAGGGGGTGGCGGTGGTTGGTGGAATTGCTGATACTGTTGCTGATTTGGATCAGGTAGATTTTCCTCCTCGTTGACACGATTTGGGTGTTCTACCATACTCCCATCGGCTCCATTTACCAGGGTTATTGGGTGGTTGGTCTATTGGTAAGATCGGGGGAATGTCCTGGTTTTCTGCCATATCAGATATTTCACTGCTTGTAGTTTCGGGTGAGGTACGAGTCCTTGCTTCTTGCTCTTTCCTTCGTCTGGCTTGCGCCCTCAGTTGGCGAACGGTCCTTTCTATTTCTAGATCGAACGGTAGCTCAGGCAATGTGTCCTTTCTCCTTTGCATAAGCAGTTTGTATCACGATTTGACAGCACCTGCACAACCCCCAGGTTAGTAATGGTTCGAGAGTATATACAAAACTATCAATGAGTAAATCAGGAGTGTAATTCTCTTAATAAACGGCGCTGCATCCTCCCCGGCAACGGCGCCATGAAACTTTTGAGAAATTTCATGGTGCAGTCGGGGTAGACAATTCAATCTTAACATACATCAGCGCTCAATACTTAATATAGTATCATTTATTACATCTGTCTGACACACTGAAGATCCCCGGCAACGGCGCCATGAAACTTTTGACAATTTCCTACACGAGTATTTTATAAAATATATCAAGTTTGAATTTATTAAATTAAAAGAGTTATGATTCATGGAAGGGGTTTAAGGATATATTCCACTTTTTATTACTCATGTGGGAAACTTTGATTTCAAATGGCACTGTGGAACTCCCCGGCATGAAACTTTTGACAATTTCCTGCCATGAAAATCCTTGCCATGAAACTTTTGACAAGATCCCACTATATGAGTATTTTCTGAAAATTTATCATCCCGGTTTTCAATTTTATTTAATGAAACCAATTTATGAATATGGAGTTGGGATTAGGGATATATTTATAGGTTGTCATGTTTTTATTACTCGTGTTAAGAAACTGTGCCCCCGAAAGCGCACGGTGTCAAAAATTGCAGTAATTTATAGTAAGACCGGATCGTTCACTGGAGAATGTGTGATAGAAGCAGGGCCCACGTCGTTTATTAAGATTTTCCACTCGGTTACTCGATTCAAGTTTTGCAATGATTTCTAACCACTACTTGACAATAATTTAAACTAGACTATGGAAGCAATTAAAATTATTCTACAAAGCATGGTAAATTTTAGTCTAAAAACGATTAAATCTACTCTAAGAAAGCAATAAGAATTATGCTAAGAAAGCAGGTAAAATTATTCTACGAAAGCAGATTTAAAATGAGACAGAAGGGACATGGAGAAAATAATAAAGATTGGACAAGATTCATATGAAACACAATTAAACTTCCATTTTAATACACAAATCTTTGTTTGGGATAATCCTTTCAGTTAGCTAACTCTCATGCTTTCTAGACTATGTTCCCTTTAACAGACAGGTACTTACAGTCAGAATTTACATGCCTTAAGACAACAAAATCTAAGATACCACAGATATACAAATGCCCCCGCGCAGAGGTATGTTATTTATCCATGGTGGATAAGCAACACCTAACACATCATTAGTTGACATGCCAAGTACTCCTATCATCCCCCTTGTCACACCCAAAGTCCAAATCTAATCCCGAACTAATCCATAACTCTTAAACCTTACAATCGGTGGCCAACCTCTAATTCTTCCGAGTGACCTCTATGAAAGCATTTTAAAGAAAGCAATGAAGAAAGCAGTAAAGAAAGCATTTAAAAATCTATCACTCGGAAGTCATAAAAGTCATCTCATTCCGTTAGTATAAAAGAGCCCCTGGTCTTGGTGACCAGATGCAGATTTAGAATTTCCTAAATATCAGTAAGCCACAGGGCTTATAACATCCGGTTAGTTATGAGATACAAACATGAGTGGAACAGACCTATGAAGGTTTATTCCGAATGTACTCACTCAAGACTCAATTTTAGGCTTTGGTGGGAGAAGATAGTAGTTGAAAGAGTACTCAACCCTACCTTAGAAATTAACCAAGGCCTACATGTTGTTCCTCTAATGTTATTTATCACATCTTATCCAAATCCAAATAGACACTGATTTGATGCAATACTTAATAGAAGATTTCCAACACACAGCAATTTTGAGAAACCAATTGATGTTGAAAATTATTCCCTAAACAGGTACTAAACTCTCAATTAAAACACAGATCCTTTCAGTCTAGGAGAGACCTAATCGCTGACTCTGCTTCTAAGTTCTCAAAATCAACCCCCGGTAGAATATAAGTTAGTTATAACTGTCGAATTTATTCCTTACTCAGATCCGGATTTTATAAAGTGATTTTTGTGGAAATTTATTATGCAGCATCTGATTAAAATCAAGACTTCTATGTCCAAGGGAAGGATCCAAAAATAATATTGACCACAGTATCTACATAATAATATCATGCATACGAGTATAAGAGAAAAGAAAATAAAATACCCCAAAATATATGGTGGGGTTAGACAGAATTTGGTACACAAAGATGGATTAGCCTGAGATAAGAAGAATTTGGCTAAAAAGAGTGCCAGAAATAATTGGGGTTATCCGGACTGCAAACATCTGCCATCCGGTTCCCAATTATTCCAGATGGAATGATTTTTTGCCAGTGGAATGCCTTAAGTGACAGTTGCCGCCGTCACCTTAGACTTCACTATCTGTGAATTTGGATGAAACCCACATGTTCTATTACTGCAATAATTATTAGATAACATCGGCATATATCATCTATCATTACTACAGCTCTAGATTCAGGTTTGAAATTAAGATAAAGAAAAGAAAGCTGTATCTAGTTAGGAGTTGGCTGAGTGACTAATCGTTATCACCGCGAGGGGACCTTTTCGCCGTAGCTTCCACCAACCACTAATCAGATCATGCAAAATAACGAGTAATAATTAACACACAGAAGACGAGCTAATCGTTAGCCCGGTGAAGGGACCTTTTCGCCAACATTGATCTGTGATATTCCTTATTACCCATTCATACATACAATAAACAGAAGAGATGAAATTAACAAAATATTTTTGGTACTGTGTGAGTGTTAATCACACAATAGTTTAGACACTAATGAGTCGAGATGCGTAATGGATAAAATTAGATGTAATGGACCTAAGCCCAATGCACCCATGCAACTTACACAACTCAGGAAGATAAAATATTTTTGGAGTTCTAAAATAGAAGGAAGAAAGCAATTCGGTCTACTAGGTGAGGTGCAAATTAGACCGAATTAAGGATGCATGAGGGATGAAGTAATACCTTACCCAGTTAATCCTTGTAAAGACATTAAACATCATCTAATTCGAATTGTCGAAGCAATTCGGTCTAAACCGAATTGGATAATTCGAATTGATGAAGTCATTCCCTCACTCGAATTTGGCTAAGGCATTTACCCCAAAATGAGGGTAATTCGAATTGCCAAGTTAATTCGGTCCAGACCGAATTGGCAGTTCGATTTGGTAAGAGACAGAACATAAACTAAGGCATGAGGGGATGGAATGCATACAATATGGTGAACAAGGTCAATTTGGTCTATGGGAGTAATTCGGTCTAAACCGAATTCGCACAGACCGAATTGCCTAGACCGAATTGCATATATATTTTTGAATAAGGCATTCAACAGATATTTTGCCATGCAATTCCATTCTCATGGGCAATTCGGTCCCGAATTGCCTCAAATCGAATTGCATGTCATTGTCCACATAAGTGTATTTTTGTGCTCACAATTACAGGTTCGGTTTACACTGTGTGGTCTATGATGGATAAGAATTACCTAATCCTTCATTTCACATCAGTGTCACCTCACAGCCACACTAGTAAGCAATTTAAGGAAAATAGCGAAGTAGGATACGTGTCTAGCAGGCATTTGGCATGAATTAGACACTAATTCTACAAACAAGAAATCAAAGATTAAAGAACCTAACATACTAAGAAAATAAGAACTACATGCATATAAGTAAGAACACTTACATTTTCTAAGGCAATAATAAACCAAAATAAAGAGAAAAAAAGCAGCAGCATAGGACATTAAATAAATTCTAACAACTCTAAAAGTGTCTAAAACCTAAGAACACTTATTGAAGCTCTAAGGTATAAAAACAAACCAAACACCCACTCAACATGCATTTATTGAGATTGTAAGTCAACTAGGATATAATAAATGTAACCTAGTTGAAACAAACAAACATTCTACTATTTATTGCTAAAGAAAGCATTAAATGAGTGCCAAAGACATGAAATAAAAACCCATTTCTGGATCTTTTCTTGTATTGACACTTGAAAGCAAATAAATAACCCTAAAACCATCATTAACTTGAAGGTAGTGTTTATTCTAACTACAAAGCATTTAAAGTGTATGGAAATGGCTACACTAAAGGTAGTAACAAGCTTCTACAAAATAAACTAAGATCAAAGCATTAAAACTAGACTACAAGCTTGAAAAATAAACTAACTAAACTAAACTACCTACCTAACCCTTAAGGGGGGGAGAACACCTTCTGTTCCTTCTTTTTGTCTCCCAGCAAATGTCAAAGTGTGTAAGAGTTAGAATTTTTCTTGTGTTGAGGAAGGTCAGCTTTTATACTTCTTCTCGAAACCCTAGGCCCATCAGGGCCCATCAAGAGTGCCATGCATTTCTCACGTGCTCACAGCTTCAATTTGAATGCAATTTTGAATGTGATTCGGTCTCCTCAAGCAATTCGGTTTAGGCCGAATTGGTGTAATTCGAATTGTATGAGGTCTTCCTTGATCTTGAGCATGAATGTGGTGTTCTTTTATCAATTCGGTCTATGTGTAGACCGAATTGGCCTTTTCGAATTGTTGATGGCTCCTGCTTGGCTTCCTTGCTTTGAGGAAATTCGGTCTATGCAATCAATTCGGTTTAGATCGAATTGCATAGATCGAATTTCTTCTTTTCTTTTCTGCTCAGGGTCTTCTTCTTTCCATAGTGCAATTCGGTCTAGGGGTCAATTCAGTTTAGACCGAATTGCCACAGACCGAATTGGTTGCTCTGCTTCTCTTCTTCAACACTTATCTCTTTTTCTTCTTCTTCTTTTCAACAATTCGGTCTAATGAGCAATTCGGTTTAGACCGAATTGCGTATAGACCGAATTGGTCTTCAACACTTAACCAAAATTTCACTTTGTGGGATTTTCATTCTTTTTCCCATATTTTTGATTTTTTTGGGCTATTTTATTCTTTTGCCCATCTTTTCATTCCTTTTTATTTTCTTTTTCCTTTTTTCATGTTTTTGGATTCTTCTAACACAAATACAATTAAAATTGTATATTTTTGTGTCTTTCATTACCAGCTTATTTTTCTTACAAACATGCATTAATCTGTCGAATTCAACTGCTTTCTTATTAAAATAAGATGGGAATACTATCAAAATGTCCGTCTCAGAAACGGAAATGGATTGGAAATAATGGACAATTTTGGCCATTATCAACCTCCGAGATGACAACATAGATGAATTTATAATTTGCTCATATTAAACCATTATGCCTCAGAATTGAGAATCATGTTGACATGGATGCCCCGACAGTCAACGCGAAAGTCAACATCGCAATACCTTATTTCGGTGAAGGACCAAAGACGAGAGCTAGAATCAACAAGTTCATTCATGCCTTGGAGAATTATATGAAGCAAGGAAGCTCAATTGAGGAAGAACAAGAGGAAGCACACGTGGCAGCCGGCTGTTCGGCCACGTCGTCATATTTCAACATTCCCGAAAATGAAAATTCGAAGCTTGATTGGAAAGGCGACATTCTAAGGATCGCGTGGGCTTTTGAATCGCCTCAATCGGAGTTCTAGAACTCCGGGAAACGTATCCTTAACATACGCTAAATAAAGGGGTCATGAAAGGTAGACAAGAAACCATGATTTCTATTACATCTTCCTCAAACCAACCTAGTCAAGTCTAAACAACCTTAAACTAGTTTTGGATGATGTCTCATACTTTTATAATAATGATTATAAACTTAATTAAGTACTAAACATCTCTTAATGACTTCTAATCTTGTTTGAAGGTGTTAAGGACAACCGAAGAACACTTCCATGCCTTAGTCTTTTGATAAATCATTTTCCTTGCTTTGTTCCTATGCTATATCCTTAAAAGTGCTTTGTTCTTATGAATTTTTCTTGTATTTTGTAGGCATAGGGCGAGTGGAAGCATAAAGGGTAACTTTGGAAGCTCATAAACCATTTCAGCAAAGTGAGTACATCACGAGCCGAAGGGTGGTATAGCGCGAGAAACAGATCGGTATATCGCGTGAAGAATGTCGGTGCATAGCGTGAAGACGTTCGGTACATGGCGGGATTGGAAGTTTGAGTGGAAGTTACTTGACTTGCAACTTGTTGAGGAGGTCACAACTAAAGGAGGAGGAAACTTGCTACTTCTTGAGGAGGTCACATGTAACTTCCTTTGTTGACTTTTAAGGCATTAAGTGGATGAGTGTAACTTCCCTTGTAACTTGTTTACCACTTTAGAAGGTTGCACATGACTTGTGATTGGAGGTCACTTGCCCTTCCCTCCATCTATAAATAGGAGCTCATTTGTAATCTTCCACAACTCTGAATCATTTGTAAAACTTTGAGAATTTTCTCTCTTGGAATGAAGATTTCATTCTTTGTTTCTTTCAATTTTTGACACTTGTGAAGGGTGAGAAAATGAGAGATGTTTAGCCTACATGAGGGCGTGAAATCGGGTGAAGCTTGGAGTAGCTTTGTTCATGGAGACGAGGAATGGACGTCCTCGGGTTCCCTCGGTCGATTGCACGATTTGGAGTGGATGAGACCATGTAGAAGGCATTGGTTGCTTCCATCGATTTTGTTGTCAAGAGGCTAAGTCCACTATCCGTTTTCAATTCCGCACTATTTTCTCTTTTTCCATCGGATCGCAACTCTCAATCTCTTATCTCTTCTCCGCTTAGGATATATTTGCGATTCGACTTTGTTGATGTTTTGTGATCATCCATAAGGATACATGGCATTAGTTTTAAATTGTGTATCAGAGCATGGTATGGATTGATCATTCGTTTATTTTCGTTTAGATATCATAAAAATACCAAAATTTTTTTTCGTGATTTCCATTTGTTTGCGTTCTGCTACTGTTTTGCCGTTTTTCCGCATCATTTCTTATTCAAATCTGGTGTTTCTTGTGCCTATCGTCAAATTCAGCTCGTGAACTTCAATTTAGGCACTTGAATGACTTGTTGTAGTTACACATTGCTTGAGATATCGTCGATTTGAAAATTCTGTCATCTTGTCAATTTTGTGCAATTTTGTTTGCTTGACCTCTAAGTGTTACAAGTTATTTCCTTGTATTCAATTGCAATATTTTGAGTGATTGACATTGTTGAAAGTAGTTCATATGCATCACTTGTTGAAAATTGAGATGCAATTGTATGCTTGAGACGAATTGGTCATATCGGGAGTTGGCACATCAAGTTGGAGAATCGACATCTCATAGTCGGGAATTGTTACTTGTGTTGTTTTGGACCCAAAGCTCACGCTTTGACAATCCAATTCACACTTAAAAACAACAAGCTTAACGCTTTGTTACTTGGACAAGCTTCTCGCTTTGTTCCTTGGACAAACGTTCACGCGTTGTTCTTTCAAAATCTACACTTTGATTCTACGCCGAAGGTTTGAACCTATACTTAGCCAAAAAAATTCAAGCCTCGCTCCACGCGATGTCATCACAAGCCTCGCTTTGTTAAATATGTGAGCAACACAACTTGATCTCTCCATTCCACACGTTCCTCGTGTTGTTCACTTTGAAGCCGCGAGTTTCGTTCCTCGCTTTGTTACCGCGAGCCTCACTACATGCGTCTCGCCTTGTTCTCGCTACACGCGCCTCGCCTTGTTCTTGCTACACGTCTCGCCTTGTTCTCGGTTACGATTGTAATTTCGTACATTGTTGATTGGTTGTACTTTCTTTCACGCCTTATTTTGTTTGGTTGTAAGTTGTTACTTTGTAACTACTAGGCCAAATAAAAAGGCTATATCAAAAAAAATTAATACTTGAAAAGGCAACACTCAACAACGTCTATAGCAAAATTTGAGTTGTTGGAAAAGGCACTCTCATTGTTGAAAAGCCGAGAGCTTGATAAAAAAAAAAGAATATTATAAAGCGGGTTGCCTAGTAAGCTTTGTAAGCATTGTAAACATTTGTTCTTTTGTTGTATTTTGGTTGAAGGTTACTTTCACCGCCGGAGTTACTATTCCTCACCGGAAGTTACTGTTCATTCGCCGGAGTTACTGTTCACGCATCGGATCAACGTACATTGCATTGATTTTGAATACTTGTGTGCATCATTCTCTTTCACTTGTTAATTTGCTTGGAATTTGCATGCTTGTATCACTTCCGCGCTTATTTTTTATTGAGTCGAGCTTTGATATAAGATTCATATCCTAGTGCGTACGTCTATCAAGCACTCAACACTCCAAAAGAGGGCTTGGGGATTGAAATTCTAAGTCACCGCTTGAACTTACTACTCCTAGCGGACGCCGAAGAGTGTTTGTGCGATCATACCAAAATACACGAGTGAAACCTTACCACTTGAGTGAGATCCATTTTATTTCTAACACTCTATATCAGATAGCATATTTCTACATTCTTTTGTAGGTGCATTATGGCAACTATGGAGGATTTAATGACGGTCATTACATCTTTGGGTGTAAAGATGGACTCTAAAAAAGGAGAATTGCAAAATGAAATTGGCCAAGTCAAAGGAGATATGTTGCGTTACCAATCGAATTTGGAGAAAAGGATGAATGCACATCTTCGAAATATAGAAGAAGCCGCGCACGCACAAATCCGAGAAGTTATGGGGACCACTAGTAAATCTACTCCCATAGGAAAAAGACCGGGTAAAGAAATTGACTTGGAAAGTGATGAAGAAGACTCACCTCGAGTTTCACACGATGAAGAATCACCAAGTCATAATAGAACGAAGGTTTTTAGAAATGTCACGCGACAAGATGAAGAGGTTAAAGGAATTAAATTTTCTATTCCTTCTTTCAAAGGTACTAATGATCCCAACGAATTTCTTGAATGGCAAAGCCGTATGGAATTTATATTTGCTTGTCACAACTACACCGAACGGAAGAAGCTTCAATTAGCTATTGTCGAATTTAAAGAGTATGCAGTTACGTGGTGGGAGAAAATGCAAAAGGATTGTGTTAAATTAGGATTAGAACCAATTAATACTTAGGGAAGTTTGATTAGGAGATGGAGCATCGATTCGTGCCTCCTACGTATAAGAGACAATTGCTTCGGAAGTTGGAATCTTTAACACAAGGATCCAAAAGTGTTGATGAGTATTACAAAGAGATGGAGACCTTGATGTTACGAGCTCAAATCATTGAAGATGAAAAAAGTACCATGGCACGCTTCATGGAAGGTTTGAGAAAAGAGATCATGGAAATCGTGGATTTGTATCCCCACAAAACCATCGAAGAGTTAGTCAATTTAGCTATCAAGACCGAACGCAATGTCAAGAAAAGACATCCCACAAACTTCAAGAGCAACACGAATAGCAAGACTACCAATTCATGGGGATCGAAACCATGAAATAATGGGTGCCAAAAGTGGGCTATCCCAAAGCCGTTCGACAAACCGAATGAGTTTCCTAAAGAGGATAAGCCGAAGACATTCAATAAAGCAAAGGATGTTACTTGCTTTAAGTGTCAAAGGAAGGGACACAATGCTAATGAGTGCCCTAACGAGAGAAAAGTTTTTGATAAAAAAAATGGCGTCATGAGGAATATTGTGATTTTACAAGACGGAGGAATGACCTTCCTTTCGGATAGTGAACCGGTAAAGAGGAAAACGGGGAAGGTGAGAATGAGTATGATTGTGATTGTGAATATGAAGATGATGATCCTATACAAGAATTTGATCACGTCGGACAAATTGAAGATGAACTCTCTATCGTTGCTATGAGGTCCTTAAGTGCATTAAAGGAAAAGGCTGATGGGGATCGTATTAAGGATCAAAGGGAAAATTTCTTTCATACAAAGTGCAAAATCATGGGACACATGGCCGCGGTTATAGTCGACAACGGGAGTTGTACAAATCCCGTGTCTTGGGACGTCATTGATAAATGTGGAATCAAATCGAGCCCACATCCGAAACCGTATCACTTGCAATGGATGAACCAAGGTGGAGAAATGAAAGTCACCAAGCAAGCACTTGTTCCTATATGCATAAGTTCCAATGAAGAAGACGTGCTTTGTGATATCATCCCTATGACCGCATGTCATATACTTCTTGGGCGACCTTGGCAATCGGATCATGGAGTATCTATGATGGCAAGCTCAATACGATCCGATTCATGCACAAAGGGAAGAGGATCGAGATTTCATCATTGTCTTTAAAGAAAGTGAGAGCGGATCAAGAGAAGCTTAAGGCTAAGATTAAAGCCAAAACTAAAGCTAAAGCTAAAGCAAAGGGCGAAAGTTCATCATCACTGATGCTTACGTCGATAAAAGAGTTGAAGCATGAGCTATCACACACTCCACAGGGAAGTATTTTTCTTATGGTTTGTAAAGATGTCGTTACTTCTAACGAACATGGTACTTCTTTGTATAATTTTCCTATTTCTTTTGCTAGGATGCTTAAGGAAAATCGAGATGTCTATCCCGAAAAGCTACCTGCGGGATTACCACCTATTAGAGGCATTGAACATAAGATCGATTTTACACCAGGATCTTCAATTCCAAATAGGCCAGCCTATAGGATGAATCCAAAAGAGACAAAGGAAGTACAAAATCAAGTCCAAGAGCTTTTGGATAAAGGATGGGTTCGAGAATCGATGTCACATTGTGCGGTGCCCGTGTTACTCGTTCCTAAAAAGGATGGCTCATGGAGAATGTGTGTCGATTGTAGGGTGGTAAATGCTATAACCATTAAATACCGACACCCTATACCACGATTAGACGACATGTTGGATGAGATAAATGGAGCGGTCATCTTTTTTAAGATTGATCTTTGGAGTGGCTACCACCAAATTCGCATGGAACCAGGTGATGAGTAGAAAACTGCATTCAAAACAAAACTTGGTTTGTATGAATGGTTGGTAATGCCATTCGGCTTTACTAATGCTCCTTCTACCTTCATGCACTTAATGAATCATACTTTGAGAGAATATATTGGTAAATTTGTGGTTGTTTACTTTGATGATATTCTGATATATTCTAGGTCCGAAGAAGAGCATGTTGAGCATGTGAGACAAGTTTTTGGAAAGCTTCGGGAAGCTCAACTCTACGCTAATTTTAAGAAATGCATCTTTCATACTAATGAGGTTATTTTCCTTGGTTTTGTAGTAAGCAAGGATGGTTTGAAAGTTGATCATGAAAAGGTAAAGGCCATACAAGAATGGACCGCGCCTACTAATATTGGAGAAATTCGAAGATTTCTTGGCATGTGTGGTTACTTTAGGCGTTTCGTGCCTAATTTTAGCATCATTGTCGCGCCTGTTACTTCACTTTTGAAGAAGGACGCCGCGTACATATGGAAGCCACATCATCAGGAAGCATTTGAGCTTTTAAAGTCTAAATTGATTAGTGCACCTATACTTGCATTGCCAATTTTGATATTCCTTTTGAACTTGAATGTGACGCTTCAGGTAAAGAAATGGGGGCCGTGCTACTTCAAGATGGAAGAGCTGTAGCATATCATAGTGAGAAATGGGGCGGAGCTGCTCTTAATTATCCAACCTATGATAAAGAGCTCTATGCTATTGTGCGAGCCTTACGGACTTGGCAACACTATCTCATGGGACGGGAATTCACTATCCACACGGATCATGAAACTCTCAAACACTTGAAGAGCCAAGGGCAAGTGACTAAAGGACATGCAAGATGGATTGGATTTATTGATACTTTTCCCTACATCATAAAGTATAAAAAGGGTAACGAAAACATAGTGGCTGACGCACTATCAAGAAGGTTTGCTTTAATTTCTTACGCTACTACGCATTTACTTGGGTTTGATCATATTAAAGGACTGTATGCTAATGATCAAGATTTTGGAGATATTTGGTTTTAATGTGAAACACATAGTTTTGAAAGTTTGTACAGGTTTCAAGGATATCTCTACCAAGGGAATAAGCTTTGTATTCCTAAATGTTCTTTAAGGGAACTTCTTATTCAAGAAGTACACGGAGGAAGTGTAATGGGACACTTTGGTGTCAACAATACTATGGAAATACTTGGTGAGAAATTTTATTGGCCGAGCATGAAAAAGGATGTTGCTGCATACATTTCTTAATGTATCACATGTCTTAAGGCCAAATCTACGCTTAAACCGCATGGGCTGTACAAGCCATTGCCGCCACCTGAAGGGCCTTGGCTAGATATTAGTATGGATTTTGTACTTGGTTTACCTAGAACAGACGCGCTAAAGGTTCTATCTTTGTTGTGGTTGACAGGTTTTCCAAAATGGCTCACTTTATCCCATGCGCTAGGACCAACGACGCTCACCATGTGGCTAAGATTTTATTTAAAGAGGTAGTACGTTTACATAGGGTACCAAAATCGATTGTCTCAGACTGCGATGCTAAATTCGTAAGTTACTTTTGGAAGTCATTATGGCATGAGATTGGTACCAATTTGTTATTTTCTACTTCTTACCACCCACAAACCGATGGTCAGACAGAATCAGTCAATCGGGTCTTGGGTAATTGCTACGCATTATTGTGCATAGTAATAGTAAGAGTTGGGATGAATATTTACCATATATAGAGTTTGCTTATAATCGCCATATACATAGTGCAACTCATATGTCACCTTTTGAAGTCGTTTATGGCTTTAACCCTCTTACTCCTACTGATTTGTTGCCATTGCCACGCAATGAGCATATGAATGTTAATGGCAGAGATCGTACTAGAGCTATAAAGGAGATGCATAAGAATGTCAAGGAGAGCCTTGAGAAATCAGCCGCTACTTATGCTGAGTATGCAAATCGAGGGAAGAAAGAATTGGTCTTAAACCCCGGTGATTGGGTATGGGTACATATGAGGAAGGAAAGGTTCCCAAAGCAACGACGCGACAAGTTATCTCCAAGAGGAGATGGAGCTTTCAAAGTGCTTGAACGAATCAACAACAACCCTTATAAGTTGGAGTTGCCCGGTGATTATAATATAAATGCTACATTCAATATTGCTGATCTTTCTCTATTCGACAGGGCTGACGAAGAGCAAGAACGGCTGATGGCTCAACCTTCACAAGGGGGAGGGGATGATATGGATGCCCCGACGGTCAACGCGAAAGTCAACATCGCAATACCTTATTTCGGTGAATGACCAAAGACGAGAGCTAGAATCAACAAGTTCATTCATGCCTTGAAGAACTATATGAAGCAAGGAAGCACAATTGAGGAAGAACAAGAGGAAGCACACGTGGCAACCGGCTGTTCGGCCACGTCGTCATATTTCAACATTCCCGAAAATGCAAATTCGAAGCTTGGTTGGAAAGGCGACGTTCTAAGGATTGCGTAGGCTTTTTAATTGCCTCAATCGGAGTTCTAGAACTCCGGGAAACATATCCTTAACATACACTAAATAAAGGGGTCACGAAAGGGAGACAAGAAACCATGAGTTCTATTACATCTTTCTTAAACCAACCTAGTCAAGTCTATACAACCTTAAACTAGTTTTGGATGATGTCTCATACTTTTATAATCATGATTATAAACTTGATTAAGTACTAAACATGTCTTAATGACTTCTAATCTTGTTTTGAAGGTGTTAAGGACAACCGAAGAACACTTCCATGCCTTAGTCTTTTGATAAATCATTTGCCTTGCTTTGTTCCTATGCTATATCCTTAAAAGTGCTTTGTTCTTATGACTTTTTCTTGTATTTTTAGGCATAGGGCGAGTGGAAGCATAAAGAGTAACTTTGGAAGCTCATAAACCGTTCATATAGCGCGAGAAGCAGATCGGTATATCGCGTGAAGAATGTCGGTGCATAGCGTGAAGAAGTTCGGTACATGGCGGGATTGGAAGTTTGAGTGGAAGTTACTTGACTTGCAACTTGTTGAGGAGGTCACAACTAAAGGAGGAGGAAACTTGCTACTTCTTGAGGAGGTCACATGTAACTTCCTTTGTTGACTTTTAAGGCATTAAGTGGATGAGTGTAACTTCCCTTGTAACTTGTTTACCACTTTAGAAGGTTGCACATGACTTGTGATTGGAGGTCACTTGCCCTTCCCTCCATCTATAAATAGGAGCTCATTTGTAATCTTCCACAACTTTGAATCATTTGTAAAACTTTGAGAATTTTCTCTCTTGGAATGAAGATTTCATTCTTTCTTTCTTTCAATTTTCGACACATGTGAAGAGTGAGAAAATAAGAGACGTTTAGCCTACGTGAGGGCGTGAAATCGGGTGAAGCTTGGAGTAGCTTTGTTCGTGGAGACGAGGAATGGACGTCCTCGGGTTCCCTCGGTCGATTGAACGATTTAGAGTGGATGTGGCCATGTAGAAGGCATTGGTTGCTTCCATCGATTTCGTTGTCAAGAGGCTAAGTCCACTATCCTTTTTCAATTCCGCACTATTTTCTCTTTTTCCATCGAATCGCAACTCTCAATCTCTTATCTCTTCTCCGCTTAGGATATATTTGTGATTCGACTTTGTTGATGTTTTGTGATCATCCATAAGGATCCATGGCACATGTTGTTTTTGTCATTATGTGAGGCTTGGCAACCCTCCTGTTATGTGGTTGAACATAGAACCTGTTGTTCTTGGCGTGTGTTGGTTGGATCGAGCAAATAATTGCTCCGACTTATGTAATGATTGCAATTATGTGAGGCGTGGCAAACCTCAGTCATGCGTGTACATTGTTTTGGGATTCATTCGGGTGAGTTATTTTGGATTTATTCCTTGTGCTTGATATGGGATTTATTCCTTTATCTGGATTTGACGATGTAGGGATATTCAGCTAATATCCCGGGTCTGTGTGTTGTGCGAGTTGCACGTTTCGGCAATTGGGCGTGTACCCTGTGCCATGACCCGCTAGACGCCGCTCTGGTTAATGTAGACTATCCGGCCCCATCACTCTTAGTGTTTGCCTTGCGTAGGTCGTTCGTTCATGGCGAAGGTGATGTTGACGGGCAGTTTATTGTGTATGGAAGAGTGTTGTGACCTCTTGCCAATGATGACTGCCGACCATAGTTATTAGGATGTGCGCTTATGATTTTTAGGATAGATAGACACTTAGGTCATCTCATTCATTCCATCATAGTATAAAATTTTGTGATTGCAGTGGTTAAATCATCGATATGGGTCGGTGTGATAGTTTACATTTTATCATCTTGTTTTATTTAATTTAGTTATGGTTTAAGTTGTGGTTGATATTTTCCCTCTTTCCTCATTATTCTTTACCTTCCTCAATACCAGTATGTTGGGACCAGCTGATCAAGCTGGCCAAAATGAGGAAAAGGAAGGAACTCGGTCATGGAGACTGGGTCGGATTCGGCAGAAAAGCCATTTTGATGAACCGGGTTTATTTGAGTATGAATTGAGCTGAAAATCCATAGGTTGAACTCGGCAGAAAAACCAATTCAAATTCGGCAGAAAAAGCCATAGGCTGCATTCGGCTAAAAAGCCATAGGCTTGAATTCGGCTGAAAGTTGAAAGATGGGTCGGTTACAGAGGCATAGGCTGGAAGAGATTATTTTCAGGGGAGCGGTTATTTTATCCAGTGGGAAATTTTCTCAAGACATCTATAAATACCCCAACTCATGGAGAAGAAAGACACCTCTTAGTCAACCCCCAATTTACTCTATCTTTGTACTTTACTTTTTCAGTACCTTTATTGCTTTATTTACAGCTTTCCTTTACCGCTTTCCTAGATGTAGCTTAGATCTAGTAGTTCTATCATTGAGTTCGCCGTTGCTCCTTAGCAATCGGTAAATTCTTTGATTCCTATAGTGTATCATTGAGTTAACCGTTGTTCCTTAGCAACCGGTAAACTCTTTGTTTCCTATAGCATCATCATCGAGTCAGCCGTTGCTCCTTAGCAACCGGTAGATTTTCGATAGCTTTGACAAAGAGCTAGCCGTCATTTCTGAGTGACCGGTAAGCTCCTTGTTGGATCGATTTACCCAATGAATTAGCCGCTTCCCCTTGGTCGACGGTAGATTCATTTCCCAGACTCCAGATCTGAGGTGTATCCGTTCGATTATAGAGAGATCCATGAGATTTGGACTTCCTGCGTTCTGGCCGCATATTCAATTTTTGTGTATTTACATCAAGAGCACGGGTATCGCGCTTGATTATCAAAAATTCCCAGCTGATTGGACTTCCTGCATTCTGGTCGCATATTCAGTTAGTTGAGAATGTACAATAACTCCATATCTGTAATTGTATCATTTTCCTTGATATTCTGTTGTAATTGAAGTCAGATTGTTGTTTCTGGAATGATTGCTTCTTATTGGGAAAAAATAACTCTAATTGCGTTCCAGAATGAGAAAGATGGGACGCAAATTGACATGGCGGGGCCCACACCAAAGGAATAGATTTATTCATATTATTTTGAGTGCCCAGCCAATTATTCATGAGATAAGCCAACGGTTGCAGTTCATTGGGGCCGATTTTCATCCCAATTGGCCACCCGGCTATTGTTTCAATCACCCGGCTCATTCAATCAGCCGTTTACTATTTTTTTTATGGGCGCATTTTCTCTAAGTCTAATTCGAACCCGAGCCGGTTTGATCCCTTTCCGGCCGCTTCCCTTGAAGAGAAAAAGGTCCTTGGACGGTCCGATTTTTGGCCGCTCCAACACAGTACTGACTCCCTGTTGTTTTTCTTTTTTAGATACTACGAGGATGGCGTAGTGCATTGGGCATATTGTAGGTTTGAGGATGAGCGAATGTAATTTAGTTCATTTAAATGGTCCTTACATATGTACTTAATTAAAGCTGTTATGTTGATACTTATATGTTATTTATACTACCTTGAATTGTGAATACATTTAGAAAAAGGCCGGTGAGCCTTAGTTGAGTTACGACTTTTGTCTGTTTATGGTTTATTTATTATCCTATTATTATGAGATTAGTATCAGGGCAATAGCCTGAATATGTAATTAAACTGTTGTGTTTATACTATATTCGTAGTGTGGTTGGATTTTCTGATTTTACTGGTATCCGGTTTCATGTTACAGACACTAAGTTGAATGGCCAACAACTTAGGTGATGTAGCACGGCAGTGACGTCATTGAAATTTTTGGTGTAAAATTTTCGGGCGTTACAAACTAATACTTAGCATTTTTCTTTTCTTTTTTTTTTCCTTCTTTTTCTCCTTTTTTTCTGGTGTTATGTCTTCATTGTGACACTGATTCATTTGCTGACAACAAAATCATCATGATACACTCATTATTTCCCATTTGAACTGAAAGTTTTTAGCATCGCTGAAATTTGTTAGTTGCGTTGTTGAAAGTGATTGTTGAACTGCAAATAAGATAAGTAATTAGAGCAGTATCTAATAGGGACTGGTTTGAGTAAGTTATACATGATGAGGATGATGATAGGTTGAATGTGATCATCATGTCCAAAAATGTGATATTTGTAAATGTAAACGGATTGAATTATCAATTTGTTCAGGATTAAAGAGGGTGTTCGTCTGTTTTTGCACAGGGCCCCAACCCATTTTCTAAAATTTACTTTATTTTAATTTTAACTTTTTCTATTCTTTTCATGTTTCTTTTTTCTTTCAATTTGATATTCCTTCTTTTCAATTTATAGTCAACTCTGGGTCCAATGTGGCATGGAGATATCCGGTTATTCACCAAACACTAAAAGAAATTCGCGGCAAGGCGACGAATTTGGCGGGGAAATTTTATTGAAGTCGTCGCCTAAAACTTCGTTGTCTGACGGATTTCTTCGCTTTATTCGTCGTCTAGAGTGCTAGGCGACGAACAAGGCGACAAAATCCTTTCGACGTCACATACCCGCAAAATTCTTGTAGTGAAAATATGTAGTCCACTCTTGTCCGCCAAGAATTTGAATTGAAGTTTTTTTATTTTTATTTTTATTTTTTATTTTCTTGTGTAAAGAATTATGTAGGGATTTGATCCATTTTTGGTGTATAGGCAGTTTTTTGGGTGCATAAATTAAATTTTTTGGGTTATATATATATATTTTAATATTTTGGTGTTATATATTTTATATAAACTGAAGATCGAATTATAATAACTTTTTAAAATATCATAAGTGAGGCTGATAATATCTAATATGATATAAAGTATCTTATAGAATAGGGTTATCGAAAATGATTAGACGGTGTTGTTATACAAAAGCCAAGCCAATTAAATTTGTTAATACACATTACACAAGGACGGTGGTCGGGAGGGTTTGCGTACCAGGCCAGAAAATTTCAACACCAATACAATTCTAGTTTCTACTGATTAATTTCCCAATAGATCCACACATGACCGATTGTTAGTATATTCAATTATTTGACACAATTGGTTTGGGGTATTAATTCAATCTTTGTTCTTTCATTACCGGCTTCAATTTTATATGCTGATTAATTTTTTGTCTGGGTCACACAACAATTTGTTTGTATTCATCATACATATTGGAGAAGCGAATTGGATTTTAGCATATTTGAGCAATGAATATGTTAATTCATTGTAGCACATATTTTATGAGCAGATTGGTTTGAATATGCTCAAATCTCATCTCCATCAAGGTGTTCTTGTCCTACAAGATGTCCCTTTTTATCATCTCCAAACACTAACATAGCCTCCGTCGATTTCCTTCTAATGCTTGAGGAAGTCTTTGTTTTCTGTTATGTGCCTTAGCTTGAACACCCACTGTCAAAGTACCAAGTTGCCTTTCTGCTATTTTTATTAGCAGACATGAGTGCAACATTAAAAACAGGTCTCCGTTCAAGCAAGTCTTCAACCAGCCTGTGACCAGTGTAACGTAATTCGCTCATTAAACTGTCGAATTGCGATCGGTTCGCTCGAACCGAAACGGGGTTCGATAGCGATTTTATTCGCTTGAATTCGAGAATCAATTCGGTGAAATGAGCGAATTGAAACAAACACAGAGGCAAGGGAGCAGGAGCGGCGGACCGGCGGACCAGGGTCAGCGCTCGCGACTTGTGAAGTGAAACCAGTCGGGGCAGCGGGGAGAGCCGCGGTGGGGAAGAGAAGAACTGAGGTTGAGGCGCCGCCGGCAGAACATAAAGAAGAAATTAGGGTTTAGGGCAAACAGCGGGAGAAGGAGGGGGAAGGAGGGGGAGGAAGAAGATGAACAGTATCTTTGCTTAGTCTTTTTTCGAAGCACAGAAAATCAATTAATCTATGCAGTCAATTAGGACCCCTTTAGTCTCCTCACGCTATTCAAGATTTTTGTCTGTTTCCAAGTTTATCTTCCCATTCCCACCGCCCACTTAAAAACTTTTGTTTCTTTTTTCTTTTTAAATTTTCTTTTCATCATGTATACCTAATACCCTAAAAATTGAGGATAAAAATAATAATTTTTTTGCTGTGCATTTTTTGGGGAAACAAAAATAAATATTGAATGGGAGAGTATAGCAAAAAAAATATTGAATGGAAGAAAAAATTAAGAATTAATTATAGAATTATAAAAAAAATCTAATCGAATCAAAACATCGAATTATGATTCAGAAAAGCGAATTGAAGCAGTATACCCCTAGCGAATCAAAAAAAATTTAACTAGCAAATTGCGAATCGAACTACTTCCCTCGTATCGAAGCGAATTCCGAATTATGTGACACTGCCTGTGACACATGTTCGACTTGTGTCCAGCTAGCTTACAGTAATTACACATCAATGGGACACATGATATTCCCATTCCATTGACAAATTTCTTTGCATTACTGAGAATGGTCCTTTTATCCTTTCCTCTGACATGATCTAAAAGAATTCATCCAAGTCCTTGTCTATCTTCATGTGACTTTCCAAGCAGCAATGTCATCAATTAACTTGGCTTTTCCTTTATTCATATTGGTGAGAATTTCCTTATACTTTGCAAGCTTCTCATTCAGTTCAATAAGTTCAACAACCAGCAGATCATGTTTTTCTAAGAGCTGTTCCCTGATCACCAAAAGCAACTATGTTCCGACCTCAAGTTCTAATAATACCTTTTTAGACAATGTCTCCGATTCTATAACAAGGTTATCTCTCTCATCCATCAGATCATTGTTTTACTTCCTTAGATTTCGGGTTACAACCTTAAGCTCCTCACATTCAGTCATTGAGATTTCAAAAATGTCTCTCAAAAGATTCCTCTTATAACTCTGCGGGTCTTTCAAAGCTCTCTGTCTATTTCCGGTTGGAAGATGAACACCCTTCATTAAGCAAAGCGGTATTAGCAAAGTCAGAATTTTTACCTAATTTAGAGTAGTTGTCTCAACACTGTCTGAATCCCAGGTTCCATGTGCAGGTCAAAGCAACACCATGTCCATTATGCTGATCATCGATGGAAGAAGCTCCTGGAACCCTAAGGAATGTTAATAATTACAAAATGGCAAAGCAGTCGTTGGAGTGGGAGTATTTTTACGGAACAAAACCCCAAATCATCCACCACAATTTTCGTTCGTTTCTCAAATGGTCCAATAATTGTGCAGTTCACTTAATCCATCCAATATATTTGCTAATTCTCGCCAAAATCATCCCATCCCATAATTGAGAAACGGACGAAAGTTTTAGGATGATTAACTTGTTAATCCTGGCCACACGCGTCAGCCTGGGAGATTATTAATTAACCTCGGATTGGATAATTTTGGCGAGGATTAACAAATATATTTGATAGAAAGTGAGACTATTTGATATACAGACAAAAGTTGTAGAATAATTTGAACTTTTTTTTTTCCGTATTTTTACAATAGTTAGAAACTAAATGTGTAGGGCCTCCAGTAATATATTTCATGGGCCAGAGACAAGTGGGTTGAGAGGATAAATGGACCAGTATTGCTAACAACACACCTGTTAATTAGTACTCCTTCTGTCCCAACTAACTTGTCTTGTTTGACCTGCACACAATCCAATTCAATTTTTTAATGGTTAATATCTTAAAATATATACAACTAAAAATTATATAAAATATATATTCTAAAACTATACGATTAGACGAATCTAACAAGACCTAACTCGACTATTTTATTCAAATATACATTTGCTATAGAATTGAGTCAAAGTTGAATAATGAACAGTGTCAAAAAGTCAAACAAGACACATATGGTGGGACGGAGGGAGTAGTATTTCTCATCCATCCACTAATTTTGTCTCATTTTCTTTTAATCCGTATTGTCTCATTTTATTTTCCGAAAATAATTAAATACAAACTTACTCCTGTTATATCACATGAATAAATAAATTTATTAAAATTTCAAACACAACTATCATATCACACATAAATAAATCAATTAAAAGTTCAAATTCATTACAATTAAATCACATAAATTCATAATTTATCCCGACTTTAATACTAACATACCCTTATATTAATACTAACTATTCCATATAAAATATTGTGCCAAAAATTTTGGAACACTTTAAATGGGAAGGGGGAAGTAACAAACATCTTATTGTGTACCAATTCAAAAAAGAATAATAATAATAACAAAAGTAAGCATCTTATCATGGGTCCGTTTAAAGGAACAAAGAAAATGTCATACTCCTTAAGCTGAAGAATTTCAGCGTACTCCAATTTCTCAATATTCCAGACAGTACGCATGATGAATACAGACAAATTGTTCGGAGGGTCAGACAAAATAGTCAGCATAAAATTAAATGTGGAAAAGTAACGAAAGGCGTTAATTTCGGTGAATATGGACAATGGGATTATGGGAAAGCCAATATTCTCGAAGATGATCAATTTGGGAAAACAAAGGTAAGTATGTGGTGGAGGTGGACTGCAGTTATTGTGTCATTGATCATCATATATAATAGTATAACATGGACGGGTTCGGTTACGGGGCTGAATCAATATATTCAGCCCCTTGCTGCATGGTCTGGAAACAAGTAGGAGTGGTGCTAAGTGGACATATGACATACCTTATCATTTATTGCAATCAAAATATGGATGAAAGACATTCAAAGTAACGAAATCAACAATTTCTACTCATTACTGCGGCAATCGTGGGAATTATAAAATTCCATTAAAATAAAATAAATCATATAAGTTGATTAGCCATAAATACACAATTACATTTAATATTGATTAAATTAAATTATTCTTATCCTAATCAGCTAATATTATCCCATTTCCCATTGACAATTTAAGGCCTACCTCTCATATATACATTGTGCTATTTAACAATTAATTTAATTGGACTATATGTGTGATAATTCCACATTTGTCCTCTGCTCATGATTGTATGACATTTTTTATGCAGTTTGTTATTTAAATTTTTTTAACTTTTCAGATGCTGTAATGGGTATGGTCTGGAAAATGGAACGAGATAGTGTTAGTGTTGTTCTTGCATTTTTTTTCATGTAGCAAACTCAGTGGGCAGTGATGGTATGCATTTTTTGGTTTTAAATTACTGCTTTTGGCGGAGGTATTTTAAGGATGCTAATGGACATGATAAGGTTAAGACACAACTCAAGACATCACATCAAACTAATTTCGCAATCACAAAATAATTCACCCATCAGCACACATTGCGCATCACACTAAACTATGGGATTGCAATAATCACAACCAGTACAATTAAGCACCCAAAGCACAACACACCATACTTATTACGCATAGCCAACAACACCAATTGTTTATGAGTAATGCGCGACAGGATGCAAAAAACACTAAAATAATTCTGCATAACATAGCCAACACACCACGGGACTGCAATAAGCACAACAACAAGTTTATTTAAGCACACCTATAACACACCTCCGTACAGATATATCCCTCAACAAATTAAGCACCAACATATCACATTACGGTCTTCGATTAAGCACAACAGCTATTATATTCAAGCATAAACATGAGAATTATATTTAAGCACATGATGATAAATAAATTAGCACATGATGACAAATAAACAATCACACTAATGGATACAAACAAATGTCACTCAACAAATTATAAGCACCAACACATCACACGACGATATTCAATTAAGCACAACAACTATTATATATAAACACAAGCACGACAATTATATTTAATCACATGATGCCAAATAAATTAGCACATGATAGACAAATAAACAATCATATTAATGGATACAAACAGATTCCATCAACATATATTTGGATATTGGAATATACAATGTCAAATTTGTTAAGATTGTTCTATTGCGAACCATTGGCTAACTAGATAGAATATGTCGATAATGAACAACGATATATTATTTGGCCAGAGGAAGAACTGGTGAAAATGGATGAAAAGAATTGCACAGGCTACATGATTCGGAATCAACAACAGAGGAATATTTTATCTATTGATGGGCATTCAAAAATGATTTTTATTGCCTCCGCCGCCGCCGCTCCTCCCGCCTCCGTAAGATCCACCAAAGCCTCGTTGCTCAGATGCAGCCTCAGGCCCAGTGGCGTTCAACGTCTTAGCGCGGCCATTGCTGCCGTCGTCCATAACAAATTCCACCACCTCCCTTTCACCGAGGCGATGAAAATCGTTGGATTTGATTACCGATTGGTGAACAAAGAGATCATCGCTTCCAAAAAAGTTAAAAAACAGCACCCGAAAACAATCAAAAAATCCTTCAAAAGCGCCGACCTCCGACGAACTTGAAAAGGGCCGGCGACCTCCGTCAGAAACAACTCGCACAGGGGTGCGCGGGCTCCACTTTGGGGGATGCACTGCATGGCAGTGGCTAGGGCAGTACTATATTCCGGAGTTTATGGGTGCTGCGGCTTATACAAGCCTAAAACCGAAATGGCCGAGCGGTTGGGGATGGCCGGATGGGTGTGGGTGAAGACAAAAAAATGGGGGTTTGATACTCTAGCAAGAAAGGGAATGGAAATGGGGAAATGATTTGGGTCAATGCTAGCACAAAAGAAAATAATACTTACTAAATGATTTTCTTCCTTACTAAAATAGACTGGACCGGGTTACTGTCCTGAAAGCTTTCTTTCCGTGTTTGTTGAAGTGATGATTACCTCAAAAAAGTGTTGAATAGTTTACTAAAAATTTGTTAAATCTATATTTTCAATATTAATTGATTAATATCAAAAATATTTATTTAGTATATTGAGTGGATATTCATAACCAAAATTTCCACTTCAGTCCGCAGTATAAGCGATGGAATCAAGGACAATGACAGGAGACAAAATATTTTATACAATCTCAAGATCTTACACACACAGATGCAATCCAAATTCCTCAGACATAAAAATGTACTACACGTCACAGTCGTGCCCCAATTGTCCCCATAGAAAATATTTTTTGATCGAGGACTCGTTACTCTCCAGGCCTTCAAAGGAGAATACAAGTATTAAAAACAAAATCAGGGAAGCAAACCAAAAAGCCAAAAGAGGAATAAGTGGATTCTGTAGTGAACTCACTTGTTTGTTCGAAATTTAGATGACATAATGGTTGAATCTTAATCACATTTAAAATTTGTTATTGTTAAAAAAAAATAAAAATGTTATTGATGTGGATGGGGCTAAATTGGGCATTCCTTGTATTGAACGTGAAAGCTATGATTTCCCAAAATCATAGTAGAAAACAGTAAGATAAAGATAAAACGATGAATTAAATTACTGAACATTTACAGGTAGAACCAATGGGAACCTAAAAACGAGGAAATTTACTAGGTGGAATTATTATAGAACACAAGAACCTAAAAAAAAGAATAACAAAATTAAAAAAATTAAAAAATCTATAATTTTTGTTGGGCGTTTGCCCATGCATTGATTATTGTTGGTTTGGCTCAGTGGCGATGTAGAGTGTGAGGATCGGAAGGGCCAGCTATAATTCTATAATTTATTTTTTCTGACAATATATATAATAAGTAATATGATACTTTCTTCGTTCTTTTTTAAGTGACACATGGGGTTTTTGTCAATGTTCATTGAATAACTTTAATTTGAGTTTTTAATATATAGTTATATAAGATAAATTATAGTCAAATGAGATCTTGTTGGATTCGTTTATTCGCATAGATTGAAAATATCAAATTTTCATAATTTTTACATATATGCAATTTGAGTTATTGATGATTAAAAGTATGTATTAGATTGCGTGAAATATGAGTTCATGTCATTTAAAAAAGAACGGAAGAAGTATTAAATAGAAAATTCATTATAAATATTTTACTTTTACATTATGTACGGCAATCGTAAATTACAAGTCGATTTTTTTGAAAATATTATAAAAGCTTTTAATTTTCAATGTAGCATACTAATGAGTCACTAAAAAAATCATCTCCCATTGTGTTACGCAATTCTCTCTTAATAAATTTCAATGCAGGAAAAGATCTTAACAATATTTGAACCGTAGTAGTCGTAATAGGTAGGACCATGCAATTCTAATATACTGTATATCATAAGCCTGTAAAACATGCTCTCCACAGTCTATTTACAACTTTATATAATGGGCGAAGTTTATTATTTTATTTATTAAGATTGAAAAATATATGAGCCTATATTAAAAAAAATCCACCAATAAAGAAATATGTTACATTCTTTTTTCCATTAATCTTTTCCATTGCGTAAATTACAGGAAAATGCCATTCTATTATAGCTAAATTTCACGCAACCATATATAAAATAAATTGGCCAATTTGAGCTCAGGGGCGGAATTATATAAAATATTTTCTACCATAACTAAAATGCACATAGTTATATAAAAAATTAATGGCAAACTTTGAACTGGGGGGCGGCGGCCCCCCAAGCCCCTATTTGTGTCCGCCACTGGCCCGGCTTATGAAGTCCTCTCCAAGTGGGATTGAGGCAATGCGATAAATGTGTGATTGGGTTAAGGAGTCGCTTCCATTTATTTTTGGTCGGGTGTCCATGGCAGTTTGAGGCTTCTTTGAGCCTAAAATCCTAAATGTTATAATAATTGTGTATTAGTGTTTGTTGTGATTCTTTTGCAGGGTTTAATTTAGTGTATTTGAAGGATTGAATTAGAAAATCCAGTGAATCCCAGATTTTCCCAGCAATATTGAAATAATTTAGAAATTTAAAGAAAAAAAATGCAAGAACATCAGTACTATATATGAATTTAAATATATTATTTTAAAAATGAAGCCTGTATGCATGCATGAAAACGGTGAAAGCAAATAAGTTTATTGTATACTCCTCATAGCAAACAAAAGCATGCTCACAACATCAACAGTTTGTGATTTAGGAAATTCTGTTTTTAACATCTTCCCCACGTTAATTACGAAACTTAGTTTTCCTGTTGTTAATTTGGACACTTTTGGAAACCACAGTTCTATTTAAGGGCATCACTTAAACACCCTGAATCTTTAACTTTCTCAAAACCAAAATCTTGATCTGCTACATACTACTTTCCAGCTTATATATAAATGGAAATGCAGCGGGCCATCGCGGTTTTGCTCGTGGCTTCGAGCTTTGTTTCGATGGCTTTTGCTAAACACGGCACCGCAACTTTCTACACCAGCTATGTTCGTAAGTGAATGCCCCTTTCTTACATCAGTATATATACATCATATATGATCACTCTTGCAAGTTGCAACATCTAATTCGTATTTATATTTGTTAGAAAAATATCTTTCCTTATCACGAGTTTTGTACAATATGCATACCATTTTTACAGCATCGGCTTGCTACGGGAATGACGATCAAGGTGTCATGATAGCAGCGGCAAATCCCTCTTTATTCAACAATAACAAGGCATGCGGACAGATGTTCACAATTCGTTGCACGGGTGGGACGAACGAAACTCCAAAGCCATGCCGCAAGGGCAAAGTCACTGTAAAAATTGTGGATTTGTGCCCGTCGTGTGCAGATAATCAACTCGACCTCTCCCAAGAAGCTTTCGCTAAGATTGGCAATCCGGATGCCGGGAAAATCCGGATCAGCTTTACTCGGTGGGCAATCTCGTATTGGTTTTTCGTGATTATTATGCAAATTAATGTTTGTTAATTCCTATAGTTTTGTTAATTTCAGGGCCTAATTTGGTTACTCTTTTCTTATTTTTTTTCAGGGCCTAATTTGGAGAATGATGAGTTCGAGAAATTGTACCAAAAAAGGAGTGACCGGTGACATACGCATGCATCTTCTATCGAAGAAATGTAATAAAGATTGTTGCCGTTGAACAAACGGATTATCATTCTAGGTGTTTAATAAAAGGTCACTAATAAAACTAAATTGAGCATCGAGGGTGCTTCATTTACTCATCAATTCTCTCGCTCTTTGATGTTGAAGTGTACCAAATTAAATCGATAAATTGATGGGATACCAACTTAACCCGTTCTCTAGGACTTATTACTTATTTTTATTAAAATCCGATAAGACCAGACCCATTCAAACAACATCAAATCAGATCAAATCATATAGATAAACTAATATCATATGACCAGACCAAATTGAATTAGATCAGATCAGAAAAATTCATATCAGATCAGATCAGACAATATCAGGCCTAGAGAAGAGAACAGGTTGCCCATTCATTATAAGAAATTATTTTTGCAACCGATTTTTGTGACGGTAAAAAAAAAAATAAATAAATCCGTTGCAAATTGTAGTGGAAAATTGTGCTGAAATATTTCCGTCACAATGTATGATGAAATTTGCAAACAAAATTTTTTCAGTTGCTATATCAGATAAATATTGCAACAAAATATACTCTGTCGCAAATTGAGACAAATTTTGCGATAGAATATATATTTTATCGCAATTTGAGATGGAATTTAAGACAAAATTTGTATTTTTCGTGTTACTATTACTATAGTTGATCTTCCTTTATTATATATATATATATATATATATATATATATATTATATTCAATTCTATATAATTCAATTCAGTTTATTTTATGTTATTTTATTCATTTTTCTATGAGTATTCTTTAATTTTATTTTATAACTTTACCATATATATTACATTTAGCATTTATAAGAATATTTTGTTTCGGCAATGAAATTCATTAGCGACAAAAAATTTAGCGACCAAACACTACAAGAAAAACAGGGATTACCGACCCCAATTACCGACCACAAAGTACGGGTCGGATTTACCGACCCCAGCACCGACCCCAGCTGGGGTCGGTAAAATTATGACCGTTATCGGGTCCCCCAGAGTACGGCGACCAAATCACCAACCACAATAAATGTGGTCGGTGATACCGACCCCATTTGGGGTCGGTAACCTAGGGATTAAAATCCCCAAATCGGGGAAACAGAACACAGTCGACACACCATCACTCCCCAACTCCCTCCACTAGACAGCGACTCCCACACCACCGCCGACCACCGCCGACCACCGCCAGCCCACCCGACGACGTCGCTGCCGGCCCCGACCACTGCCCGACAAGCGCCTCTCCGGCCACGGAGACTTCCTGTCCATTTCGAGCTTCAACCGAGTGTGGTTCGATTCGTCCATCCAAGTTGTTATCCACCCGAATTCATCTCCATTCCATTCGTGTAGTATTAGAAGGTATTCGACTGGCTATTTCTTCACTTTTAATCAATTCGTTTGTTGTTATTTTTTGCTCATTTGTGATGTGCCTTGATTTTGTCATCTCCCTAAAACCCTCAATTTTATTCTCATTGCTATTAACACTTAATATTTGTATAATTGCATTGTGAAAACCTATAATGGCATTTTTGTTGTATTCCTTACCAATTTTGTAAAAAAAATAATTTTTCGTCGGTGAAATGTAGTGGCCAGCGGCTTTTCTGTCCCATTCCGCACTCAAATTTTGGGAATTTCAAAATTATAGGCACATAGTTAGAAAGTTCTCGTCGAGTAGATGAATTTTGATATATGATTTGCTCGAATAGGCGTTCGTATGAGAATGTTATATGATTTTTAAGAGTATGTGTTATCGAAGTTGAAATGGAGTTGATTTTTATATGATTTTGAAGTTGATGTGCAGTGGAGTTAATTGTTGGAGTGGAGGCATATTTGGATCATAGAGTATGTGGAATTAATTTAGATCTTGAATGTTGGAGTTGGAGTAGAACGTTGGAGATTTAGTTGAATAATTTATATAGTAGGGACACATTTAGGAGCCGAACACAATTACTATTTCTGAATTAGTTGTATCCAAAATGAAGACAGGAGGATGTACCGGCCCTCCTCACACATACAGTGGGCACGAAGTCTCATCTGGCCACTGCCGATAAACTGGTATGTTTCTCGTTAACATTCTACACCTATTTGTACAAAATGAAGACTTATATTGTGCAAAATTTGTGCAGTCTGCTGATCGTAACAGGCCTATCCATCTTCACGAGCTTCATGAGCACACACATACGAGGGGACACGAAAAGGATAATTGGGTCACGCCGACGTCAGAGCGACTTCAGGTATATCTACTAATAATCGATTAAAATATAGTCTCAATTCACCACGTTGACACTAAATTGCACCTTATCTTTCTTCCACTTGTATTACAGGACCAATTCAATGCTGTCTCTACACAGTTGTCACAGAACCCCGCCATTGGGCCTAACTTCGACCCGGGTGCCGTGTTCGTCGATGTTGCGGGTGGCCCCGACAGACGGGGGAACATTTATGGCATAGGCTCTATGGCTAGAACGATTAGGCGGCCAGCCCCTGTTGATTCCACACCTCCTTCCCCATATGGGTATGTCACACAGGAGCAGTTTGATGCTGCACTTGAGAGGATTGAGCGGCTGTCACAGGAGCATATGAGCATGGCCGAGCAGCTGGAGCGGGTACTTGGAGTGCGGAGGCCGCGTTCCCCAGACGACGGAGGTGGAGATGATGGCTTGGGTGGAGGTGGCCTAGGTGTTCACTGATGACATTTTTCTGTTTTGGTTAGTATGATACTCTTGTCTACATTTCAAATGTTAGAAGTGGATAGACCATTTGGACTTGGGTTTATTGATGTTGGGATGAATGAATTTTGGTAGACTTGCAGTTGGACTTTGGTGGAGAACTTGATAATACTTGTGTTGATATTTTGAATGTTGGATGTTTGATTTGAGGACTTGTTATTATAGAATTTGATAAGTTTGTGTAACAATGGAAGAGTTGAGGAGTATATAAGTTGTAGTTGTTGATGTTAGTAATGTAGTGGATGTGGCATTGGATGTCTTATTGTTTTGTTGGTATTGCTTGATTTGTGGCAGCAGGGATGGCTGTCAAAACAACCATTTCTGGTCACAAATTCAGTTGGGTACCGACCCCATTACCGACCACATGGTGGTCGGTAAAGCTACCGACTCCATTACCGACCCCATTTGGGGTCGGTAATCCCTGGACCAAGAGGTCCCAGTTCCCAAACTACCGACTCGACTACCGACCTTATCTGGGGTCGGTAACTTTACCGACCACAAGGTGGTGGGTAAATGGGTCGGTATACTACCGACCCGAAGAAAATTTGGTCGGTCTTGAATCACCTACCGAGAAATTATCGACCCCACTTTGGGGTCGGTAATGGGGTCGATAACCGGCTGGACGACCCGTCTCCGCCTGTTACCGACTCCAATTTGGGGTCAGTAATCGCTTATTTTCTTGTAGTGAAAATTTGTTAATTGCCAAAATTTTAGTGACCGAATCTGAATTTTTTCTAGCAGTGTATTGAACCCATAACCCTTAATGAGAACCAGAAATATCTTCTATGTCTCGACGATTACAGATTGATCCTTTAATTTTTGTAATTATCAAAACATTGCTTAACTATCATATTGTGATCTATTTCGTCATTTGAGCATTTCAATATATTTAAGTACCTGAATTTTTAAATAATTAGTTTTGACCCAGAAAACTTTGACATTATTCAGGTTAATCCTCAATAATTTAGTGAAATTCCCATGGAGCTAAAGTTATGTGTGCATATATGAGATACAAGGCCGATCCTCCTGGCTCGTGGAATAAATCTGGACAATAGCGCAATTTCCGTGGGCCGGGCTCAAGAGGGTTGATGAAATCACTTTGGTAACAATAATCAATTTTATTTTATTTTATTTTTTGAATACCAAACGTTGGTCCAGGTGGTACGTGGCTCTATCAGCTTAAGCAAAGGTATTGTTTTCGAGCCATTGTGTATGTAGAATTCCTTTATGGCGGAGACAATCTTTCAATGCCCACAAGATCCTTGAGGAATTAGTATTGGGCTCAATGCCTCAATGTGGCTTAGGGATACTGGTATACACCAAAAAAACCATTCTTTTTTTCCACTAAACAATATCCATTTTTTTCCACTAAACAATAATCAACATCTTATGCATATCCCTATACCACTGCCCGCTGCCTGCCAATGCCGCCGCCTGCCTGCCTGGCTCGACGGGATTTGGAGAAAAGGGGTGAATCGGATTTGGAGGGGAAGGGCGTAAATTGAAAGAGAGGAAACATAATGTTACGGTGTAAACCCCCACTTCACCCCATGTATTAAGTTATACACCCCATGTTTCGGTTGAACACCGAAGATGACTCCCATGTTTGGTCCTGTCGCTTGGAGTTGCTATTGACATAATGCAGAGCTAAACACATCTTGCGGGAGCGTAATGGGGACGCGGATTATTGAGCTAAGACAGGAGCGGCTAAATCAGATAAGATAGAAGAATGGTGTTAATTAGTATTGTTTCCAGGTCTGCCGCACGTTTTCTTTTCATCTTGCTGGATGTTGATATTTCTGGTTGTGATATGCGTCTGGGGCTCGTGGATCGTTTTCTTTATACTACTATTTTGAGATTGCTACAAAGACATTTTGAAGCTGTGTCTGTCTATGTTAGGAGGCTGAGGTGTGTTGGTCTATGCTTTTCTTGTGTCATTGTCCGAGTTGGTAGCCTCCTTGGTGTCTGTATGTTGGGGTTGATGTCCGGAGGCCGAGTGTTGTGCAATCTGTACTATTGGTCCTTTAATTCCATGTATTTGGATCATGATGTTGGAATAAAATTTTTCCTCAAAAAAAAAAGTTATACACCCCATGCCTCATTAAAATAATACTTATACATATCCTTTAAATATGCCAAACACATGTATATATCATTTTTTATATATTAATTTAATACAATGAGGCTCAATACAGCCTAATACATGGAACCAAACGTGACCTTTTTGGTACGGTGTATTAAGATGTATTAGGGTGTATAGTATTAATATTATGTACTAAAATAATGCTATCGTATGTTTGGTGATTTTTAAGAGATGTATATGTATTATTTTAATGAGGGGTTTGATGTATTATTTAATACTTTGTGGGAGGGTTGGTTTATGGTGTATTATTTCTTTATTTATGTTTATTTTTCTTTTTTCTTTTTTCCTTATGCATCTCATAACTATTAAATATTATGATATTATAATAATATTATTTTTATATATTGTTTTTTAATATATTAATTGTTTTAATTTAATTATTTAATTATTATTTTTAATAAGTTATTTATTAATATAGTATTATTTTAATTAATTATTTTTAAAATAATTTTATTTTAAATATATTATTTATTAATAAATTAGAAAACTTTATTTCTATTTAGTTGTTTAAATATATTACATGATAATGCAGTAAAACATCAACACCAAACACTGTGTATAACATTAATTTAATACAATACATCATAATACAATACACCGACATTAAATAATACAATACATCATAATACAATACAATGTTCCAAACGTGCCCTTATTGAATAGATATGTACTATGTAGCATGTGGTCACTAGGGGTGGTCAAAATATTTGAACCGATTTGCTGAATCGCTAAATCGAATCGAAATCGAACCGAATTTATTATTAACCGAGGACCCCGGTTCAAATACAAATACCTAAAAACGTCAGAATGACCGAACTGTGTCCACCCCTAGTGGTCACAAATAATAATAATAATAATAATAATAATAATAATAATAATAATAATAATACACTACAAGAAAATCAGGAAATACGTACTGCAATCGCCGACCGGCGTAGTGCGGGTCGTATTTTGCGACCGCGTCACCGACCGCATTAAGCGGTCAGTAAAAAATAGCCGTTGTGGGGTCAGCCGTTTAAAAACGACGAGATTATCGACCGGGTTTGAGATGGTCGGCGTCACCGACCGGGTTACCGACCGCATGTGCGGTCGGTAACCTAGGTCATTCTATTTCACCCCCAATTCGCAGTAAGTCGTCATTTTCGCACAATCTTCCCTCCCCATTTTCACTCCCTCGCCCCTTTCACCGCTCGAAGACGACCTCCGATCCTGACCACGCTCGTCGCCGACCATCGGACTTCCAACCTCGAGCACCGACCATCCCTCGATTGTTGTCGGCCCTTGAATCCTCCTTTCGAGCCAACCCCAACGCCCCTCCGCTGCCCGGCCTCTTCTAGCGCCGCCCTCGCCGCCGCCGCTGCACAGTCTCCGTCGCCGCCCTCGCTGCACCGCCGCCCCTCGCTGCACCGCCGCCCTCGCTGCACCGTCGCCCCGGCCAGCCCCAGTCCCTGCCCGGCAGCCCCACCCCACAGCCGGCCCCTTCCATTCGAGCACTCCATTGAGAGGTATTCGATTCACATATTTTTACTCTTAAATTTCATTCGATTGTTGGCATAATTTTTTACACATGTTTGTATTCTGTTTGTTTGTCTAAATTCCATTCGAGCACTGTTTGTTAAATTTTTTTCATACTTGATATTTCATTACTATCTTGTGATTGCCCACAACACCTAAAATTGAAGGTAATTTTATTGATGATTTAAGTATAATCTCCTCTATTGCGTTCCTTTGGAAAATCGAAAAAAGATGGAAAAAGTTGGGGCAGCAATCTATTTTAGCGTAGTATGGTGACAAATTTTCAATTCTTGCAATTACGGACTCATATGTTGAATCCTCTCGTTGAGTAGATGCTTTTTCGTATATGATTTGTTCATTTCGTAGTTGGTATAAGAAAGTTATGGCCATTTCAAATTTGTGTTGTTCTCGTTATTCGTTTTGACGAGCGAATTGATGTTGTCATATTGTTGGTTTGAGTTTTTGATTGTCTTGTATTGTACTTCTTCAATGTTCGATTGCTTCACGGCTAAGTTGGTACTGTAGTTGAATAAAATAGATGGTTTGATAAAATTGGCTTCCTGGAGCCTTTTTTCCTTCTCATGCTAATTTTGAATATTGTATTATCAGACAGACTTGGTCACTATTTTATTTTGGAAAGCAATATACAACTCAGTCGGCTATTTGCATCGATTTCTTCTACAACAAGGTAATATAATTTGGTAGATGCGTGAAACTTTTGACGAGCTTCGCCAACACGAGTAATTCTCTGAAAAATTCCTTCATTGGTTTATTGCTTAAGGAGGAAACTGTGATTTCGAATGGTGCCTCGAGAGTCCCCGGCAACGGCGCCATGAAACTTTTGCACCCAAGCCAAGTTTCATTTTGCTACTGGGGGGTTGAAGAACCGTCTAAATACAATTTCCAAGTTCGGATTTATTAAATGAAAAGAGTTATGATTGAGGAAAGGGGTTTAAGAATATATTAAGATTTCCCTTTTTATTACTCCTGTGGGGTTCAAACTGCGCTGTGGTCCTTCCAGCCATGAAACTTTCGACAAATATCACGGTGCAACAGGGATGGACCTTCAGTCTGTCACCCTGAGAGTCCCTGATATCTGCACCATGATGCTTCTCTTAATTTCATGTCAAGAAGATACCTGCCATGAAACTCTTGAACATCTTCCCACTATATGAGTATTTTCCCAAAATGTTATTTTTATTTACTCGTGTCAAGAAGCTGTGCTCCCGAAAGCGCACGGGTAAAAAATTGCAGTAATTTATAGTAAGTACCGGATCGTTCACTGGAGGATGTGCGATGGAAGCAGGGCCCACGTCGTTTACTAAGATTTTCCACTCGGTTACTCGTTTCAAGTTTTGCAAGGGTTTCTAACAACTACTTGACATAAATTAAACCAGATCATGAAAGCAGTAAAAATTATTCTACAAAGCATGGTAAACGAGATCGAGGAAAGCAATTACATTTACTCTACGAAAGCAATATAAAATTATACTACACTATCTAGAAAGCAGATTTAAATATGACAGAAGGGACAGGGGGAAATAATAAAGATTGGACAAGATTCAGATGAAACACAATTAAACTTCCATTTTTTATACACAGATCTTAGCTTGGGATAATCCTCTAGTTAGCTAACTCTCATGCTTTCTACACCATGTTCCCTTTAACAGACAGGTACTTATGGTGAGAATTTGCATGCTCTTACGACCTCAATTTCTAAGATACCACAGACTCACAACTGCCCTCACATGGCCGTGCTAAGGCGTATCATTCATCTGTGGTGGATAAGCAACACCTAACATATCATTAGTTGACATGCCAAGTACTCCTATCATTCCCCCATGTCACACCCAAAGTTTCAAATCAAGCCCCAAACCATTCCATAACTCTCAAACCTTTTAACAGATGGACAACCCCTAATTCTTCCGAGTGACCTCTATGAAAGCATTTTAAAGGGAAGCAGTAAAGAAAGCTGTAAAGAAAGCATTTAAATCTATCACTCGGAAGCGTTAAAAACGTCTCTTTCCGTTAGTATTAAAGAGCCCCTAGTCTTGGTGACCAGATGCAGATCAAGAACCCCCGAGATATCAATAAGCCACAGGGCTTACAACATCTAGGTAGTTATGAGATACAAACTAAATGAAACAGATTCATAGATGAACCTATTCCGGATGTACTCACTCAAGACTCAATTCTAGACTTTGGCAGAAGAAGATAGTAGTCGAAGGAATACTCGACCTTACCTTAGAAATTCACCAAGGCCTATATGTTGTTCCTCTAGTATTATTTATCACATCTCATCTACACCCAAGTGGATATTGAATTAATGCGATATCTAATATCAGATTTCCAACACACAACAATTTTGAGAAGCAAATGAATATTTGAAAATCATTCCCTAGACAGGTACTAAATTCTCAATTAAAACACAGATCCTTTCAGTCTAGATGAGACCTAATCGCTGACTCTGCTTCTAAGCTCTCAAAATCAACCCCCAGTGGAATATGAATTAGTCATAACTGTTGAATTTATCCCTTACTCAGATCCGGATTTTATAAAGGAATTTTTGTTGGAAATTTATTATGCAACATCTGATTTAAATCAAGACTTCTGTGTCCAAGGGGAAGGATCCCCAAAATAGCAATAAGACCAGAACATCTACATAATAGTATCATGCATACAAGTATATGAAAAGAAAAATAAAATACCCCAAAATATATGGTGGGGTTAGACAGAATGCGATACACAAAGATGGATTAGCCTGAGATGAGAAGAAAGCGGCTAAAAAGAATGCCAGAGATAGTTGGAGTTCTCCGGACTGCAAACATCTGCTGTCTGGTTCCCAATTGTCCCAGATGAATGATTGTAGACAGAAAGAATCCCAAACAACGGTGACCGCCGTTATTTAGTTTTCTTTTGTCTGTGAGAAGAAGAAAAACCCACATATTTCTTGCTGTAATATTTCTCAACTGATGTTGGTCGACATCAGTTGATACTATTGCAACTTGAATTCAGGTTGAGAAATTAAGATAAGGAAAATTAAAACTGTATCTGATTAGGAATTGGCTGAGTGACTAATCGAAACTCTTAGTGAAGAGAACGCTCGCCGAAGCTTCCACCAACCACTAACCAGATCATGCAAAATAACAGATAATGATTGACACACAGAAGACGGGTTAATCGATATCCCTGTGAAGGGACCTTTCACCAACATTAATCTGTGGTGTTTCTCATTATCCGTTCATACACACAATGAAAGAGAAAAATATAAAAGTAAGAAAATATTTTTGGTATTGTGTGGGTGTTAAGCACACAATAAGTTGACACTAATGGGTTGAAATGTGTAATGGATAGAAATCAGATGAATTGGGCCTAGGCCCAATACATCCATGCAACTTACACAAATCATGGAAGAAAATATTTTTGACGTTTTCAAAATAGAAGGGATTGTTCAATTCGAATTATTGGGGTAATTCGAATTGAGAATGCATGAAGAATGAAGTATGATCTTACCCAATTAATCCTTGCAAAGGAATGAGATATCATTTAATTCGAATTGTTGAGCAATTCGAATTAATTCGAATTGGACAACTCGAATTGATGAAGTCCTTTCCTTGCTCAAAATTGACTAAGGCATATACCTCAAGGGGAAGGTGAGTTCGAATTATCCAGCAATTCGAATTAATTCGAATTGGACAATTCGAATTGGCAGGAGATGAAAAATAAGCTAAGGCATGAAGGGATGATAATGGATACAATGTGGTTTTCAAGCCAATTCGAATTGTTGAGCAATTCGAATTAATTCGAATTGAATAATTCGAATTGGTTGGAAACCACATGAAGAGAATAATTTTTGGGTGTGCAATTCGAATTCCTTAGGCAATTCGAGATAATTCGAATTGCCTCAATTCGAATTACACACTTTCAAACAACAACAATTTTTGTTCTCACAAGTATGAGTTAGGTGAACACTGTACTGTAATGATGGGTTTAGATTTACTAAATCCCTCATCTCACATCAATGTCATTTCACAGCCACCCTAGTGAGATTTTCAAGAAATAAACAAATACATGTCTAATGGGTATTGGCCAGATTCAAACCCTATTTCTACAAACAAGAGATCAAAGATCAAAGAGCCTAAAACATCTAGTTATCTAAGAACTGCATGAATAAACTAAGAACACTCAAGTTATCTAAGGTAGCATGAAATAAGATTAGGGCAGGAAGAATAAAACCTAAATATAAATTATAACAAACCTTAAAAACATCTAAAACCTAAGAACACTTATTTGAAGCTCTAAGGCACTAAATCAAGCCAAAAACCCACCAAACATGCATTTATTAAGTTTGAATGTCAACTAGGACATAATAAATGTAACCTAGTTGAAACAAACAAACATACTAAGCATTTATTTCTAAAGAAAGCAGTAAAGAGTGCCAAAACAAATGAATAAAACCATTTCTGGAAATTTTCCTTGTATTGACACTTTGCAAGCAAAATAAAGAACCCAAAACCATCATTAGCTTGAAGGTAGGGTTTATTCTAACTAGAAAGCATGTAAAAATATGGAAAATGGCTACTCTAAGGGTTACACAAACTGCTTCTACACTACACTAAGATCAAAGCATGTAAAGATTACACTACTTGCAAGAAAATAAACTAAACTAAACTAACTACCTACCTAACCCCTAAGGGGTGTGGAACCTCCTGCTGTTCTTTTTGTCCCAAGCTGCTTTCTGGTTAAATTCTTGATCTCCTTTTTTTTGTTGTGGAAGGTCTGCTTTTATAGACAATCTTCAAAACCCTAGGCCCACCAGTGTTGTGTCCATGCTCCACAGCTTCATTTGGATGAATTGTTGAGTGAAGTTCGAATTATCTCAACCAATTCGAATTAATTCGAATTGTGAGATATCTTCCTTGAGCTGGGATTTTGGCCTTCAGTTATCAATTCGAATTGTTAGGATAATTCGAATTGATCTTTTCTCGAATTGGATGAGGGTTTCTGCTTGGCTTCCTTGCACTTGTTGGCAATTCGAATTGTTTGTGCCAATTCGAATTAATTCGAATTGGACAATTCGAATTGCATCTTCTTCTTGCCTTTGGGTTTCTTCTCTCTTCATTCTCTAATTCGAATTAATTCGAACTTGAACAATTCGAATTAGACTTCTGCATCCCTTCCAACACTTAGCCATTCTTTGTTCTCTCCAGCAATTCGAATTGTGTGCAATTCGAATTAATTCGAATTGCACAATTCGAATTGTGCTTCAACACTTAACCAAATTTCAGTTGTGGGATTTTCAATCTTTTTCCCATCTTTTTGGATTTTTTGTGGGCTCTTTTATTCTTTGCCCATCTTTTCATTCCTTTTTCTTTTCTTTTTCCTTTTTTTTTTTTCATGTTTTTGGATTTTTCTAACACAAATACAATTAAAATTGCATATTTTGTGTCTTTTTGTTACCGGCTCAATGTTTTTACAAACTCGCATTAATCTGTCAAATTCAACTGCTTTCTTATGGAAATAAGATGGAATCACGATCAAAATGTCCGTCTCAGACACGGAAATGGATTGGAAATAATGGACAATTTTGGCCATTATCAACATCCTCACATTTAATACTGATCATCCCCGAGCAGTCAGAGTCAGTGCTCCTAGGAGCTTGGACTCTGCATATTCAATCCATTTGCGTGGCCTCAGAAATTTCATTTTTCTTATATTGGGATAAGACAATCAAAATTACAATTATTAAATTCTCTTGGTTGCAGTGTTTAATGGAATGATACTTCTCACTTGAGTGAACATACAAATCAATCATTATTGTTAATTCTTCTTGAATATGTGTTTAGAAAATCACATTGGCTTAATTCTTGAATTTAGGCATGGCATGAATCATTAATCAATCAAAGCAGAGCCTCACATATAGTAGAATCGGAAAGTTCACTCATTCTCAAGATTGGCTTTCACCGTCAACGCTCAAAATCTAATTCAACTAAATTCTCCCATAGGCTTGCAACTGGACCAACTCGCCACCGGCTCATTTCTTCAAATCGAGATCCCGAGGTCTTATTCAAGGTTATAACGGGGCATATGGTTGTAACATTTGGTAGGAAAGGGGATTATTGGGCTAAAGAGTGACATGACACCGTTCCACCATAACTTGGCATGTTGCAGAATTTATGATCATCATTATTTGTATCTTTCTTTTGTTTTTCTTTTTCTATTGCATGACATTAGACTTTGTCTAATTTGCTTTGTCATTTGCAATTTATTCTTGTTGAATAGATCTCAACTTTTTTTTTTTTTTGAATCGGTTTATAGCATACCGATTGATACATATTTGATGATCAAAAATTATAATGCCTTGATGGGATGGCTCATGTACACTTGGGTTTGATTTTCTTGGTCTTTTTGTAAGGCTGGGAATAATATAGTGGTTTCAAAGAAAAATTAGGCTTAAAGGCTCAAGTTGGTTAATCCTAAAGGGAAAATGTTTTTGGGTTTGGAATTCAAACGAAAGCCAAAAATTTGGGTTTTTCTAAGTGCCTCGATCATATGCTCGATTTCGGGAATATGGCATGGTCTTGAATCGGTCCCAATTGCAAGTTCTAGTGCCCTTTAATCGAATTGATTCACACAATCAAAGAAGTATTGAGTAAAAATGACTCGGCTCAGATCTCATAAGGGACGGTTTGATCATGACATGCTTTTATTCTCAAATTTAACCTTTGAAAAATTCTTACAACTTATTCAATCAAATTCTCAACATGAAAGTTTGTTAGTCCTTCAAGTGATCATATCATTGGATTTTTATAGCTCAAAACTTCAAGAATTTATGTCATGCATATTTTTAATTGTTTTATCCCAATGTAATAGTCTGAAGATTTCGTCATTAGCCTAAATTCAACATGTGAATTTGGGTGACAGATTTATGCTTGTTTTATGCCGGTTTGTTTAATTGAAAGCAGTAAAAAGACACTGTGAACATGCAAGCATGTCACAGCTTGTTTTTGGCGTGACAGTCACTTATTCATCTTGGACTGCCACACATCTTTTTCGAATAATGGAGAACTCAAGACGAAATTCTCTTGTAGAAAGCAGTAAATGTACGACTGCCCAAAATATGTCGTACAACTATTAAAACAAACAAATTTAAGGTTCGTTATACAATACACGACCTTAATCACATCCAGACATCAATACAGACAAAGCTGTACCCTTGGATAGGTTAGCGTCAGAGATCAGTCAGAAAGTTACCAAAATACGGTTCCAGTGAGTCCAGTCAAAAGTGAATCTTTACAGATTCCGTCCATCTTCAGCATCTTTCCCCTCTATCCTTGGAAGAAAATTCTGGTCCAATGGACGTAATTCGTCAAGCTGCAGGGTACGCAGAAATCTACCATGTCATCCTCATCTTCCTCCATCACCCTGGTGCAGTAGACCCTTGGTCCTTGATTTCCAAACAGGTCGGGTGTCTCCAGGCTATCAACCAACCATGCGAAGACGTTAGTCCCAACGTATTGCATGACGAACCTGCTGGTTATGATCTTGTCGATCATTGACACTCCCTGCTGGACCTGTTCGTTGTCCAGCTTGCTGAGCAGCATGTATCCCCGGACAAAGATTGAGGCCTTGTGGTTGTCCTCAATCCCTTCCTTTAGTAGCTCACACGCCAGAGTCTCGTTTCCTGCTCCGAATGCCTGCAGGGCTGGGATGAGTTTCAGGTTGTAGTTGCCAGCTTCTTCGCATTTGACCATGAGCGCTTGCTTTTGCAGTTCCATCCTCTGTTCCCACATCTTGACGATGGTGGTCTCCAGTTCACACCTTCTGTAGACAATGGGGAGATCAGCTACATCCCTGAGCTTGGTGCACACTTCTCTGACTCTCCACACTTTCTTGATGCAATCCTCTCCAATGCGGGAGAGGATTTCTCCTAGGAGCTCCACTGGCAGATCCAGTAGTTGGGTTTCTTCCTCGTGATCTTCGTTTGGGGCTAGGGGAATGATGTCTCTGAAAAGACATGGAGAGATGATTAGGTCTGAGACCCTCAGCCTAATACCTTCAGCCACTTCAAAGTACAGTTCACTTTCTAGCACCTGTCTCACTTGAGGTACACTATGAAAGTCCAAGGGGTCAGATTATCAAATCTACTCTTATTACAACAAAAATGAAGAAAGTAAGAGAGATAAGGATCTTGGATCCTTAGAAATTTTTCTTAGACTATAAATAGTCTAAGATGTTTTTGGGTGGTCAAAGGACCAAAAAGAGAAAATTTCGTAGGTTATTGAGCCTACGAAGGACTTTGATTTTTATCACTTAAAAAGTGATTTAAATTATGTGAGGTAGGGAAGATAAGAGGTTAATGATGAAAATCGAATGCAAGCGATAAAATATGCAATTACTAGTATGTACAATGGACCATGACCAAAAATAAGAAATAAAAATAAAAGTAGACATGCATACATACAAAAGGCGATTTTTGGATTTTTATGAAAAGGTGTTGACTTGTTTATTTAATAAAATTGGGGGTGTGAATGGTCCCCCATTTGAATTTTGTTTTGGAAAGTGGGTTTTTAAGGAATAAAACAAAACATTCCTTACAAGTATTTACCACTTGTTCCAAGTTGACAAAGATCAAACACTTAAACAAAGAATATTCTGAAAATTTGTCTTTTTATACATAAATGCCATGCCAAAAGTTTTGGAAAATTTTGGCATAGTTTTGTCTGTAATACCATGTTTCCGTATGTGCAAACGTCAACCTTTGGGGTTGAGTTTGTCATGTGTGGGCAACATGTACCCGACAAAAGCATTTATTACCAAAATATTCATATAATATTATACATGCAAACACCAAAACAAACGAGAACAATTGATCCATCTATACTACTGTAATGTACTAATGTCACCAACAAAACTCATGCTTTAAAAACATGAATTTTGCAGATATTATCAATATGCATTTTCAGTCATCATCAACAATTATCATTTGAAAAACAACACAGTGGCTGAAGAAAGCATGACCACAGTGTTAACCCAATTCACAGATTAGCAAAACACAAATACAGACAACACAATTACACACAAAGACACAAATGGAACAACAATACTGCAATATGAACAAAAATCAAATTTTTAAGGGTTTTGAGATCCTCATTTTCAAAATAAGAACATCCCCTTTACCACAGAAAACTTCGAACCCTTAATTGGCAGTTAAGAACACAAAACCTAGAGCCCTAGGTTCTGCCTAGTCGGTTTCTACCCCATTTCTGAACAAACCCAACATACTCCGACCACTTTCCAACCATCCCCGACACTAAAACAGAGCACATTCCCCTCCCCAACCTCGATTTCGCAAGGAATACGAAAAGACAAAACTGAAAACTGCGAAAACCGAGTGCGAAAACGGAAAAGAAACACTTACCCCCTGCTCCTACTCGGATTAGACGACGAAGAAGCCATTTCCAAGCAGTTTGAACGGAGGAAAGGCCGAGAAGATGAGACTGGTTTCGCGAGAGAAGACAGTTTGCGAGAGAGAACACGGGGGTTTTGGGATGTGAAAAGTGAAAGTAAGGGAAATGAGAGGGAAAGGGGGGTATAAAAAGGATCCCGAAAAGAGGTTCGAATTATGCACCAATTCGAATTAATTCGAATTGGTGCATTCTGTGAGAGATGCGAGTTATTCAGGCCAATTCGAATTAATTCGAATTGGCTTGAAAGACAAAGAAACTAAGCAAGTTCGAATTACTGAGATCAATTCGAATTAATTCGAATTGGCTCACAATTCGAACTTGAGAATGTGGGCAAAATCTGCACAAGGCTGAAATGAGCTAATTCGAATTATTCAGGCAATTCGAATTAATTCGAATTGCTAGAATAACTCGAATTGCTCATTTGCTGAGGAAAATGCCTTGTGCATGCTAATTCGAATTAGTTAGGCAATTCGAATTAATTCGAATTGCCTTATAATTCGAATTGCACTACTTGGCCAAAATAAATCCGAAAATTCTGCCTTGGTTGCCAATTCGAATTTCCATGGCAATTCGAATTAATTCGAATTGCCTGACTAATTCGAATTAACAAATCCGAGAGTGAAAATTCCAAGGCAAAATGTCTTATGTGGTATGTTCCAAGCAATTCGAATTAATTCGAATTTTCTTGAAATGAAAAGTATACCACATTCAAGACTTAGGAAAATTTTGGATTTTTCAAAAATTTATGTTCATCAAAATGAACTTAGAATCTAAAACATATCTACGCAGACTTAGAATTTAAAACATATTGCTTGCATAAATTAGGTTTGGTTAACAATTTTATTTTATGAATGTATTCTGGATTTTAGATTTCTCTAAATTCCAAAATTAACCTCCATTAAATATAATGTTACCCCAACCGTGAACCTGGTTTTTGGAAGCTTTATCTTTCTTTTTGTTGGTTCCTCGAATTCCTGCAAAACAATTATGAACAGGTATTAGGTTTTCTCCAAATATCAACATCCTCACATTTAGAGTCTTAGTACTCTAAATGTTCAATTGATTTTTGGATATTTTGTCCCAATAAAAATAAGTGACGAAAGTAATAAATACGTAAGTAAATATATATATAATATTTATTGAACATAGGCCGGTTCTGTTGTCATCTGAGCTTCTTTTTCGGGGTCGAACTGCCCAAGATACTCCTTCAGTCTGTGTCCATTCACCACCAGCTCTCCTTTGTCAGTTCGGATCCTGACAGCTCCACTTTCAAACACGTGCATCACTTCGTATGGCCCTTCCCATCTGGATTTAAGCTTTCCGGGGAACAGCTTCAACCTAGAATTAAATAACAAGACATTCTGGCCACCATAGAAGTGTTTAGATTTAATACGACGATCGTGTAACTTCTGGGTCCGCTCTTTATAAATCCTCGAGCTTTCATAAGCTTGCGCACGTATTTCCTCAATTTCATTGAGGTCCAACTTGCGCTTACTCTGGGCAACTCGGGAGTAAAAATTGAGCATTCGTACGGCCCAGTAAGCCTTATACTCTAGTTCTACGGGCAAATGACAGGCCTTTCCGAAGATGAGTCTGTATGGAGACATCCCAATGGGAGTCTTGAATGCAGTGCGGTATGCCCATAAAGCATCATTGAGCTTACGTGACCAATCTTTGCGAGTTGTCCCCACAGTGGCCTCGAGTATGTGTTTGATTTCGCGGTTAGAGACCTCGACTTGACCACTGGTTTGGGGATGATAAGGCGTGCCGATCTTGTGGAGAATCCCATTTTTGCTCATAAGATTTGCAAATGCTTTATTAACAAAATGGGTTCCTCCATCTGATATGATCACCCTGGGTACACCAAATCTATTGAAAATGTTATTTTTCAAAAATTTGACGATCTGGTTGCCATCATTGGTTGGCAGTGCAATAGCCTCAACCCACTTGGAAACGTAATCGACAGCTACCAAGATGTAATGGTTCCCATCAGATGTCGGAAATGGTCCCATGAAGTCAATACCCCATACATCGAAAATCTCGAGAGTGAGAATTCCTTGTTGAGGCATCTCATCCCTCTTGGAGATATTCCCTAATCTTTGGCATCTGTCGCAAGCTTTAACAAACGCTTTGCAATCTTCGTAAATGGTAGGCCAATAAAAACCGCACTCGAGTACCTTATGAGCTGTTCGAGTGGGGCCATGGTGACCTCCATATTCCGATTCATGGCATTTCTTAGCGATTTGATAAGCCTCGTGCTCAGTTACACATCGTCTAATAATTGAATCTGCACAATGCTTGAATAGGTAAGGGTCTTCCCAGAAGTAGTTAACTACATCTCGGTTGAACCTCGCTTTGTGGCCTCTGCTTTGAAATGGTGGAATTATTCCGCATGCTAAAAAGTTAGCAATATCGGAAAACCACGGACAAGCTTGATCATGAAGATGCAAGGCAAACAGTTGCTCGTCCGGAAAATTCTCATTTACGGCTAGCTCATTTTTATCATTTTCTAGTCGAGACAAATGGTCAGCAGCACCATTGTCTCTGCCTTTTCTATCTTTTATTATAATGTTGAATTCTTGCAGCAAAAGTACCCACCTAATTAATCGAGGTTTGGCGTCTTGTTTGCTAAACAAGTATCTCAGTGCAGAGTGATCTGTGTACACTGTGGTTTTCGTGCCAATGAGATATTGTCTGAATTTATCAAACGCAAAAACCACAGCATACATCTCCTTCTCCGTGGTGGTGTAGTTAATTTGGGCCTCATTCAGGGCATGACTTGCGTAATGAATCACGCAATGTCTCCCTTCCTTATGTTGCCCAAGAACTGCACCCACGGCGAGATCACTTGCATCACACATTACCTCGAAAGGCATTGACCAATCGGGTGGTTGCACTATTGGAGCGGAAATCAACATTCCTTTGAGCGTGCCAAAGGCTTGAACACACGCTTCATTTATTACGAAAGGGTTTTCTTTACACAGCAAGTTAGTGAGCGGCTTGGCAATTTTAGAAAAGTCTTTAATGAATCTCCGGTAGAAACCGGTATGCCCTAAGAAACTCCTAACTGCTTTTATTGAATTAGGCAATGGGAGGTTTGAGATGACTGAGACCTTAGCTCTGTCGACTTCGATACCTGCGCGCGAGATGCGGTGACCCAACACTATTCCTTCGGTGACCATGAAATGGCACTTCTCCCAGTTCAAAACTAGGTTGGTGTCCTCACATCTTTTCAAAATTTGTGCAAGATTAGTCAGGCATTCATCAAAAGTATCTCCATACACAGAGAAGTCATCCATGAAAACTTCAATGCATTTTTCGATAAATTCTGAGAAGATTGACATCATGCATCGTTGAAATGTGGCAGGCGCATTACAAAGTCCAAAAGGCATGCGCCTGTACGCAAAAGTTCCGTAGGGGCACGTGAATGTGGTCTTGTCGTGATCCTCGCTAGCTATTACAATATGATTATAGCCAGAGTACCCATCCAAAAAGCAGTAGTACTCCCTTCCGGCCAACCTCTCCAGCATCTGATCAATGAATGGCAAGGGGAAATGGTCCTTCCTGGTAGCGGTATTGAGCTTCCGGTAGTCGATGCAAACTCTCCAACCGGTCACTGGACGCGTCGCCACTTCTTCTCCTTGCTCATTAGTCGTTACACAGATCCCCCCACGTTTCGGTACGACCTGCACTGGGCTAACCCATTTGCTATCAGAGATAGGATAGATGATACCAGCATCTAAGAGCTTGATAACTTCTTTCCTTACCACTTCCTGCATATGGGGGTTCAGACGCCTTTGTGGTTGCCTTGAGGGCTTATACTCCTCTTCCATTAAAATTCTGTGCATGCAAACAGAGGGGCTTATTCCTTTTATGTCAGAAATGGTCCATCCGATTGCATGTACATATTTCTTTAGAATGTCTACCAGAGCTTTTTCTTGTTCTTGTGTCAGCTTGGCTGACACAATCACCGGTAATCTTTTATGTTCAGCGAGAAAAACGTACTTAAGATGATCCGGAAGTATTTTAAGTTCAAGCTCTGGTGGGCATTCAACGGAAGGCAGTAATTTGCGAGAAATGGGTGGGAGAGAGAGATCAGATTTACCTTCAGGATCCTGTGTCAGTACAGGATCCACTTCCTCCTCAGCGGTGCTTTCCTCTTCCTCCGGGATGAACTCAACCCCATCGAATTCTTCAAGGTCCCCAGAGATAGGGTCCTCGAAGTGGACAGCGTTGCAGCTCCTTGGTTGCTCCGCACCTTCAGGCTTCAGTACCTGTTTTGAAACTTTGCTTGGCTCATCAGTCACAGAGTCTATGCTCTCACCCTCACTCCTACTATCTATTACATCAAAATTGGAACAAGATCCCTCAGACTGGAACTTCTGCAGCTTTCCCATGTTGAAATTCAATTCTTCTTCTCCGACTCGGAGCTTGATTTGATTTGATCGAGCGTCTATAAGTGCACCACCGGTTGAGAGAAAGGGGCGGCCCAAGATCAGTGGCATCTCGTAGTCTTCCTCTATATCCAAAATAATGAAGTCGACGGGGAAGAGGGTCCCTCCCGTCTTGACAACTACGTCCTTCAGGATTCCGATTGGATGGGTAATTGATCGGTCTGCCAGCTGTAACTTCATTGTAACCGGTTCAATTGTCCCCAAGTGAAGACGTTTAACCATGGCAAGTGGCATGACGTTGATGCTCGATCCCAGATCGCACAATCCTTTTCCAACATCAGTCTTCCCAATGTGAATCGGCAGTGTAATACATCCTGGATCTTCCTTCTTCTCCGGTAGCACTCTTTGGATAATGGCACTGCAGCTGCTGTTCAAAATCACTACTTCCTCCTGCTCAACTTTTCTCCTCCCTGAAATCATTTCTTTAAGAAATTTAGCATAGACGGGCATTTCTGAAATCATTTCGACCAATGGAATAGTGATCTCGACAGCTTTCAGTCTTTCTAAAAACTTTTTAAAATTTTCATCTTGTTCCTTATTTTTAAGACGTGCCGGGTATGGCACCCTTGGCATGTACTTATTATTGTTTGTTTTTGGTGGTAAAGAGAAGGAAGTTGTACCTTCAACCCTACCCTTTCCAGCTCCCTTTGCAGCTTCAGCCTGCGGAATAGCTGTTTCTGATTTGTCCTTGACCAGTCCAATACCATCTCCTCCTTCGATCCTTTCACTTTCTTTTTCACCCTCCACTAGATCCTTTTCCTCCTCGGCCGTCTCTTTTCCATGTCCAACAATTCCTTTTAGAGTCTTGCCTCCCCGCAATGTGATTGCTTTACACTGCGGGTTGGCTTCAGTACTGCTTGGAAGTGTTCCTTTCCCCCTGTTCTGTAGTTCCTTGGCCAATTGGGCGACTTGCGTCTCTACATTCTTGATTGATGACTGCAGTTGCTGATTTATATCCTTCTGGTTGGCTATAAACTCAGTCATCAGGTTCTCCAAATGAGATGGTGGCCTTGGTTATACTGCTGATTCTGATCAGGTTGGGATTGGAAATTCTGGAAGTTCTGGCCTTGGTTCTGATTAGGCCTCTGTTGAATTTGAGGTTGGAAATTCTGATTCTGATTTTGAAAGTTCTGCACTCTTTGCTGGACGAATCCTTGGTTCTGAGGTCTGAGGTTTTGCTGTGGGTTTTGGAACTGGTTGGGCTGGTTTGGCTGCAACAAATGCGCGTTAAGTGCATTGTTGTTGGAATAAGAGAGGTTGGGATGGCGATTTTGGTAGTTCTCGGCATAATTACAACTCTCGGTGGCTATCTGTTGGCATGTATCAGTTGGATGAGGTCCCTGACACAGTCCACAGACGACTCCTGATTGCTGTGTTTGAACTTGGTCTGATGAGGTTCCTGCCTGGGAGGCGTCCGTTCCCTTCCCCTTATCCTGACTCAGTTGTATCGCAGCTACCTGTTCTTGCAATTTTTCAAAATCTGTTTTCCCTTCACTTACAGCAGACTTTTCTCGGAGGGTTCTCCTTCCTATCATCTGTGTTTAGGATGGATCTGTTGACAGACATTGTCTCAATCTTCTCCCAAGCTTGGTCCATAGGCAAGTGGAGTAAATGTCGTCCGCCAGCCGCGTCTAACATTGTTCTCCATGGATGGGTGAGTCCTCCGTAGAATTTCCTCAACTGCTCCCAGGGTGCGTACCCATGTTGGGGGCATCGCCTGATGAGGCCCAAGAATCTTTCCTTCGCATCATATAATGACTCGTCTGGCTTCATCTTAAAATCTCCAATCTTAGCTCGTCCTTCCTCAATCTTTGATTCTGGAAAATACTTCAGCAAAAAGCTCCTCACCAAGTCTGCCCAAGTGCTCTGCAGATTGATAGGCAATGACTTATACCAGTCCCTGGCACCACTATACAAAGAAAATGGGAACAACATTAGCCTTATAGCATCAGGAGAGACTCCTTGATTTTTGATCGTGTCGCAGAGCTCCAGGAAGTTCTGGAGATGATCATGAGGGTCCTCATGATTTGCACCGCAGAACTGATTGTTTTGCACCAAATTAATGAGTGCCGGTTTGAGCTCGAAGTTGCGTGCAGGAAAATGTGCTCTCCCAGGTCCATCCAGATAGGGCTCTACAATTGGTTGCATGAAGTCTGCTGCTGCTTGCTGCTGTTGTTGATTTCCTTGTTCAGCTTGGTTCTGGTACTGTTGGTGGTAATTGGGAAATTGCTGGAAGTTATGTGGATCTTGTGGGTTGTTCTGAAACTGATATGGATTGAAAGCTTGGTTTTGGTATTGTTGGTTTGGTATGTTTTGGTTTTGGTGAAATTGGTTTACGGGTGGTGGTGGTTGTTGGTGGAATTGCTGGTATTGTTGCTGATTAGGATTTGGTAGATTCTCCTCTTCATTGGCACGATTAGGATGCTCTACCACTCCTCCGTCAGCTCCATTACCAGGGTTATTTGGTGGTTGGTCTATGGGTAAGATCGGGGGAATGTTTTGGTTTTCTGCCATATCTGATAGATCGCTGCTTGATGTTTCAGGTGAAGTGCGGGTCCGACGCTCCTGCTCTTTCCGTCTTCTGGCTTCTGCCCTCAGTTGGCGAGCGGTCCTTTCTATTTCTAGATCGAACGGTAGCTCCGGTAATGTACTCCTTCTCCGTTGCATAAGCAGTTGGTATCAAACTTTTGACAGTACCTGTACAACCCCCAGGTTAGTAACGGTTCACGAATATATACAAAGACTATCTATGAGTAAATCAGGAATGTAATTCTCCTAGTAAACGGCGCTGCATCCTCCCCGGCAACGGCGCCATGAAACTTTTGACGAGCTTCGCCAACACGAGTAATTCTCTGAAAAATTCCTTCACTGGTTTATTGCTTAAGGAGGAAACTGTGATTTCGAATGGTGCCTCGAGAGTCCCCGGCAACGGCGCCATGAAACTTTTGACGAGCTTCGCCAACACGAGTAATTCTCTGAAAAATTCCTTCACTGGTTTATTGCTTAAGGAGGAAACTGTGATTTCGAATGGTGCCTCGAGAGTCCCCGGCAACGGCGCCATGAAACTTTTGCACCCAAGCCAAGTTTCATTTTGCTACTGGGGGGTTGAAGAACCGTCTAAATACAATTTCCAAGTTCGGATTTATTAAATGAAAAGAGTTATGATTGAGGGAAGGGGTTTAAGAATATATTAAGATTTCCCTTTTTATTACTCCTGTGGGGTTCAAACTGCGCTGTGGTCCTTCCAGCCATGAAACTTTCGACAAATATCACGGTGCAACAGGGATGGACCTTCAGTCTGTCACCCTGAGAGTCCCTGATATCTGCACCATGATGCTTCTCTTAATTTCATGTCAAGAAGATACCTGCCATGAAACTCTTGAACATCTTCCCACTGTATGAGTATTTTCCCAAAATGTTATTTTTATTTACTCGTGTCAAGAAGCTGTGCTCCCGAAAGCGCACGGGTCAAAAATTGCAGTAATTTATAGTAAGTACCGGATCGTTCACTGGAGGATGTGCGATGGAAGCAGGGCCCACGTCGTTTACTAAGATTTTCCACTCGGTTACTCGTTTCAAGTTTTGCAAGGGTTTCTAACAACTACTTGACATAAATTAAACCAGATAATGAAAGCAGTAAAAATTATTCTACAAAGCATGGTAAACGAGATCGAGGAAAGCAATTACATTTACTCTACGAAAGCAATATAAAATTATACTACACTATCTAGAAAGCAGATTTAAATATGACAGAAGGGACAGGGGGGAAATAATAAAGATTGGACAAGATTCAGATGAAACACAATTAAACTTCCATTTTTTATACACAGATCTTAGCTTGGGATAATCCTCTAGTTAGCTAACTCTCATGCTTTCTACACCATGTTCCCTTTAACAGACAGGTACTTATGGTGAGAATTTACATGCTCTTACGACCTCAATTTCTAAGATACCACAGACTCACAACTGCCCTCACATGGCCATGCTAAGGCGTATCATTCATCTGTGGTGGATAAGCAACACCTAACATATCATTAGTTGACATGCCAAGTACTCCTATCATTCCCCCATGTCACACCCAAAGTTTCAAATCAAGCCCCAAACCATTCCATAACTCTCAAACCTTTTAACAGATGGACAGCCCCTAATTCTTCCGAGTGACCTCTATGAAAGCATTTTAAAGGGAAGCAGTAAAGAAAGCTGTAAAGAAAGCATTTAAATCTATCACTCGGAAGCGTTAAAAACGTCTCTTTCCGTTAGTATAAAAGAGCCCCTAGTCTTGGTGACCAGATGCAGATCAAGAACCCCCGAGATATCAATAAGCCACAGGGCTTACAACATCTAGGTAGTTATGAGATACAAACTAAATGAAACAGATTCATAGATGAACCTATTCCGGATGTACTCACTCAAGACTCAATTCTAGACTTTGGCAGAAGAAGATAGTAGTCGAAGGAATACTCGACCTTACCTTAGAAATTCACCAAGGCCTATATGTTGTTCTCTAGTATTATTTATCACATCTCATCTACACCCAAGTGGATATTGAATTAATGCGATATCTAATATCAGATTTCCAACACACAGCAATTTTGAGAAGCAAATGAATATTTGAAAATCATTCCCTAGACAGGTACTAAATTCTCAATTAAAACACAGATCCTTTCAGTCTAGATGAGACCTAATCGCTGACTCTGCTTCTAAGCTCTCAAAATCAACCCCCAGTGGAATATGAATTAGTCATAACTGTTGAATTTATCCCTTACTCAGATCCGGATTTTATAAAGGAATTTTTGTTGGAAATTTATTATGCAACATCTGATTTAAATCAAGACTTCTGTGTCCAAGGGGAAGGATCCCCAAAATAGCAATAAGAACAGAACATCTACATAATAGTATCATGCATACAAGTATATGAAAAGAAAAATAAAATACCCCAAAATATATGGTGGGGTTAGACAGAATGCGATACACAAAGATGGATTAGCCTGAGATGAGAAGAAAGCGGCTAAAAAGAATGCCAGAGATAGTTGGGGTTCTCCGGACTGCAAACATCTGCTGTCTGGTTCCCAATTGTCCCAGATGAATGATTGTAGACAGAAAGAATCCCAAACAACGGTGACCGCCGTTATTTAGTTTTCTTTTGTCTGTGAGAAGAAGAAAAACCCACATATTTCTTGCTGTAATATTTCTCAACTGATGTTGGTCGACATCAGTTGATACTATTGCAACTTGAATTCAGGTTGTGAAATTAAGATAATGAAAATTAAAACTGTATCTGATTAGGAATTGGCTGAGTGACTAATCGAAACTCTTAGTGAAGAGAATGCTCGCCGAAGCTTCCACCAACCACTAACCAGATCATGCAAAACAACAGATAATGATTGACACACAGAAGTCGGGTTAATCGATATCCCTGTGAAAGGACCTTTCACCAACATTAATCTGTGGTGTTTCTCATTATCCGTTCATACACACAATGAAAGAGAAAAATATAAAAGTAAGAAAATATTTTTGGTATTGTGTGGGTGTTAAGCACACAATAAGTGGACACTAATGGGTTGAAATGTGTAATGGATAGAAATCAGATGAATTGGGCCTAGGCCCAATACATCCATGCAACTTACACAAATCATGGAAGAAAATATTTTTGACGTTTTCAAAATAGAAAGGATAGTTCAATTCGAATTATTGGGGTAATTCGAATTGAGAATGCATGAAGAATGAAGTATGATCTTACCCAATTAATCCTTGCAAAGGAATGAGATATCATTTAATTCGAATTGTTGAGCAATTCGAATTAATTCGAATTGGACAACTCGAATTGATGAAGTCCTTTCCTTGCTCAAAATTGACTAAGGCATATACCTCAATGGGAAGGTGAGTTCGAATTATCCAGCAATTCGAATTAATTCGAATTGGACAATTCGAATTGGCAGGAGATGAAAAATAAGCTAAGGCATGAAGGGATGATAATGGATACAATGTGGTTTTCAAGCCAATTCGAATTGTTGAGCAATTCGAATTAATTCGAATTGAATAATTCGAATTGGTTGGAAACCACATGAAGAGAATAATTTTTGGGTGTGCAATTCGAATTCCTTAGGCAATTCGAGATAATTCGAATTGCCTCAATTCGAATTACACACTTTCAAACAACAACAATTTTTGTTCTCACAAGTATGGGTTATGTGAACACTGTACTGTAATGATGGGTTTAGATTTACTAAATCCCTCATCTCACATCAATGTCATTTCACAGCCACCCTAGTGAGATTTTCAAGAAATAAACAAATACATGTCTAATGGGTATTGGCCAGATTCAAACCCTATTTCTACAAACAAGAGATCAAAGATCAAAGAGCCTAAAACATCTAGTTATCTAAGAACTGCATGAATAAACTAAGAACGCTCAAGTTATCTAAGGTAGCATGAAATAAGATTAGGGCAGGAAGAATAAAACCTAAATATAAATTATAACAAACCTTAAAAACATCTAAAACCTAAGAACACTTATTTGAAGCTCTAAGGCACTAAATCAAGCCAAAAACCCACCAAACATGCATTTATTAAGTTTGAATGTCAACTAGGACATAATAAATGTAACCTAGTTGAAACAAACAAACATACTAAGCATTTATTTCTAAAGAAAGCAGTAAAGAGTGCCAAAACAAATGAATAAAACCATTTCTGGAAATTTTCCTTGTATTGACACTTTGAAAGCAAAATAAAGAACCCAAAACCATCATTAGCTTGAAGGTAGGGTTTATTCTAACTAGAAAGCATGTAAAAAAATGGAAAATGGCTACTCTAAGGGTTACACAAACTGCTTCTACACTACACTAAGATCAAAGCATGAAAGATTACACTACTTGCAAGAAAATAAACTAAACTAAACTAACTACCTACCTAACCCCTAAGGGGTGTGGAACCTCCTGCTGTTCTTTTTGTCCCAAGCTGCTTTCTGGTTAAATTCTTGATCTCCTTTTTTTGTTGTGGAAGGTCTGCTTTTATAGACAATCTTCAAAACCCTAGGCCCACCAGTGTTGTGTCCATGCTCCACAGCTTCATTTGGATGAATTGTTGAGTGAAGTTCGAATTATCTCAACCAATTCGAATTAATTCGAATTGTGAGATCTCTTCCTTGAGATGGGATTTTGGCCTTCCGTTATCAATTCGAATTGTTAGGATAATTCGAATTGATCTTTTCTCGAATTGGATGAGGGTTTCTGCTTGGCTTCCTTGCACTTGTTGGCAATTCGAATTGTTTGTGCCAATTCGTATTAATTCGAATTGGACAATTCGAATTGCATCTTCTTCTTGCCTTTGGGTTTCTTCTCTCTTCATTCTCTAATTCGAATTAATTCGAACTTGAACAATTCGAATTAGACTTCTGCATCCCTTCCAACACTTAGCCATTCTTTGTTCTCTCCAGCAATTCGAATTGTGTGCAATTCGAATTAATTCGAATTGCACAATTCGAATTGTGCTTCAACACTTAACCAAATTTCAGTTGTGGGACTTTCAATCTTTTTCCCATCTTTTTGGATTTTTTGTGGGCTCTTTTATTCTTTGCCCATCTTTTCATTCCTTTTTCTTTTCTTTTTCCTTTTTTCATGTTTTTGGATTTTTCTAACACAAATACAATTAAAATTGCATATTTTGTGTCTTTTTGTTACCGGCTCAATGTTTTTACAAACTCGCATTAATCTGTCAAATTCAACTGCTTTCTTATGGAAATAAGATGGAATCACGATCAAAATGTCCGTCTCAGACACGGAAATGGATTGGAAATAATGGACAATTTTGGCCATTATCAATGCGCATTAAATTTAGTATGACGAGATGTATACATTCACACAGTCACATGGTTTATGTTAGGTTAAAACATTTATCGTTTGTTTATATAATATTCAATTCGTGCGATTTGATTTTTTAAAGTCTATTTCAGACAGTGGTTTGAAGTTTCTTTTAACGGCCGTAATTGTTGGATGTTTCAAATATATCCTATTAACATATGTTTCAAATAAAATACAAGTATACATATAAAATACGAATTTGGTTGGAGACTGGTTGAATGACGCTTCTGTCCACTATTGCTAGGTTAATGAATATTAAGGCCGAACACAACTTATCGGAGAGGTGTTTCGATACTTTGTGTCAACTAATTCTTGATACACTCCCCGAGGATAACGCTATGGTTAAGAATTTTTACGAGGCGAAAAAACTACTTGAGGGATTAGGACTGCCTGTTCAGAAAATTGATTGTTGTGAAAAAGGGTGTATGTTATTCTGGCGCGATGATTCGGCCTTAGATAAATGTAAGTTTTGTGACGAGCCTCGCTATAGAGAATCAAATTCGAATTCAAGGATTGGACGGAAATACATGTTCTATTTCCCACTTAAAAACAGATTGAAGAGACTGTATGCATCGGAGGCGACGGCGAAGCATATGACGTGGCATGTAGGACATCATCATGGGACTTCTGGGGAGATGTGCCACCCGTGTGACTCAAAGGCATGGAAGCACTTTGATACCATACATCCAGAATTTAGTAGGGAGGGTCGGAATGTGAGATTAGGCTTATGCACGGATGGTTTTCAACCGTTTGGTCAATCGGGATCTCAATACTCATGTTGGCCAGTCATTTTAACTCCTTACAACCTCCCTCCTGCTATGTGTATGAAGGATGAATACATGTTCCTAACATGCATAATACCAGGGAAATCTAGCCCAAAGCAGAGGATTGATGTTTATTTACAGCCCTTAATCGACGAGCTCTTAGAGTTGTGGGACGTTGGGATCACTACATACGACACCTCTTCTAAACAGAATTTTCAGATGAAGGCAGCCTTGATGTGGACAATTGGGGATTTTCCGGCATATGCTATGTTGTCGGGTTGGAGCACATATGGGAAAACTGCATGCCCAGTATGTATGGAAGAAACAGATTCTATACGGCTTAAAGAGGGTGGGAAACAGTCGTGGTTTGATGTGCACAGGAGGTTTCTCCCCTCCAATCATCCTTTCAGAGTTGATAAGTCCAATTTCGTGAAGGATCGGGAGGAGCATAGATCGCCACCTAGTTTTAAGAGTGGTGAAGAAGTCTTAGCGGATATAGAAAGGCATGGCCTTCGACGTGTATATGAATTGGGAGGCGAGGAAGTGAATATAATACAAAGCAAGACATGTGGATGGAAAAAGAAGAGTATATTCTGGGATCTACCATATTAGAAGACGAATTTGGTTCGACACAACTTGGACGTCATGCACATTGAGAAGAATGTGTTTGAAAATGTGTTCAATACAGTTATGGATGTTCAGGGGAAGAGTAAGGACAATGCGAAGGCACATGAGGACATTATGACCTTGTGCAACAGGCCTGAATTGCATAGGGACCCTCGCACAGGGAAATATCCAAGGGCAGTGTATACAATGGACAAAGACAAGCGGGATGTGTTTCTGAAATGGGTCGCAGGTTTAAAATTTCCTGATGGTTGTGTATCCAACCTTGGTAGATGCGTAGACATGAATAAACATCGATTGTTTGGCATGAAAAGTCATGACTGCCATATTTTCATGCAACGACTACTACCAATTGGATGGCGGGAGCTACTTCCTAAGAGTGTGTGGGAACCAATAACAGAGATGAGCAATGTGTTTCGGGCACTAACTGCGAAGACGCTGAAAGAGGCAGATATAGATAGACTGGCCATAGATATTCCAGTAGTAATGTGTAAGTTGGAGACGATCTTCCCCCCCTCATTCTTCGATTGTATGGAACATCTACCTGTCCACCTCCCTTATGAAGCTAGCCTTGCCGGTCCCGTTCAATTCAGATGGATGTACCCGTATGAAAGGTATAACAATAATTTGCTTGTACTTTAAATATTTCAATTCTTGTGTAAATACAGTTGTTTTATATAAAAAATTGATTCAATATTCTGTAGATATCTCAATCGACTCAAGCGAACTGTGCGCAACAAGGCACATGTTGAAGGTAGTATCTGCAATGCATACATGGTTCGCGAAGCCTCAATTTTTTGCTCTCATTACTTTGAGAAGCATGTATTCACAAGAGAAAGGAATGTGCCAAGGAACGATGATGGAGGCTCAATACACTACGACGGTCGCCTTCCAAGTGTATTCAAATACCCGGGGCGTGCCCAGGTCATCCCAAGAAGAGGCGATTGTCTGAACAAGAGTTGAAAGCCATTCACAATTACCTCATCTTAAATTGCAATGAGATCGAACCTTATCTTACGTAAGTACTGAATTTGTTTTGTAAATTCCCTTATCATTATACAATTCTAGTAACTTCTATACTATCTAATAATAATAATCGTAATGGTAATAATAGGACATTTGAGGAGCAGCTGCTTAAGGAACGACAGATGATAAGTGAGGCAGATATTCAATGTGCGATCTCGGACGACTTTCCGAGATGGTTGGAGACATATATGACACAAAATCCACCCGAAAACCCATGTTTGACTCACATAGCACAAGGGTCACTTCCTATTGGTATTTCATATTCAATGTACTTTATAAATGGAATGAAATTTCACACAGAATCGCACGGCAAACATAGATCGACCTACAACAGTGGTGTTTGCATTTCGAGCATGTCCGGAGACTACTATGGCATAATCGAAGAGATTATTATCATAGAGTACCCGGCGCTGCCTATGAAGCAAACTACATTCTTCAAATGTAGATGGTTTGACCCCCGTGAAGGAATTGGAACACGGACCCATGAGAAGTACAAGCTTGTCGAGATTAACCGCTCAAAGTCATTGCATATATACGATCCTTTTATATTTGCATACCAGGCAGAACAAGTTTGTTATGCTTCTTCCCAACGATGAGGCCAGCTGCGGGAAGGAATGAATGGTTGGCCGTATGTAAAGTGAAACCGAGGGCTGTAATAACCGTTCGACCTGGGGAAGAACCGGAAGCATTTCAGGACGACGCTGCAGAACATCATGGTATCGAAACCATGACTTTCACGTCTACAATAGAGCGGCTAACAGATACCGTGGTCCAATATGTAGACCTTCAGCGGGATGACGAGGCAGTTCACTCTGATTCCTCCAGTGACACTGATGATTTAGATGACACAGATCCGGATGATCCGTCACAGGAGACTTCGGATGAGGATTTCGAAATTTGAAATGTGATAAACTTCTTAAATACCATACCAACTCTTACGCTTTGTATGTTTTAATGACGATCTAAAGCTTATATTGGAATAAAATTGTCCCTTATACAGATGTCTGAACGCGGGGGTGGCTCATCTTCGAACACGCCACAGCGGAGACTTACTCCTTCCGAGGAGGCAGCTAGGATACGGCTGGCGAGGGAGGCATATCAGCGACGTATGGCAGGTATTTGTAAATTACGTTTATTATCGTGTAAAAACATTCCATGTTTGAAAATAATTAACTTTATAATAATGAAATCTGTATAATATTGAATTGCAGTTGCAGCTGCCAGCCAGGAAGAGCAGCCTATAGTACCTATTGCTGATGATACGGCTGTTCCAGAGACACCACCCCCACGCACTCCAGGTACTAACAAGTTTTTAAATACATATGCTCCAGTTCCTTTATGATAAACTTGATCTGAATTTATTGTTAGGATCGGCGGGGTCTTCACAAGCGGTTCCACCTGTGCCTCCTCCCGTAGCTGAGCAAGGTCTGGACAGGGTGCTCCTTGCCCCGAATGCCACATATGGGATGTAAGTATTCCACGTTATATTACGTTGTTCAAAATATTTTTAATTTTTTCTTATACAACACGAATCTTCATCTTAATTACGTCATTTAACGAGCGGGCATTGTCTTGAAGTATCGACTTCCCAAACTCTGTCGTGAGAAAGATTACAGACATATATCCCAGACGAGCGGATATAAATGGGATCAGCTGGGGTAAGGTGACAAAAGAAACGAAGGAGTTCTATTGGGGAGAATTCCAGGTATCATGCTTACTTTGCACGTACAATTATGTTGTTCAAACTAGTAATTCAAATGCTCTCTTTAATTACATGCAGAAAGTTGCTCGTTGGGCTCCCGAGCATGCCCTTGCTGTGAGGAAGGAATGGGAGAAGAGAAACATTGCACGTTGAGTTTTAAATTACAACAGTAGTGTTTTATTGTAATATTTGAAAATTTACTGACCTTAATTGCCAAAAACAGATACAAGGATTACACTTTGGACATTCGCTCGAAGAAAAAACCGATGCCGGGGAATGCGCTAGTGGCAGAGAATTTGAGGCGCATATGGGATTCCCAAGCATTCAAGGATAAGAGCAAGAGGGGAAAGCTGAACAGAAGGTGCGGTCAGGAGGATGCACCTGCTCTCCCCACACACACTGCAGGATCAAAGACATTTCGAGCCACTCGTGATCATATGGTATGCTGTTCAAATCTATTTGACAAAATTATATGGTATTTAATGACGCACATTAGGATCACTACCTTTTTGTTAAATATTAATAGTCGGCTGAGAAGGAAGGGCCTGTCCACTTGCATGAGCTTCATGAGCACACACATACAAGAAAACACCAAAAGGACAATTGGGTACGCAAGAAGTCACAGAACCTTCAGGTACAGAAAGAAAATGCCTTATTAAATTCCATATTTACTTCAATGCTAAGTTGTTTGACAATTTTTTTTTAAAACTTATAAAACAGACCGAGTTTAATGCCGTTGTTGAGACCTTAAGCCAGGATCCTGAGATTGGCCCCAGCTTGGATCCTGATCGCGTCTTCCTCGACGTAGTGGGTGGCCCGGACAAGCGCAAGGCAATTTATGGCATAGGCTCCGTTGCCAGGTCGATCAGGCCTGGGGATGCTGTTGATTCCACCCCTCCACCGCCTACTTCTCAGTTTGTGACGCAGGCCCAGTTCCATGCATACATGGCGACTATAGAGCGTCTTGCCCAGTCACAGATGACCATGGCGGAGCATATGGAGAGATTGTTGGGACGTCGGGGCCCTCAATCCCCACCCCGCGGGGACGGGGATGATGATCTTGGAGGCTGCTCAGGAGGAGGTGACCTCGGTGTTCATTGACTGTTTTTATTTTAGTTATGGTCTTTGATGGACGTGGACTTGTTTGTTTCCATTATCTTGTGACATGTTGGACTAGAATTCTAGTAGCTATGTCTTTATCGAATGTTTCTTGTTGTGTGAAGATTTGAACAAATGAATTTGAATGATCTATGTTTCAAATACAAAATTTGTCAGATTGGAAGTTTGGTATTGATCTCTCGATGAATTTGATAATGTATTGGATCGGATGTTGTGAAATTTGGATGTTGTGGATCTATATTGATTTTGGTTTTTGGCAGGTTTGGTTGTGGCAAAACCAGTTCTGCTTGGTCGGTCGGTGAGGTTGCCGACCGATTCACCGACTCCACGGCGGTCGGTAATCCCGAGGTCCCGCAGTCCATGGGGCCGAGTTGTCGACCAACAATGGGGTCGGGACTTTCGGTCGGTAACTCTACCGACCACATTTCGGTCGGTATTCCGTCGGGATCATCGCCGACCAGACCCCTGCTTGGTCGGCCCAAAATTTCGGACCAAGACATTACCGACCGGCATCTGCGGTCGGGAAGCCGGTCGGTAACTGCCAAAACGACCCGTGTGAGGGAGTTCCCGACCGCATTTTCGGTCGGTATTTGCCTTTTTTCTTGTTGTGATAATAATAATAATAATAATAATAATAATAATAATAATAATAATAATAATAATAATAAATTGATCACCTGTGAGGCTTTGAGCATACTTATGTTCATGTAACTATTTGGGTGACTGAGGTTATGTTGTTAGGTGAGGCATCGTTAATGATAAAATAAGTGGGGTTAGCATAATTGGGGATGTATTCAAGAATTTTTTTGGTAAACATTGACACTCATGTGTCGGCAAAGGTATGTGGGAGCCCAACCCACACACATTGCAAAGGGGGATAAAGGGGAGGGATAAAGGGCAGGGTGGGGAATCGAACATCCAAACTATAGGTGGATTGTATTCAATAATTAATAAAATTAACAAATTAAATTGACAATTAATTATACACACAAAATAAAATGAGTTATTATTCTCTAAAAACTTCACAATTAAAATGGGCTTTACCAACATCAGTTAGCTTGAGTGGATGGGGGCTCTGGTCGCTTAAGCAAGATCTCGGGTTCGAGCTTTGTGTACGCAAAAAACTACTTTGGGAGAGGTGCCCTTAATGCCCTTGCAGATCCTCGAGTGAGTAGTTTTGAGTCCAATGTGGTATGGGGATACCCTAGTATTCACCTAAAATGAGCTTGTGCCATTAATGGGCGGATCTACACAACAGTTTAAGAGCCCGTTTGGATGAACTTTTTTTTCTTTTTTTTTTTAAAAAAAGAAGAAGCCAAAAGTAGAAGCAGAAACATAAGTCAAAAGCAAAAACATGCAACTTTTTTGTTTGGATGGAATTCTTGAAAAACAACTTTTTTTCAAATATATGTTTAGATTAATAAAAATAAAAAGTGCTTTCGGAATGTAGTAATTATAAAAAAAGACACGCTTTTTAAATGAGAATACTATATATTTAGAGTACTCCTATAATTTATAATAAGTAGTAGGGGCATTTAAGACTTTGCACACATTATTAGGTGCTTTTGGGAGGCCAAAAGCACTGTCCAGAAGTCAATACAAACGGGGCCTAAAGTGGGTTTCTGACCATCCATAGCCATATGGTATAATTTTAAAAAATTTGGGCTATTTACTTCTAATGGGTCCATTTTCTTTGTCAAGTGAGGAATCAATTAGAATCTATGTCTGTGGCATTTTTTTTTTTTTTGCTTAGCCGAAGCCGGAAAACAAAGAGCAAAAAGGAACGAAAAAAGAAGGCTAACTATGGGGGGGGGGGGGGGGGGGAGAGAGCAAGCAAGAAAGAAACAACAGAGTCGCTTAGGGTCGGGGGAAGCACACACCCACTTCATCCGCAGCCATGTCCATAAGTACAAAGTCTGGCGGGAACGCCCACGTAGTGTAAAAGTCCTCCAAGGATGCACCATGCCTTGCAAGCTTGTCCGCCACCCTATTGCGCTCCCTGTGGATGTGACGAATATGACATTCCTCAAAGGAGCCTTTGAGGTATCTGATATGGGCGATTAAGCTGGCCAGGGGGTGAAAGCAAGGGGGTTGTTCCACTAGGCCAATTCCAGACAATGAGTCCGAGTAGCAGCATACCTTAGTAATCCCTTTTTCCACCGCATACTGCAGTCCATAGCTCAAAGCTGACAGCTCCGCAAACAGGATGGATTTGGTTCCAAGGTGTCCACATCCTCCTCCTATCCATTGCCCTTCCTTATTTCTGATGATGAAGCCAAAACCCGAGCGTTCCGGGTAACCAGAAACACTCCCATCCACATGTATGATTATGTCCCTCTCCATTGAGTCCTTCCACTTAACAAATCTAGGGGGTTGTTTATCTTTGATGAGGCAGCTACCAGCCTGACTCAGATCTGCCAAGTTCTTGAAGATCTCATTTTTAAGATACCAGAGGGTGTTATTCTTCCCATTGAAGGTTCGCGAGTTCCTTTCAATCCTGATCACCCAAACTGCTGCCACAAATATCATGCCATACATCTTCACCATCCCATGATGAAGCCTCTGATATCTTCCTTGGTCATGGACATACAGTCAGGGGGAATGTAAATGTTGATGGAATTCCAAACCTGACAGGCCCATGGGCAATAGAAGTTGGAGTGACACCAGCTCTCTTCTTCCATCCCACAGCTAATACATAAGGGGGAAGCAGCTATCTTTCTCTTAAAGCGGACAAGGTTAACCGGAATGGAATCATGGCATATCAACCAAAGAAGTAGACAGAATTTCTCTGGCCACTTATTGTTCCACAACCACTTCCAGTTCTCTGCCTTATTACTCCCTCCAGTAATGAGTTAGTAGGCCGAACTTACTTTGTATTTCCCTGTTGCACTGCCGCTCCATATCCAAAGATCTGGCACTCCCGAGTGGATTTTGGGGGGGGGGGGGGGATTAGCACCCAAATCTTGGATGATTTCAGTTGGAATGTTCGATGCCAGCCCATCCCAGCACCATTCACCGACTATAACATCTGAGATCTTCTTATCCACATCATGAATCGAGATGAAAGGGAGTTTGGGACCTATTTGATTGCCTTTCCACCAGCTTGTGAACCAAAGAGAGGAGTGCCCACAACCAACCCTGAATTCAAAACCACCTTTGAGAATAGGGATGATTTTTGAAATCAGTTTGGCCGTGGGTGAGCGATTATCCTTCAGACGAGTATACGGGAAGTCCCCATTAGGCAGCACCTCTCTAACCAGCTTGACCCACAGTTTATCCTCATCATGTAGCCATGCCCAAAGTAACTTTCCGAGGAGGGCAGTATTCATGTGTCTTGCACCGCGCACCCCAGGCCTCCCTCATCTTTGGGGGTAGTCACTTTTGCCCAAGAAACTAGATGTATTCCTTTTCCTTCACGATCTTTCGAGATGAAGCGGTTAATTTTCCTGTCAATGGCCTTGCACACTTCCTCCGAAACCATAGAAGTTGCATGAAATAGGATGGAATGGCCGCCAAGACCGCTCTACACAACGTAATCCTGCCCGCCTTGTTGAAAAGTTTGTTGGCCCACCCATCTAGCCGTGTGTCCATTTTGTCCAAAATGAATGCGAAGTCCCTCACTCGCCTTCGTCCCACCAGTAATGGATATCCCAGATAGGAATCCAGCGAATTGACCGCCCCAATATTTAAGGTGGAGGTAATCCATTCTTTGTCATCTGCCAAGACAGAGTTAGAAATAAACATGGAGGATTTCTGTGGGTTAAGTCTCATACCCAATTCATCAGCGAACTGTTGCAATGAGTGGCGAATGGCATTAACACTCTCTCGATTAGCTATAGCTCCAAGGATAAGGTCGTCTGCAAACATGAGGTGTGAGATCCCAACTCCTTCTCTAGTCAAGTGAATCGGCTGCCATGCCCCGTTTCTAACTAGCTCCAGGATTTTTAGAGAAAGTTTCTCCATGATGATTAGGAAGAGGTACGGCGACAAAGGGTCTCCTTGTCTCAATCCTTTGACCGGAGTGAATGGATCAAGCATCTTACCATTCCAAAGCAGGGAGTAGGAGGGGGATGTGAAACTTTTGAGAGTTACACGAAACACGAGTAATTTTCTGAAATATCAGGTTTGGATTTATTAAATGAAAAGAGTTATGATGTAGGGAAGGGGTTTAAGGATATGTTACGATTTCCCTTTTTATTACTCATGTGGGGTCTTTTGATTTCAAATGGTGCTGTGGTCCTTCCCGTCATGAAACTTTTGACAAATATCACGGTGCAACCGGGATTGACCTTCAGTCTGTCACCCTGAAAGTCCCTGGTATCTGCACCATGATGCTTCTCTTAATTTCATGTCACGAAGGCACCTGCCATGAAGCTTTTGAACATCTTCCCACTGTATGAGTATTTTCCCAAAATGTTGTGTTTTTATTTACTCGTGTCAAGAAACTGTGCATCCCGAAAGCGCACGGAGTCAAAAATTGCAGTAATTTATAGTAAGTACCGGATCGTTCACTGGAGGATGTGCGATGGAAGCAGGGCCCACGTCGTTTACTAAGATTTTCCACTCGGTTACTCGATTCAAGTTTTGCAAGGGTTTTCTAACAACTACTTGACATAAATTAAACCAGATCATGAAAGCAATAAAAATTATTCTACAAAGCATGGTAAACCAGGTCGAGGAAAGCAATTAAATCTATTCTACGGAAGCAATATAAAATTATGCTACACTATCTAGAAAGCAAGTTTAAATATGACAGAAGGGACAGGGAGGAAATAATAAAGATTGGACAAGATTCAGATGAAACACAATTAAACTTCCATTTTTATACACAGATCTTAGCTTGGGATAATCCTCTAGTTAGCTAACTCTCATGCTTTCTACACCATGTTCCCTTTAACAGACAGGTACTTATGGTGAGAATTTACATGCTCTTAAGACAACAATTTCTAAGATACCACAGACTTATAACTCCCTCCACAGGCCTTGTGAAGTTTTATTACATATATGTGGTGGATAAGCAACACCTAACATATCATTAGTTGACATGCCAAGTACTCCTATCATTCCCCCATGTCACACCCAAAGTTTCAAATCAAGCCCCAAACCATTCCATAACTCTCAAACCTTTTAACAGATGGACAGCCCCTAATTCTTCCGAGTGACCTCTATGAAAGCATTTAAAAAGGAAAGAAGTAAAGAAAGCTGTAAAGAAAGCATTTAAATCTATCACTCGGAATCATTAAAAACGTCTCTTTCCGTTAGTATAAAAGAGCCCCTGGTCTTGGTGACCAGATGCAGATCAAGAACCCCCGAGATATCAATAAGCCACAGGGCTTACAACATCTGGGTAGTTATGAGATACAAACTAAATCAAACAGATCCATAAATGAACCTATTCCGGATGTACTCACTCAAGACTCAATTCTAGACTTTGGCAGAAGAAGATAGTAGTCGAAGGAATACTCGACCTTACCTTATAAATTCACCAAGGCCTATATGTTGTTCCTCTAGTATTATTTATCACATCTCATCTATACCCAAGTGGATATTGACTTAATGCGATATCTAATATCAGATTTCCAACACACAGCAATTTTGAGAAGCAAATGAGTATTTGAAAATCATTCCCTAAACAGGTACTAGACTCTCAATCAAAACACAGATCCTTTCAGTCTAGATGAGACCTAATCACTGACTCTGCTTCTAAGCTCTCAAAATCAATCCCCAGTGGAATATGAATTAGTCATAACTGTTTATCCCTTACTCAGATCCGGATTTTACAAAGGAATTTTTGTTGGAAATTTATTATGCAGCATCTGATTTAAATCAAGACTTCTGTGTCCAAGGGGAAGGATCCCCAAAATAGCCATAAGACCAGAACATCTACATAATAGTATCATGCATACAAGTATATGAAAAGGAAAATAAAACACCCCAAAATATATGGTGGGGTTAGACAGAATGCGATACACAAGATGGATTAGCCTGAGATGAAAAGAAATCGGCTAAAAAGAGTGCCAGAGATAGTTGGGGTTTTCCGGACTGCAAACATCTGCTGTCCGGTTCCCAATCTTCTCAGTGATTGATTTTAGACAGAAAGAATTCCAAACAACGGTGACCGCCGTCATTTAGTTTTCTTTTGTCTGTGAGTGGAAGAAAAACCCACATATTTCTTGCTGTAATATGTGTTAACTGATGTTGGTCGACATCAATTAATACTATTGCATCTTGAATTCAGGTTGAGAAATTAAGATAAGGAAAATTAAAACTGTATCTGATTAGGAATTGGCTGAGTGACTAATCGAAACTCTTAGTGAAGAGAACGCTCGCCGAAGCTTCCACCAACCACTAACCAGATCATGCAAAATAACAGATAATAATTGACACACAGAAGACGGGTTAGTCGATATCCCTGCGAAGGGACCTTTCACCAACATTAATCTGTGGTGTTTCTCATTATCCGTTCATACACACAATGAAAGAGAAAACATAAAAGTAAGAAAATATTTTTTTGTATTGTGTGGATGTTAAGCACACAATAAGTGGATACTAGTGAGTTGAAATGTGTAATGGATAGAAATCAGATGACCTGGGCCGAGGCCCAATACATCCATGCAACTTACACAAATCATGAAAGAAAATGTTTTTGGAGTTTTCAAAATAGAAGGGATAGTTCAATTCGAATTATTGGGGTAATTCGAATTGAGAATGCATGAAGGATGAAGTAGTACTTTACCCAATTGATCATTGCCAGAAATTGGAACATCATCAAATTCGAATTATTGACCAATTCGAATTAATTCGAATTGGACAACTCGAATTGACGAAGTCCTTTTCTTGCTCAAATTGACTAAGGCATTTACCTCAAGGGGGAGGTGAGTTCGAATTGTCCAGCAATTCGAATTAATTCGAATTGGACAATTCGAATTGGTAAAAGATGAAAAATAAACTAAGGCATGAATGGGTGGCATGCAATACAATGTGGTTTTCCTTGCCAATTCGAATTGTTGAACCAATTCGAATTAATTCGAATTTGAGAATTCGAATTGGTTAGAAACCACATGAAGGAAATTTTTGGTTGTGCAATTCGAATTTCTTAGACAATTCGAGATAATTCGAATTGCCTCAATTCGAATTACACATTTTCGAACAACAACAATTTTTGTTCTCACAAGTATGGGTTAGGTGAACACTGTGCGGTTAATGATGGGTTTAGATTTACCAAATCCCTCATCTCACATCAATGTCACTTCACAGCCACCCTAGTGAGGTTTTCAAGAAATAAACAAACACATGTCCAGTGGGTATTGGCAAGATTTAAACCCTATTTCTACAAACAAAGGATCAAAGATCAAAGAACCTAAAACATCTAGTTATCTAAGAACTACATGAATAAACTAAGAACACTCAAGTTATCTAAGGAAGCATAAAATAAAAATCAAGACAGGAAAAATAAGGCATAAAGATAAATACTAACAAACCTAAAAACGTCTAAAACCTAAGAACATTTATTTGAAGCTCTAAGGCACAAAATCAAGCTAATAACCCACCAAACATGCATTTACTAAGTTTGAATGTCAACTAGGACATAATAAATGTAACCTAGTTGAAGCAAACAAACATGCTAAGCATTTATTTCTAGAGAAAGCATTAAAGAGTGCCAAAACACATGAATAACACCATTTCTGGAAATTTTTCTTGTATTGACACTTTGAAAGCAAAATAAAGAACCCAACACCATCATTAACTTGAAGGTAGGGTTTATTCTAACTAGAAAGCTTGTAAAAATTCTGGAAATGGCTACTCTAAGGGTTACACAAACTGCTTCTACACTAAACTAAGATCAAAGCATGTAAAGATTACACTACTTGCAAGAAAAATAAACTAAACTAAACTAAACTACCTACCTAACCCTTAAGGGGTGTGGAACCTCCTGCTGTTCTTTTTGTCACAAGCTGCTTTTTGGCAAAATTCTTGATCCAAGGATGTTTCTTGTGTTGAGGGAGGTCAGCTTTTATAGACAAACTTCGAAACCCTAGGCCCACCAATGTTGTGCTCATGCTCCACAGCTTCAATGAGTGAAGTTCGAATTATCTTCAACCAATTCGAATTAATTCGAATTGTGAGATTTCTTCCTTGAGCTGGAAATGTGGCCTTCAGTTGTCAATTCGAATTGTTGTGAAGAATTCGAATTGGTCTTTTCTCGAATTGGATGAGGGTTTCTGCTTGGCTTCCTTGCATTTGTTGGCAATTCGAATTGTTTGTGCCAGTTCGAATTAATTCGAATTGGACAATTCGAATTGCATCTTCTTCTTGCCTTTGGGTTTCTTCTCTCTTCATTCCCTAATTCGAATTAATTCGAATTTGAACAATTCTGTAATACCCCAGATTTTTATCAACGTCCAAAGGAATAAAATTTATTCCGATCAATGTCGAAATATCTCCGAGAAGAAGAAAATAATTTATCACAATAAATTATTGCTCGGAAATGAAACGCCGATAGATTCAAAATTCAAAATGGAATAAAAGAGGGAAAGGAAGCCCGAAGACATTCCATGAATTGAGTCAAAATAATTGGAATTAAATTCAAGAAGGAAAATAATTCTAATTCCAAGAACCCGTGAAGTCGGAAGAAATTTAATTACACAAGTTATTGCACGGGAGTCAAAAGACGACGAATTGGAAGCCGACAAACCCGAGACCGACGGACTTAAGATTTCAAACATGAAATCCATTTGAAATGAGATAAATTTAAGATAAGAATTTATAATCCGAGAATGACCCGAAAAATCGAGCCCGAAAATGTAGGAGGATAGAAACCCGAAAGAGAGGAGAAAAGGCCCGACGGGATCGCACGGCCCAGTCCGGACGCACGGCCCAGACCAGGCCGCGCGCTCTCCGCGCGGTGTTTGGCCTTACACCGCGCCAACGCCGCGCCAACCACACAGCAGCTGCAACTTGACGCGTTTATGCGATTTTCTTGCCATATTTTCGACCATCTACTATGGAAACTTGATCTATTATGGGGGAAGGGGGATATGGACGAAATATAGAGGATTGTAACACCCTAAATTCAGATTCTTACACCCAAAACAGCCCCCAAACCGTCCACCCCCTCTTCCCCACTCAAACCACTCTCAATTTTCACCCATACAAAGAAACCCTAGAGTTTTGAGCATCCAAGGACCATCCCGACGAAGGAAGCGGCGATTCGGACGAGGCCAAGAAACTTTCAGACCTTGTGTGGTGGTAAGGGATAGATTTCAATCTTAGATCATGGTTCCTAATCGAATCTAGAATCCTAACTTTTAGTTTTTCGCTCTTGTATTCACAAATCGGGACCGAAGAGAAAGAGACGAGTAGATTGGACGCGTGCACGGACTCCGGAGGCCATCCCGACGAAATCTAAGACTTTAGATCTTAGACACAGTAAGTTGATTCTTCTCATAACCGTTTTGGTGTCCTAAAATCGAACGGAATGCAAGTTATAGTCAACGTACGAAAATCTGTCCCAAAAACGCTCCCTACGCGCGCTTTCTGAAATCCAACTTTTAAGCCCTTTCGGAGATTTCAAACGGAGAAACTTAAAACTACAAACTTGTTCCTAATGAGTTAAAGTATATCGTGTTAAATGTTCAGAATTTTTCGTCGACGTTTGGTCTGGCAAATCCGATCTGGTATTTTCTGAGTAATTCTTCAAACCCGAAAAAAGCTGACAGAATTTCATGTCCGACTTCTTTAACGTTTTTCTAATGGTTCCCATCGAAACTAATCTTTGATGTAAAAATGAAAGTTGTAGACAACAATCTCTAGAATGTGTCTGTAAAATTTCGTAAATTTTCGTTAACGTTTGGACCCTCGAACTCGACCTGAATATTCTGTGTTTTAAAAAGAAAATAGGAACAGATTTCCTAACTGAACTTGATGCACGGATCTGATCTGATCCGGAGTGGTTTCGGACAAAATACCTCAATAGAACTTGTTCATTTTTGTGTCATGTACGTGCCCGTAAATTTTCATAATTTTTGGAGTTCGTTTACTAGGTGGAAAATGTGTTTAAAAACATTGCGCTGTTACTGGAAGAATTGGCAGATTATGCGTTTTATGAAGATTGCAAAATTTGACTTATTTCCTTACCTGATTTGGAGAAACCTAAAACACGAAAGTTGTTCGTTAGGGTGTCGTTGGTACACTGAGTAAATTTCATAGTGATCGCCTTAAGAATGAATTTTTGAAACCAAAAGGCGTAATCTGCGACGTGTGCGCTTACTAAACCTTGAGATTTATGGAAAACTTTCCTTGCGACACTTTCAACAATTTTGAAAACATTATGATTTATGATCGAATTGGGAACTATGAAATCTTGATTATATGGCTTGTGGACATAAGAGCCCAAGCGTACGACTAGCGGACATAAGAGCCCTAGTGAAGCATTAATTATGAGGCTTGTGGACATAAGAGCCCAAGCGTTCGACTAGAGGACATAAGAGCCCTAGTGAAATATTGATATGAGGCTTGTGGACATAAGAGCCCAAGCGTACGACTAGAGGACATAAGAGCCCTAGTGAAATATCGACCATGAGGCTTGTGGACATAAGAGCCCTAGCGAATGGTGATTTGTAAGACTTGTGGACATAAGTGCCCAAGTGGAAACAAAAGTAGAAGAATGAAATATTAGCTATGCGAGAACATATAATCTATCCCATGAATTATGAAACCCTTTGACTTATAGTAAATTCCTTTCGTTAAATTTCTAAAAATTTATATATTTAGAATTTGTGTACGTCTCTTTACGTTTAGAATCATGCAGTTAAATTCTTATTATTAATGTTGACAAAATACATTTTTATATTATAAAATGTGCATGAGTAAAAAGGAGAATTTTTATTAAGTACATTTTAAAACCCATTATTGTTATGTTAAGAATTAACTTACTCAGTATTTTATATACTGATAAAACCGTTGTTTCATTTTTCTTTTACAGAGTATGAAGAAATGGCATGAGCATGCACGCATATTGGGGGCTCGGGAATTAAATTAATAATTGTGAATGATATATCTTGTTAGGCTTAAATTACCCACTGCGTTTTGGCCATGTCGGCCCATATTTAAATTTTCCGCTGCGACTTATTTTATTTTGTGCGGATTATACTATGTAACTTTAAAATAAATCTTTTTGGGCTTGCTTTTAAATATATTTTGAAATACCTTTAGCCTTGCATCTCTCAAGCGAGCTCGAATGAACTCGTGTCTTGCTTGGGAGGTGTGGCGGTGGCACCCCGGCCTGGGTTATCAAATCCGGGGTGTTACAAAGTGGTATCAGAGACCGGAAATATTTTAAAAATATTATTTTTATTTTTAGCCCAATATAGGGGCCCAAAGAAATTTTTAAACTATTATTATTATTATTTTAAAATTTCAAGTATTATTTCCATGGTTCAAGTCTTATTTTAAAAACCCATGGGAAAATATATATAAATTATTCGGACAAGTTTAGATGAACGCATAAAATAATTTTTCGGGGTTGGGATAACATTGCATTGCATTGCACACATCCACGAATATTTGCGCTATTTTTTTATGTGAATTATCAGTATTAAATATTACTCTTATCTTAGAATACGACATGACCTTGACTTAGGAGCGTTTGCTTAAGACTAATTTTGCATTAGTCCTAGAACTTGATCACCTAAGCTTGGCGTGCCCATACATTATCTCCTCTTGCCGACCCTATCTTATAGATTTTCTTGAACGCTAACTTGCCTTAGATTAGAAACTCATCTTCACGTGCGTTGATAACAGAAAATGGCACCTAAGGGAAAATCGAGGAAGGAAATCCCAAACAACACCAACGCTGACATCCCCAACGCACCCAACAATACCGAGATTGCTCATAACGTAGGAAGGCAAGCGCCTCCTATTTCCAATAATTTGGACGAACGCCTAAGAACTATGGAAGAAGTCCTCATAGCTTTGGGAAACGCTGAGGTACGAAGGACACCAGTGGGTGTGCCACCGCCGGCAGCCCGACTCAATTACCTAGCATTTGTGAACCCTTACCAGCCAACCCACTATGATGGCCAAGAAGATCCGGCCAAACTGGAAGATTGGATCCGCACATTTGATAAGCTCCTTAGCGCTGTCAAATGTCCCGAGGACGAGAAGGTCCAAGTGGCGACCTACTATCTTGGCGGAGAGGCAGACGAATGGTGGCATAACCTCCAAGGAAATTTAACAAAAGCCTTCCTATGGGAAGAATTTAAGGAGGTCTTGAGGGAAAGGTTTTACCCAATGAGCATTAAGGCCGCAAAGTATGAAGAATTCGTCCATTTAAAACAAGGTGGGCAAACGGTACAAGAGTACTATGCCAAGTTTAAGGAGCTGATTAGATTTGCTCCTGCAATGGTGCCAACTGACTTCGACAAGGCGCAGAAGTTCGAGATGGGTTTGAATCTTGATATTCGAGAGATATTGGTGGGAGGACATTGCACGACTTTCCAGGAGGTATATGACCGGGCAGTAACAGTCGCTCGTGTCCAACAATTAAAGCGAAAGGACAATGACGAATCGAGCAAAAACTCGCAAGGATTTGAGAAGAAGAATCGTAATAAGAACAAGAATAATAACTTTAGGAGGGGCAATGACCAAGCTAGATTCGATGGGTCTAGAGGGAATGATAACTGTGGTGCACTAATACCAAAATGCCCGCGGTGCAATCGACCGCATCTGGTGCGCCGGTGCCCGAAGCCTGGAGCCTGCTATAAGTGCGGCAAGTTTGGTCACATGGCTAGGGGATGTCGAATGCCGGAGGAGGCGATCGAAAGGAGAATGGATCTGGTGAACCTCTAGCAGGGAGAAGCTGAAAAAGGGAACAAGGTCAAAACTCGAACATCCTTGAGAATAATGCATAGGCAGTTATGGGGACATAACTGTAATCTTAAGGGGGGAGGATGTAACCACCCGAATATTATGTATTCCAAATCAATAAAATAAACAAATTCGAATTGTTTTGAACTACGTAATGACTTGATCCCTTCACAGGGTACGTAGGCAACTTGGAAATTTCAATTCTGGGTTCAGTCAAACAATAATCAAACAACAAACAATCAACAATCGAACAATAATTCAATAACACAATATCGCAAAATAATAAAATAAACAAAAGGACCCTAACTCTTAGCGCGAGAAAAGCCGAAACACAACTTCGAGGACGAAGTTGATTCTTAAGGGGGGTAGACTGTAATACCCCAGATTTTTATCAACGTCCAAAGGAATAAAATTTATTCCGATCAATGTCGAAATATCTCCGAGAAGAAGAAAATAATTTATCACAATAAATTATTGCTCGGAAATGAAATGCCGATAGATTCAAAATTCAAAATGGAATAAAAGAGGGAAAGGAAGCCCGAAGACATTCCATGAATTGAGTCAAAATAATTGGAATTAAATTCAAGAAGGAAAATAATTCTAATTCCAAGAACCCGTGAAGTCGGAAGAAATTTAATTACACAAGTTATTGCACGGGAGTCAAAAGACGACGAATTGGAAGCCGACAAACCCGAGACCGACGGACTTAAGATTTCAAACATGAAATCCATTTGAAACGAGATAAATTTAAGATAAGAATTTATAATCCGAGAATGACCCGAAAAATCGAGCCCGAAAATGTAGGAGGATAGAAACCCGAAAGAGAGGAGAAAAGGCCCGACGGGATCGCACGGCCCAGTCCGGACGCACGACCCAGACCAGGCCGCGCGCTCTCCGCGCGGTGTTTGGCCTTACACCGCGCCAACGCCGCGCCAACCACACAGCAGCTGCAACTTGACGCGTTTATGCGATTTTCTTGCCATATTTTCGACCATCTACTATGGAAACTTGATCTATTATGGGGGAAGGGGGATATGGACGAAATATAGAGGATTGTAACACCCTAAATTCAGATTCTTACACCCAAAACAGCCCCCAAACCGTCCACCCCCTCTTCCCCCCTCAAACCACTCTCAATTTTCACCCATACAAAGAAACCCTAGAGTTTTGAGCATCCAAGGACCATCCCGACGAAGGAAGCGGCGATTCGGACGAGGCCAAGAAACTTTCAGACCTTGTGTGGTGGTAAGGGATAGATTTCAATCTTAGATCATGGTTCCTAATCGAATCTAGAATCCTAACTTTTAGTTTTTCGCTCTTGTATTCACAAATCGGGACCGAAGAGAAAGAGACGAGTAGATTGGACGCGTGCACGGACTCCGGAGGCCATCCCGACGAAATCTAAGACTTTAGATCTTAGACACAGTAAGTTGATTCTTCTCATAACCGTTTTGGTGTCCTAAAATCGAACGGAATGCAAGTTATAGTCAACGTACGAAAATCTGTCCCAAAAACGCTCCCTACGCGCGCTTTCTGAAATCCAACTTTTAAGCCCTTTCGGAGATTTCAAACGGAGAAACTTAAAACTACAAACTTGTTCCTAATGAGTTAAAGTATATCGTGTTAAATGTTCAGAATTTTTCGTCGACGTTTGGTCTGGCAAATCCGATCTGGTATTTTCTGAGTAATTCTTCAAACCCGAAAAAAGCTGACAGAATTTCATGTCCGACTTCTTTAACGTTTTTCTAATGGTTCCCATCGAAACTAATCTTTGATGTAAAAATGAAAGTTGTAGACAACAATCTCTAGAATGTGTCTGTAAAATTTCGTAAATTTTCGTTAACGTTTGGACCCTCGATCTCGACCTGAATATTCTGTGTTTTAAAAAGAAAATAGGAACAGATTTCCTAACTGAACTTGATGCACGGATCTGATCTGATCCGGAGTGGTTTCGGACAAAATACCTCTAATATAACTTGTTCATTTTTTGTGTCATGTACGTGCCCGTAAATTTTCATAATTTTTGGAGTTCGTTTACTAGGTGGAAAATGTGTTTAAAAACATTGCGCTGTTACTGGAAGAATTGGCAGATTATGCGTTTTATGAAGATTGCAAAATGTGACTTATTTCCTTACCTGATTTGGAGAAACCTAAAACACGAAAGTTGTTCGTTAGGGTGTCGTTGGTACACTGAGTAAATTTCATAGTGATCGCCTTAAGAATGAATTTTTGAAACCAAAAGGCGTAATCTGCGACGTGTGCGCTTACTAAACCTTGAGATTTATGGAAAACTTTCCTTGCGACACTTTCAACAATTTTGAAAACATTATGATTTATGATCGAATTGGGAACTATGAAATCTTGATTATGTGGCTTGTGGACATAAGAGCCCAAGCGTACGACTAGCGGACATAAGAGCCCTAGTGAAGCATTAATTATGAGGCTTGTGGACATAAGAGCCCAAGCGTTCGACTAGAGGACATAAGAGCCCTAGTGAAATATTGATATGAGGCTTGTGGACATAAGAGCCCAAGCGTACGACTAGAGGACATAAGAGCCCTAGTGAAATATCGACCATGAGGCTTGTGGACATAAGAGCCCTAGCGAATGGTGATTTGTAAGACTTGTGGACATAAGTGGCCAAGTGGAAACAAAAGTAGAAGAATGAAATATTAGCTATGCGAGAACATATAATCTATCCCATGAATTATGAAACCCTTTGACTTATAGTAAATTCCTTTCGTTAAATTTCTAAAAATTTATATATTTAGAATTTGTGTACGTCTCTTTACGTTTAGAATCATGCAGTTAAATTCTTATTATTAATGTTGACAAAATACATTTTTATATTATAAAATGTGCATGAGTAAAAAAGAGAATTTTTATTAAGTACATTTTAAAACCCATTATTGTTATGTTAAGAATTAACTTACTCAGTATTTTATATACTGATAAAACCGTTGTTTCATTTTTCTTTTACAGAGTATGAAGAAATGGCATGAGCATGCACGCATATTGGGGGCTCGGGAATTAAATTAATAATTGTGAATGATATATCTTGTTAGGCTTAAATTACCCACTGCGTTTTGGCCATGTCGGCCCATATTTAAATTTTCCGCTGCGACTTATTTTATTTTGTGTGGATTATACTATGTAACTTTAAAATAAATCTTTTTGGGCTTGCTTTTAAATATATTTTGAAATACCTTTAGCCTTGCATCTCTCAAGCGAGCTCGAATGAACTCTCGTGTCTTGCTTGGGAGGTGTGGCGGTGGCACCCCGGCCTGGGTTATCAAATCCGGGGTGTTACAAATTCGAATTAGGCTTCTGCATCCCTTCCAACACTTAACCATTTCTTTGTTCTCTTCAGCAATTCGAATTGTGTGCAATTCGAATTGCACAATTCGAATTGTGCTTCAACACTTAGCCAAATTTCAGTTGTGGGATTTTCAATCTTTTTCCCATCTTTTTGGATTTTTGTGGGCTCTATTATTCTTTTGCCCATCTTTTCATTCCTTTTTCTTTTCTTTTTCCTTTTTTCATGTTTTTGGATTTTTCTAACACAAATACAATTAAAAATTGCATATTTTGTGTCTTTTCATTATCGGCTTGATGTTTTTACAAACTAGCATTAATCTGTCAAATTCAACTGCTTTCTTATTACAATAAGATGGAAACACGATCAAAATGTCCGTCTCAGACACGGAAATGGATTGGAAGTAATGGACAATTTTGGCCATTATCAACATCCTCACATTTAATACTGATCGTCCCCGAGCAGTCAGAGTCAGTGCTCCCAGGAGCTTGGACTCTGCATATTCAATCCATTTGCGTGGCCTCAGAAATTTCATTATTCTTATATTGGGATAAGACAATCAAAATTACAAGTATTAAACTCTCTTGGTTGCAGTGTTTAATGGAATGATACTTCTCACTTGAGTGAACACACAAACCAATCATTATTGTTAATTCTTCTTGAATATGTGTTTAGAAAATTTCATTGGCTTAATCCTTGAATTCAAGCATGACATGATCATTGATTAATAGAAACAGAGCCTCACATATAGTAGAATCGGAGAGTTCACTCACTCTCAAGATTGGCTTTTATCATCAACGCTCAAAATCCAATTCAATTAAATTCTCCCATAGGCTTGCAACTGGACCAACTCGCCACCGGCTCATTTCTTCAAATCGAGATCCCGAGGTCTTATTCAAGGTTATAACGGGGCATACGGTTGTAACATTTGGTAAGAAAGGGAATTATTGGGCTAAAAAGTGACATGACACCATTCCACCATAACTTGGCATGTTGTAGAATCTATGATCATCCTTATTTCTATCTTTCTTTTGTTTTTCTTTCTTTTTGTATTGCATGACATTAGACTTTGTCTAATTTGCTTTGTCATTTGCAATTTATTCTTGTTGAATGGATCTCAACTTCTTCTCTCTCTTTTTTTATTTTTTTATTTTTTTTGAATCGGTTTATAGCATACCGATTGATACATATTTGGTGATAAAAAATTATAATGCCTTGATGGGATGGCTCATGTACACTTGGGTTTAATTTTCTTGGTCTTTTTGTAAGGCTGGGAATAATATAGTGGTTTCAAAGAAAAATTAGGCTTAAAGGCTCAAGTTGGTTAATCCTAAAGGGAAAATGTTTTTGGGTTTGGAATTCAAACGAAAGCCAAAATTTTGGGTTTTCTAAGTGCCTCGATCATTTGCTCGATTTCGGGAATATGGCATGGTCTTGAATCGGTCCCAATTGCAAGTTCTAGTGCCCTTTAATCGAATTGATTCACACAATCAAAGAAGTATTGAGTAAAAATGACTCGGCTCAGATCTCACAAGGGACGGTTTGATCATGTCATACATTCATTCTTAAATTTAGCTTTTGAAAATTCTTACAACTTATTCAATCAAATTCTCAACATGAATATTTGTTAGTCTTTCAAGTGATCATATCATTGGATTTTTATAGCTCAAAACTTCAAGAATTCATGTCATGCATATTTTTAATTGTTTTATCCCAATGTAATAGTCCGAAAATTTCATCATTAGCCTAAATTCAACATGTGAATTTAGGTGACAGATTTATGCTTGTTTTATGCCGGTTTGTTTGATTGAAAGCAGTAAAAAGACACTGTGAGCATGCAAGCATGTCACAGCTTGTTTTTGGCGTGACAGTCACTTATTCATCTTGGACTGCCACACATCTTTTTTTCAAATAATGGAGAACTCAAGACGAAATTCTCTTGGAAAGCAGTAAATGTACGACTACCCAAAATACGTCGTACAACCATCATAACAGACAATTCCAAGGTTCGTTATACAATACACGACCTTAATCACATCTAAACATCAATACAGACGCAGCTCTACACTTGAATAAGTTAGCATCAAAGATCAGTCAAAAGATTACCACAATACAGTTCTAGTCAGTCCAGTCAAAAGTGAATCTTTACAGATTCAGTCCATCTTCAGCATCCTTCCCCTCTATCCTTGGAAGAAGATTCTGGTCCAGTGGACATAGTTCGTCAGGCTGCAGGGGACGCAAAAATCTTCCATGTCTTCCTCATCTTCCTCCATCACCCCGGTGCAGTAGACTCTTGGTCCTTGATTTCCGAACAGGTCGGGTGTCTCCAGGCTATCAGCCAACCATGCGAAGACGTTAGTCCCAATGTATTGCATGACGAACCTGTTGGTTATGATCCTGTTGATCATTGACACCCCCTGCTGGACCTGTTCATTGTCCAGCTTGCTAAGCAGCATGTATCCCCTGACAAAGATTGAGGCCTTGTGGTTGTCCTCAATCCCTTCCTTTAGCAGCTCACAAGCCAGAGTTTCGTTTCCTGCTCCGAATGCCTGCAGGGCTGGGATGAGTTTCAGGTTGTAGTTGCCAGCTTCTTCGCACTTGACCAGGAGTGCCTCCTTTTGCAGTTCAACCCTTTGTTCCCACATCTTGACGATGGTAGTCTCCAGTTCACATCTCTTGTAGACAATGGGAAGATCAGTTGCATCCCTGAGTTTGGTACACACCTCTCTGACCCTCCACACTTTCTTAATGCAATCCTCTCCGATGCGGGAGAGAATCTCCTAAGAGTTCTACTGGCAGATCCAGTAGTTGGGTCGTCTCCTCTTGATCTTCGTTTTGGACTAGGGGAATGATGTCTCTGAAAAGACATGGAGAGATGATTAGGTCTGAGACCCTCAGCCTTACACCTTCAGCCACTTCAAAGTACAGTTCGCTTTCTAACACCTGTCTCACTTGAGGTACACTATGAAGGTCCAAAGGGTCAGATTATCAAATCTACTCTTATTACAACAAAAATAAGGAGAGCGAGAGAGAGATAAGGATCTTGGATCCTTAAAATTTTTCTTGGACTATAGATAGTCTAAGATGTTTTTGGGTGGTCGAAGGACCAAAAAGAGAATATTTCGTAGGTTGTTGAGCTTACGAAAGGATTTTTTATTTTTCTCATCACTTAACAAGTGATTGAAATCATGTGAGATAGGGGAGATGAGAGATTAATGATGAAAAGCAAATGCAAGCGATAAATTATGCAATTACTAGTATGTAACAATGGACCATGACTAAAAATAAGAATAAAAGTGAAAGTAAAAGTAGACATGCATACATACAAAAGGTGATTTTTGGATTTTTATGAAAAAGTGTTGACTTGTTTATTTAATGAAATTGGGGGTGTAAGTGGTCCCCCATTTGGATTTTGTTTTGGGGAGTGGGTTTTTAAGGAATATAAACAAAACATTCCTTGTGAACATTCCCCATTTGTCCCAAGTTGCACAAGAATCAACACTTAAACAAAGAACACTCTACCATTTTGTCTTTTTACACATAAATGCCATGCCAAAAGTGTTGGAAAAATTTTGGCATGGTTTTGTCTGTACCATGTGTCCCGTATGTGCAAACATCAACTTCCAGAGTTGAGTTTGCAAGGTGTGGGCAACATGTACCCGACAAAAGCATTTATTGCAAACATACTCATAAAATATAATACATGCAAACATCAAATAAGCAACACAATTGGTCCATCTACACTACTGTAATGTACTAATGTTACCAACAAAACCCATGCTTTAAAAACATAAATTTTGCAGATATCATCAATATGCATTTTCAGTCATCATCAACAATTATCTACTGAAAAACAACACAGTGGCTAAAGAAAGCATGACCACAGTGTTAACCCTACTCATAGGTTACCAAAACACCAACACAGATAAACAAAAATGCACACAAACAACAAAATGAATAAACAAAACCATAAAACTAAACAGAAACCATATTTTTAAGGGTTTTGCAACCCTTATTTTCAAAATGAGAACACCCCCCATCATGAAAACGTTCGAACCCTCAAAAATGGCAGTTTCAACATAAATCCCTAAAAACCTAAGTTCTGCCTACTCGGTTTCTACCCCATAACTGACTATACCCAGTCATCCCCAACCACTTGCGACCATCCCCGTCGTTAAAACAGAGCACATTCCCCTCCCCTTCTCCGATTTCGCAGGGAATACGAAAAGACAAAACTGTAAACTTGAAACCGAGCGCGAAAACGAAACAGAGATACTTACCCCTGACTCCCACTAGGGTTTGACGACGACGAAGCCATTTCCGAATGGTTTGGCCGGAGGAAAGCTTGAAATGAGCGACTGGTTTCGCGAGGAAGAGGGGTTTCGCGAGAGAGAGAGCGGGGGATTTTAGAGATGTGGAAAGTGAAAGTGAGGGAAATGAGAGGGAAAGAAGGGTATAAAAAGAGTTTGGATGGAGGTTCGAATTATGCATCAATGCGAATTAATTCGAATTGATGCATTCTGTGAGGGGTGCGAGTTATTCAGGCCAATTCGAATTAGTTCGAATTGGCTTTGAAAGACAAAGAAACAAACCAAGTTCGAATTTTGCGATCAATTCGAATTAATTCGAATTGACTCACAATTCGAACTAGAGGTTGAGGGCAAAATCTGCACAAGGTGCCTAAGTGAGCTAATTCGAATTATTGTGGCCAATTCGAATTAATTCGAATTGCTTGAATAACTCGAATTGCTCACTTGCTGAGGAAAATGCCTTTTGTATGCTAATTCGAATTTGTCAGGCAATTCGAATTAATTCGAATTGCCTTATAATTCGAATTGCAATACTTGGCCAAATAAAACATCCGAAAGTTCTGCCTTGGGTGCCAATTCGAATTTGCATGTCAATTCGAATTAATTCGAATTGCCTGCATAATTCGAATTAACTAATCTGAGAGTGAAAATTTCCAAGGCAAAATGTCTTTTGTGGTTTGTTCCAAGCAATTCGAATTAATTCGAATTTTCTTGAAATGAAAAATAAACCACAGTCAAGACTTAGGAAAAATTTTAGGTTTTTCAAAAAAATTTATGTTCATCAAGATGAACTCAAAAGCAAACATATCTACACAGAATTAGAATCTAAAACATATTGCTTGCATAAATTAGGTCGGGTTAACAATTTTATTTTATGAATTTATTCTGGATTTTAGATTTCTCTAAATTCCAGAATTTATTTTCATTAAATATAATATTAACCCAACCGGGAACCTGGTTTTTGAAGCTTTATCTTTCTTTTTGTTGGTTCCTCAAATTCCTGCAAAACAAGAATAAGAAAGCATTAGGTTTTCTCCAAATATCAACATCCTCACATTTAGAGTCTTAGTACTCTAAATGTTCAATTGATTTTTGGATACTTTATCCCAATAAAAATAGGTGGAGCAAGTAATAAATAAGTAAGTAAATATATGTATAATATTTATTTATTGAGCATAAGCCGGTTCTGTTGTCATTTGAGCTTCTTTTTCGGGGTCGAACTGCCCAAGATAGTCCTTCAATCTGTGTCCATTCACTACAGCTCTCCTTTGTCAGTTCGAATCCGGACAGCTCCACTTTCAAACACGTGCACCACTTCGTATGGCCCTTCCCATCTGGATTTAAGCTTTCCGGGGAACAGCTTCAACCTAGAATTGAATAACAAGACATTCTGGCCAACATAGAAGTGTTTAGACTTAATACGACGATCGTGTAACTTCTGGGTCCGCTCTTTATAAATCCTCGAGCTTTCATAAGCTTGCGCACGTATTTCCTCAATTTCATTGAGGTCCAACTTGCGCTTACTCTGAGCAACTCGTGAGTCAAAATTGAGCGTTCGTACGGCCCAGTAAGCCTTATGCTCTAGTTCTACGGGCAAATGACAGGCCTTTCCGAAGACGAGTCTGTATGGGGACATCCCAATGGGGGTCTTGAATGCAGTGCGGTATGCCCATAAAGCATCATTGAGCTTACGTGACCAATCTTTGCGAGTTATCCCCACAGTGGCCTCGAGTATGTGTTTGATTTCGCGGTTTGAGACCTCGACTTGACCACTGGTTTGGGGATGGTAAGGCGTGCCGATCTTGTGGAGAATCCCATTTTTGCTCATAAGATTTGCAAATGCTTTATTAACAAAATGGGTTCCTCCATCTGATATGATCACCCTGGGTACACCAAATCTATTGAAAATGTTATTTTTCAAAAATTTGACGACCTGGTTGCCATCATTGGTTGGCAGTGCAACGGCCTCAACCCACTTGGAAACGTAATCGACAGCTACCAAGATGTAATGGTTCCCATCAGATGTCGGGAATGGTCCCATGAAGTCAATACCCCATACATCGAAAATCTCGAGAGTGAGAATTCCTTGTTGAGGCATCTCATCCCTCTTGGAGATATTCCCTAGTCTTTGGCATCTGTCGCAAGCTAAAACAAACGCTTTGCAATCCTCGTAAATGGTAGGCCAATAAAAACCGCACTCGAGCACCTTATGGGCTGTTCGAGTGGGGCCATGGTGACCTCCATATTCCGATTCATGGCATTTCTTAGCGATTTGATAAGCCTCGTGCTCAGTTACACATCGTCTAATAATCGAATCTGCACAATGCTTGAAGAGATAAGGATCTTCCCAGAAGTAGTTGACTACATCTCGGTTGAACCTCGTTTTGTGGCCCCTACTTTGAAATGGTGGAGTTATTCCGCATGCTAAAAAGTTAGCAATATCGGAAAACCACGGACAAGCTTGATCATGAAGATGCAAGGCAAACAGTTGCTCGTCCGGAAAATTCTCATTTACGGCTAGCTCATTTTTATCATTTTCTAGTCGAGACAAATGGTCAGCAGCACCATTGTCTCTGCCTTTTCTATCTTTTATTATAATGTTGAATTCTTGCAACAAGAGTACCCACCTGATTAATCGAGGTTTGGCGTCTTGTTTGCTAAACAAGTATCTCAGTGCAGAATGATCTGTGTACACTGTGGTTTTCGTACCAATAAGATATTGTCTGAATTTATCAAACGCAAAAACCACAGCATACATCTCCTTCTCCGTGGTGGTGTAGTTAATTTGGGCCTCATTCAGGGCATGACTTGCGTAATGAATTACGCAATGCTTCACTTCCTTATGTTCCCCAAGAACTGCACCCACGGCGAGATCACTTGCATCACACATTACCTCGAAAGGCATTGACCAATCGGGTGGTTACACTATTGGAGCAGAAATCAACATCTCTTTGAGCGTGTCAAAGGCTTGAACACACGCTTCATTTATTACGAAAGGATTTTCTTTACAAAGCAAGTTAGTGAGCGGCTTGGCAATTTTAGAAAAGTCTTTAATGAATCTCCGGTAGAAACCGGCATGCCCTAAGAAACTCCTAACTGCTTTTATTGAATTAGGCAATGGTAGGTTTGAGATGACTGAGACCTTAGCTCTGTCGACTTCGATACCTGCATGCGAGATGCGGTGACCTAACACTATTCCTTCAGTGACCATGAAATGGCACTTCTCCCAGTTCAAAACTAGGTTGGTGTCCTCACATCTTTTCAAAATTTGTGCAAGATTAGTCAAGCATTCATCAAAAGTATCTCCATACACAGAGAAGTCATCCATGAAAACTTCAATGCATTTTTCGATAAATTCTGAGAAAATTGACATCATGCATCTTTGAAATGTGGCAGGCGCATTACAAAGTCCAAAAGTCATGCGCCTGTACGCAAAGGTTCCATAAGGGCACGTGAATGTGGTCTTGTCGTGATCCTCGCTAGCTATTACAATCTGATTATAGCCAGAGTACCCATCCAAAAAGCAATAGAACTCCCTTCCGGCCAACCGCTCTAGCATCTGATCAATGAATGGCAAGGGAAATGGTCCTTCCTGGTAGCGGTATTGAGCTTCCGGTAGTCGATGCAAACTCTCCAACCGGTCACTGGACGTGTCGCCACTTCTTCTCCTTGCTCATTAGTCGTTACACAGATCCCCCCACGTTTCGGTACGACCTGCACTGGGCTAACCCATTTGCTATCAGAGATAGGATAGATGATACCAGCATCTAAGAGCTTGAGAACTTCTTTCCTTACCACTTCCTGCATATGGAGGTTCAGACGCCTTTGTGGTTGCCTTGAGGGCTTGTACTCCTCTTCCATTAAAATTCTGTGCATGCAAACAGAGGGGCTTATTCCTTTTATATCAGAAATGGTCCATCCGATTGCATGTACATATTTCTTTAGAATGTCTACCAGAGCTTTTTCTTGTTCTTGTGTCAGCTTGGCAGACACAATCACCGGTAATCTTTTATGTTCAGCGAGAAAGACGTACTTAAGATGATCCGGAAGTATTTTAAGTTCAAGCTCTGGTGGGCATTCAACGGAAGGCAGTAATTTGCGAGAAATGGATGGGAGAGAGAGATCAGATTTACCTTCAGGATCCTGTGTCAGTACAGGATCCACTTCCTCCTCAGCGGTGCTTTCCTCTTCCTCCGGGATGAACTCAACCCCATCGAATTCTTCAAGGTCCCCAGAGATAGGGTCCTCGAAGTGGACAGCGTTGCAGCTCCTTGGTTGCTCCGCACCTTCAGGCTTCAGTACCTGTTTTGAAACTTTGTTTGGCTCATCAGTCACAGAGTTTATGCTCTCATCCTCACTCCTACTTTCTATTACATCAAATATGGAACAAGACCCCTCATTCGGAAACTTTTGCAGCTGTTCCATGTCAAAGGTGATTTCTTTGTCATCGACCCTCAATGTGACTCTTCCAGATTTGGCATCGATCAGTGCACCGCCAGTTGCCAGAAACGGGCGTCCCAGGATAAGTGGCATTTCAGAGTCCTCTTCGATGTCAAGGATGATGAAGTCAACTGGGAAAAGAACTTGACCGGTTCTGACTACCACATCCTTGAGGATTCCTACGGGCTTTGTGATTGATCTGTCTGCAAGCTGCAACCTCATCTTGACTGGTTCAATCTCCCCGAGCCTTAGGCGAATTGCCATGGCTAAGGGCATCACATTGATGCTGGATCCTAGATCACATAACTCCATGCTCACTTTGGCCTTACCAATCTGTACTGGTAGCGTGCAACATCCAGGGTCTTCTTTCTTTTCGGGCAGTTTCTTCTGAACTATGGCACTGCATGTGCTGTTGAGAACAATCACCTCCTCCTGCTCTACCTGCCTTTTCCCTGAAATCAATTCTTTCAAGAACTTAGCATAGGTGGGCATTTCTGAAATCATTTCCACGAGAGGAATGGTTATCTCTACAGACCTTAACCGTTCTAGAAATTTCTTGAATTTTAGGTCATGTTCCTTATTTTTAAGACGTGCTGGGTATGGCACCCTTGGCATGTACTTATTATTGTTTGTTTTTGGTGGTAAAGAGAAGGAAGTTGTACCTTCAACCCTACCCTTTTCAGCTCCCTTTGCAGCTTCAGCCTGCGAAATAGCTGTTTCTGCTTTGTCCTCGACCAGTCCAATACTGTCCCCTCCTTCAATCCTTTCATTTTATTTTTCACCCTCCACTGGATCCTTTCCCTCTTCGGCCATCTCTTTCCCATGTCCAACAATTCCTTTTAGAGTCTTGCCTCCCCGCAATGTGATTGCTTTACACTGCGGGTTAGCTTCAGTACTGCTTGGAAGCGTTCCTTTCCCCATGTTCTGCAGTTCCTTGGCCAATTGGGTGACTTGCGTCTCCACATTCTTGATTGATGAATGCAGTTGTTGGTTTATATCCTTCTGGTTGGCTATAAACTCAGTCATCAAGTTCTCCAGACGAGATGGTGCCTTTGGTTATACTGTTGATTCTGATCAGGCTGGGATTGGAAATTCTGGAAATTCTGGCCTTGGTTCTGATTAGGCCTCTGTTGGATTTGAGGTTGGAAATTCTGATTCTGATTTTGAAAGTTCTGCACTCTTTGCTGGACGAATCCTTGATTCTGAGGTCTGAAGTTTTGCTGTGGGTTTTGATTTGTGAACTGGTTGGGTTGGTTTGGCTGCAACAAATGCGCATTAAGTGCATTGTTGTTGGAATAAGAGAGGTTGGGATGGCGATTTTGGTAGTTCCCGGCATAATTACAGCTCTCGGTAACTATCTGTTGGCATGTATCAGTTGGATGAGGTCCCTGACACAGTCCACAGATAACTCCCGATTGCTGTGTTTGAACTTGGTCTGATGAGGTTCCTGCCTGAGAAGCGTCTATTCCCTTCCCTTTATCCTGGCTCAGCTATATCGCAGCTACCTGTTCTTGCAATTTTTCAAAATCTGTTTTCCCTTCACTTACAGCAAAGACTTTTCTAGAAGGATCCTCCTTCCTATCATCTGTGTTTAGGATGGATCTGTTGACAGACATTGTCTCAATCTTCTCCCAAGCTTGGTCCATAGGCAAGTGGAGTAAATGTCGTCCGCCAGCAGCGTCTAACATTGTTCTCCATGGATGGGTGAGTCCTCTGTAGAATTTCCTCAATTGCTTCCATGGTGCGTACCCGTGTTGGGGGCATCGCCTGATGAGGCCCAAGAATCTTTCTTTCGCATCATATAATGACTCGTCTGGCTTCATTTTAAAATCTCCAATCTTAGCTCGTCCTTCCTCAATCTTTGATTCCGGGAAATACTTCAGCAAAAAGCTCCTCACCAAGTCTGCCCAAGTGCTCCTCAGATTGATAGGCAATGACTTATACCAGTCCCTGGCTCCACTATATAAAGAAAATGGAAACAACATTAGCCTAATAGCATCAGGAGAGACTCCCTGATTTTTGATCGTGTCGCAGAGCTCCAGGAAGGTCTGGAGATGATCATGAGGGTCCTCATGATTTGCACCGCAGAACTGATTGTTTTGCACCAAATTAATGAGTGCCGGTTTGAGCTTGAAATTGCGTGCGGGAAAGTGCGCTCTCCCAGGTCCATCCAGATAGGGCTCTACTATTGGTTGCATGAAGTCTGCTGCTGCTTGCTGATGTTGTTGATTTCCTTGTTCAGCTTGGTTCTGGTACTGTTGGTGGTAATTGGGAAATTGCTGGAAGTTATGTGGATCTTGTGGGTTGTTCCGAAACTGATCTGGATTGAAAGCTTGGTTTTGGTATTGTTGGTTTGGTATGTTTTGGTTTTGGTGAAATTGGTTTAGGGGTGGTGGCGGTTGTTGGTGGAATTGCTGGTATTGTTGCTGATTGGGATTTGGTAGATTCTCCTCTTCGTTGGCATGATTAGGATGTTCTACCATTCCTCCGTCAGCTCCATTACCAGGGTTATTTGGTGGTTGGTCTATGGGTAAGATCGGGGGAATGTTCTGGTTGTCTGTCATGTCTGATAGATCGCTGCTCGATGTTTCAGGTGAAGTGCGGGTCCGACGCTCCTGCTCTTTCCGTCTTCTGGCTTCTGCCCTCAGTTGGCGAGCGGTCCTTTCTATTTCTAGATCGAACGGTAGCTCCGGCAATGTGTTCCTTCTCCGTTGCATAAGCAGTTGGTATCAAGATTTTGACAGTACCTGTACAATCCCCAAGTTAGTGATGGTTTGATAGTATATACAAAAACTATCTATGAGTAAATCAGGAGTGTAATTCTCCTAGTAAACGGCGCTGCATCATCCCCGGCAATGGCGCCATGAAACTTTTGACGAGTTTCGTCAACACGAGTAATTTTCTGAAATATCAGGTTTGGATTTATTAAATGAAAAGAGTTATGATGTAGGGAAGGGGTTTAAGGATATGTTACGATTTCCCTTTTTATTACTCATGTGGGGTCTTTTGATTTCAAATGGTGTTGTGGTCCTTCCCGTCATGAAACTTTTGACAAATATCACGGTGCAACCGGGATTGACCTTAAGTCTGTCACCCTGAAAGTCCCTGGTATCTGCACCATGATGCTTCTCTTAATTTCATGTCACGAAGGCACCTGCCATGAAGCTTTTGAACATCTTCCCACTGTATGAGTATTTTCCCAAAATGTTGTGTTTTTATTTACTCGTGTCAAGAAACTGTGCATCCCGAAAGCGCACGGAGTCAAAAATTGCAGTAATTTATAGTAAGTACCAGATCGTTCACTGGAGGATGTGCGATGGAAGCAGGGCCCACGTTGTTAACTAAGATTTTCCACTCGGTTACTCGATTCAAGTTTTGCAAGGGTTTTCTAACAACTACTTGACATAAATTAAACCAGATCATGAAAGCAATAAAAATTATTCTACAAAGCATGGTAAACCAGGTCGAGGAAAGCAATTAAATCTATACTACGGAAGCAATATAAAATTATGCTACACTATCTAGAAAGCAAGTTTAAATATGACAGAAGGGACAGGGAGGAAATAATAAAGATTGGACAAGATTCAGATGAAACACAATTAAACTTCCATTTTTATACACAGATCTTAGCTTGGGATAATCCTCTAGTTAGCTAACTCTCATGCTTTCTACACCATGTTCCCTTTAACAGACAGGTACTTATGGTGAGAATTTACATGCTCTTAAGACAACAATTTCTAAGATATCACAGACTTATAACTCCCTCCACAGGCCTTGTGAAGTTTTATTACATATCTATGGTGGATAAGCAACACCTAACATATCATTAGTTGACATGCCAAGTACTCCTATCATTCCCCCATGTCACACCCAAAGTTTCAAATCAAGCCCCAAACCATTCCATAACTCTCAAACCTTTTAACAGATGGACAGCCCCTAATTCTTCCGAGTGACCTCTATGAAAGCATTTAAAAAGGAAAGCAGTAAAGAAAGCTGTAAAGAAAGCATTTAAATCTATCACTCGGAATCATTAAAAACGTCTCTTTCCGTTAGTATAAAAGAGCCCCTGGTCTTGGTGACCAGATGCAGATCAAGAACCCCCGAGATATCAATAAGCCACAGGGCTTACAACATCTGGGTAGTTATGAGATACAAACTAAATGAAACAGATCCATAAATGAACCTATTCCGGATGTACTCACTCAAGACTCAATTCTAGACTTTGGCAGAAGAAGATAGTAGTCGAAGGAATACTCGACCTTACCTTATAAATTCACCAAGGCCTATATGTTGTTCCTCTAGTATTATTTATCACATCTCATCTATACCCAAGTGGATATTGACTTAATGCGATATCTAATATCAGATTTCCAACACACAGCAATTTTGAGAAGCAAATGAGTATTTGAAAATCATTCCCTAAACAGGTACTAGACTCTCAATCAAAACACAGATCCTTTCAGTCTAGATGAGACCTAATCGCTGACTCTGCTTCTAAGCTCTCAAAATCAATCCCAGTGGAATATGAATTAGTCATAACTGTTAAATTTATCCCTTACTCAGATCCGGATTTTACAAAGGAATTTTTGTTGGAAATTTATTATGCAGCATCTGATTTAAATCAAGACTTCTGTGTCCAAGGGGAAGGATCCCCAAAATAGCAATAAGACCAGAACATCTACATAATAGTATCATGCATACAAGTATATGAAAAGGAAAATAAAACACCCCAAAATATATGGTGGGGTTAGACAGAATGCGATACACAAGATGGATTAGCCTGAGATGAAAAGAAATCGGCTAAAAAGAGTGCCAGAGATAGTTGGGGTTTTCCGGACTGCAAACATCTGCTGTCCGGTTCCCAATATTCTCAGATGATTGATTTTAGACAGAAAGAATTCCAAACAACGGTGACCGCCGTCATTTAGTTTTCTTTTGTCTGTGAGTGGAAGAAAAACCCACATATTTCTTGCTGTAATATGTGTTAACTGATGTTGGTCGACATCAATTAATACTATTGCATCTTGAATTCAGGTTGAGAAATTAAGATAAGGAAAATTAAAACTGTATTTGATTAGGAATTGGCTGAGTGACTAATCGAAACTCTTAGTGAAGAGAACGCTCGCCGAAGCTTCCACCAACCACTAACCAGATCATGCAAAATAACAGATAATAATTGACACACAGAAGACGGGTTAGTCGATATCCCTGCGAAGGGACCTTTCACCAACATTAATCTGTGGTGTTTCTCATTATCCGTTCATACACAATGAAAGAGAAAACATAAAAGTAAGAAAATATTTTTTTGTATTGTGTGGATGTTAAGCACGCAATAAGTGGACACTAGTGAGTTGAAATGTGTAATGGATAGAAATCAGATGAACTGGGCCGAGGCCCAATACATCCATGCAACTTACACAAATCATGAAAGAAAATGTCTTTGGAGTTTTCAAAATAGAAGGGATAGTTCAATTCGAATTATTGGGGTAATTCGAATTGAGAATGCATGAAGGATGAAGTAGTACTTTACCCAATTGATCATTGCCAGAAATTGGAACATCATCAAATTCGAATTATTGACCAATTCGAATTAATTCGAATTGGACAACTCGAATTGACGAAGTCCTTTTCTTGCTCAAATTGACTAAGGCATTTACCTCAAGGGGGAGGTGAGTTCGAATTGTCCAGCAATTCGAATTAATTCGAATTGGACAATTCGAATTGGTAAAAGATGAAAAATAAACTAAGGCATGAATGGGTGGCATGCAATACAATGTGGTTTTCCTTGCCAATTCGAATTGTTGAACCAATTCGAATTAATTCGAATTGGAGAATTCGAATTGGTTAGAAACCACATGAAGGAAATTTTTGGTTGTGCAATTCGAATTTCTTAGACAATTCGAGATAATTCGAATTGCCTCAATTCGAATTACACATTTTCGAACAACAACAATTTTTGTTCTCACAAGTATGGGTTAGGTGAACACTGTGCGGTTAATGATGGGTTTAGATTTACCAAATCCCTCATCTCACATCAATGTCACTTCACAGCCACCCTAGTGAGGTTTTTAAGAAATAAACAAACACATGTACAGTGGGTATTGGCAAGATTTAAACCCTATTTCTACAAACAAAGGATCAAAGATCAAAGAACCTAAAACATCTAGTTATCTAAGAACTACATGAATAAACTAAGAACACTCAAGTTATCTAAGGAAGCATAAAATAAAAATCAAGACAGGAAAAATAAGGCATAAAGATAAATACTAACAAACCTAAAAACGTCTAAAACCTAAGAACACTTATTTGAAGCTCTAAGGCACAAAATCAAGCTAATAACCCACCAAACATGCATTTACTAAGTTTGAATGTCAACTAGGACATAATAAATGTAACCTAGTTGAAACAAACAAACATGCTAAGCATTTATTTCTAGAGAAAGCATTAAAGAGTGCCAAAACACATGAATAACACCATTTCTGGAAATTTTTCTTGTATTGACACTTTGAAAGCAAAATAAAGAACCCAACACCATCATTAACTTGAAGGTAGGGTTTATTCTAACTAGAAAGCTTGTAAAAATTCTGGAAATGGCTACTCTAAGGGTTACACAAACTGCTTCTACACTAAACTAAGATCAAAGCATGTAAAGATTACACTACTTGCAAGAAAAATAAACTAAACTAAACTAAACTACCTACCTAACCCTTAAGGGGTGTGGAACCTCCTGCTGTTCTTTTTGTCCCAAGCTGCTTTTTGGCAAAATTCTTGATCCAAGGATGTTTCTTGTGTTGAGGGAGGTCAGCTTTTATAGACAAACTTCGAAACCCTAGGCCCACCAATGTTGTGCTCATGCTCCACAGCTTCAATGAGTGAAGTTCGAATTATCTTCAACCAATTCGAATTAATTCGAATTGTGAGATTTCTTCCTTGAGCTGGAAATGTGGCCTTCAGTTGTCAATTCGAATTGTTGTGAAGAATTCGAATTGGTCTTTTCTCGAATTGGATGAGGGTTTCTGCTTGGCTTCCTTGCATTTGTTGGCAATTCGAATTGTTTGTGCCAGTTCGAATTAATTCGAATTGGACAATTCGAATTGCATCTTCTTCTTGCCTTTGGGTTTCTTCTCTCTTCATTCCCTAATTCGAATTAATTCGAATTTGAACAATTCGAATTAGGCTTCTGCATCCCTTCCAACACTTAACCATTTCTTTGTTCTCTTCAGCAATTCGAATTGTGTGCAATTCGAATTGCACAATTCGAATTGTGCTTCAACACTTAGCCAAATTTCAGTTGTGGGATTTTCAATCTTTTTCCCATCTTTTTGGATTTTTGTGGGCTCTATTATTCTTTTGCCCATCTTTTCATTCCTTTTTCTTTTCTTTTTCCTTTTTTCATGTTTTTGGATTTTTCTAACACAAATACAATTAAAAATTGCATATTTTATGTCTTTTCATTACCGGCTTGATGTTTTTACAAACTAGCATTAATCTGTCAAATTCAACTGCTTTCTTATTACAATAAGATGGAAACACGATCAAAATGTCCGTCTCAGACACGGAAATGGATTGGAAATAATGGACAATTTTGGCCATTATCAGGATGATATACAATACATGATGAGATCGATGACAGGATTGGGAAAGCCGAGCTCGGTGAGGCATTAAGAAATCTCCAGTTGACATTATGGTATGCCTTGGCTATATCAATCTTAATCACAATAGCCTTAGCACACGGCCGGGGACCTGAGAGGTTGTTCAATAATTCTTGGAGAGTGATAGCGTGATCAATGGAGGCCCTGCCTGGCAAGAAGGCTGCTTGGTGCATGGATATAATCCTTTGCAAACAAGGGCGAATACGGTTGACCAATACTTTAGTGAGCACCTTATAGAGAGTGTTGCAGAGAGTGATTGGTCTGAACTGCCCAAATGGAGTGGGATTGGGGCATTTGGGGATAAGGCAGATGTATGCCTTGGCAATGACCGGATTGAAGGCCTGTTCTTCAAGCGCCTTATTAACAAACCTGACTACCTCTGGCCCGGTCACCCCCCAGAATTGTTTGAAGAATTGATTTTGAAATCCATCCGGTCCCGGGGCCGAACCACCTTTGCTGTCTCTTATCACCTGCTCGACTTCTTTTTCAGTAGCCTCAGATTTAAGCCCATCCGATTCCCCGTCTGAGATGGCTGGTAAGGGTGGTAGTGGGGCGATGTAGTCCTTCCCTTCATCGTCCGTGGTCATGGTCGTTGCATACAATTTTTTGAAAAACTCCCTCCCTTCCTCACACCAGCATCCGTTATCAAGATAGAGTCCATGTATGCGGTTCCAATGGCTTTTGATTTTGGCTCTCGCATGGAAATAGGCCGTGTTGCGGTCCCCTAATCTTACCCAATTTTCACGAGCACGTTGTGACCAAAAGTGCTCCTCCTGGATAAAAATAGCGTTTAGCTCCTTTCTGAGATCAGTTTCAAGCATCCGGAGACGAATCGAGTCCACCCTTTCCATGGCCTTGTTGATCCCTTCAATCCTCTTGATGACCTTTAATTTCCTCCATTTGAAATTCTTACCATGAAGTTTACTAAAATCCATAGAGGTATCTCTAATGTTATCCATGCGCTTGCATATACTAGTAGCATCTCCCTCCCAGGCTTTGGCCACCGCATGGTCATATCCAGGCAAAGTACCCCATGAAGACTCCCAGCGAAAGGGCTTGTTAGGGTCTCTGCTTGGTTCTCCTCCACACCGAAGAAGAAGCGGTGAGTGATTGGATCCAATTCTCGGCATTGTTTGAACAAAACCGAGTGGGAAATTATTGAGCCATTCCAAGTTCATAACACCTCGATCCAACCTTTTGGATATTCTAGAGTCCCCAATAGGTCTGGACCACGTGAATTTACCACCTTGCGTGTTCAAAGAGGTTAGCCCACAATCGTGAAGCAAATTGCAAAATTCCTCAGCCCTAGCACTGTTATGCAGTCCCCCTTGAACTTCATCTTCATACATAATCTGATTCTAATAGCCTGTGGCCACCCAGGCCCCCTGAATCACCCTGGATAGTTGGTAAAAGTCTCCCCAGTTGATCTTACGCGCCCTGTAGCTAGGATTGGCATACATAGCCGTTGCATACCAATGGGCATTTCCACATTCCATCTTACAAGTAATGATCCGATCCCTAATATCAAAAACATGAATCTTACAATTGATTCCTATTTTTTTCAAGGTCCAGATCCCACCTGCTTTCCCAACCGCTTCTTGAATGCAAATTGGGACATAACCAGCTTGAAGCAAAAACTTTTGCGCTTGTATAAATAGCACTTGCGGCTCAAACAGAAAGATAACATCTGGATTGAGTCTTCTAACCAAGTCTGTAAAGACCCTTCTTGTAGCAGCACCCATGAATCCCCCAGTATTCCAAGCAATAATTTGAAGTTCGTAAAAACCATAAAAAATAATAGGTAGAGGTTAGGGCTGAGTACCAACAAAATCATTGAGAGTCCAAACTGGTTGAGGTATCAGCCTCCTCAACCTCTGCCTCGGCCATAGCAAAATCATCCTTCGGAGGGGTGCTGTGACCCTTCACTCCTGGGTTAGTCGAATTCGGTTCAAGCACATGCGTTTCCTCCTGAGCTTCCCTGCTAGTCTTCTCAGCAGACCTCGCTCTTTTAGAAGCCATGGCGTTCCCATCGGAGAGTATGGCGGGAGAGCCATAGCCTCCTTTCCCCCCTCGCTGGCCATTCCTGCCTTTGGATTTGGTTCTCCCCTTAGAATCGACTGTGTTGGTAATCGTCTGGAGTGTTCTCATTCCTTTACTTAACATTCTGGGCTTGTTCCCTTCAGGAGGGCTATTAAGGCCCATGGTTGAAGTTTTGGGCTTTTCCTTTTTCTCTGTACTCCTTTTAGGCCCAGAGGTCTTCTTTCTACTCACTTTAAGCCAGTCCTTATTCAGGTTAACCTCGGTCTCTATATCCATTTTGAAGGGACCAGCCTCTGCCAAGGTGGATTCCGGGGTGACCTCCTGCTCATTACTTGCCTTATTCAGGTTAACCTCGGTCTCTATATCCATTTTTCCTGCCACCTCAGTTTCTTCATTAGTGCTTGATAGAGAGTCAACGTCCTTGTGCAGGTCTGCTGCTGTCTTCAGACCTGAGCCACCAACATTCCCTGTCCCTGTTGCTTCATCCACCTTTTTGTCCTATTACCACTTTGGTGAGAGGTCTCCGCCTTGGTGGTTTCTTCCACCGGAGGTTTTCCACCGGGAACAACTTTTGTTCCATTCTTCACATTTTCAGGGCAGGCAGTAGTGCCATGACTATAGCATTGGCAAGATGAGCATAACAAGATGACGAAAGGCTGCCTAAGGTCGACTTCCACACAGATTCGAGCGTACTTGCCTCGGTGAACCTTCTTCGTCATATCGTCGACCTTCACCGGAATACCTATAGCCGTGGCCACCTTGTTGAGGAAAGTTTCCTCATAAATTTCCAAGCAGATATCAGGCATCCTCTCCCACACTATGGTTTTGCATGGTGTGGTATCAGTAGCCTTGAAATTTGGTCTCCAAGGGACAATAGTCAAGTAGCTCTCGAAAACCAACCACGGGCCTTCATTTATCACTTTGCATCGATCCACAACTCGTTCAAACTTCACATTAAAGAAGCCCTGGCCAATGTCTATCATCTCAAATCTCCCTTAAAGTTTCCATAACCGTTTCACCCATTCCTTGAGGGCTAGATACCCTACTCTCTTACCGAGTACCGAAATGATAACTGCATCCTTGCACGGCTTATACAGCCTCTCTTTTAACTTTGGATCGAGTGACACCCTTGGCTTTAAGCGATCCCCATCAATGAAATTGATCTTAACATACTCATCAACATCGGCCTTGTTCAGACTCGGCGTAGGCGGCAAGCTGTTTCCGTCAAGCACCATGTCCTAAAAGAGGGCTTGTTACCACCGGATAAGACAAATATTTTGCTTTGTGCATCTGGTGGAATACCAGCGGCAGGTGAAAGTGGAGTGGACATGGAGAGCAGCAAATAGTGTTCTAGTTAATTTAAGATAAATTAGTTTATTTAAAAATATAAAATAGCTTAAAATAGTGTTCAATCAGCTCTTTTTGAAACCGCTGCAAATAGCAGTGTTTTAAAAAAGAGCTGCAAATAGCAGCGTTTTAAAATTAGTTTATTCTAGGCAAAAAAATTAGCCTCAAAAATACCAAACAACTAATTTTAACTAATTTTAACTAATTAGTTAACAGCTAACAGCTAATTCCCAAATAGGACCTATGTGCTACTTCCCATTAGTTAGAGTAAGCATTCTAAGCGTCTACAATTAATTTGATCGCATAGTAGGTGGTTTTCTGAAGCTATGCTTGAAATACCAAACCCGAACAAGACCAGAAATTTTTAGGTCGAACTTCGGATCGACCTAATTAGAGAAACCCAAAAACGACTAAACCCAAAACTGCACCGGGTTCGAACACGCTTGCATGACTTCCAGGATCACGGGGAAAAGAACAGGGATGGTGTAACACCCCGGTTTTTGGTCACCCAGGTCGGGATGTCACCGCCACGCCTCCCTAGTAAGACATGGTTTCTCCGAGCTTACTAAAGAGATGCAAGGCTAGGTATTGCAGAATTTAAAAATATTTAAAAAACATTCAAAAGTAGCCCATACAATGTAAGTTCGAAAATAATATCATAATGCAGCGGAAAACAATATCAGAGTATAAGTTTTGCAGCGGAAAATGTAAATAGGACCAACATGGTCAAAACACGGGTTAAACAGACCCGTTTATTCTATAGTCTAATGCAAGAATTTAAATATAAAAGTTCCCAAAATCCCATGCATGTACATGCTCAAGTTCATTCCACATACTCTGTAAGAAAAAGGAAATAAATGGTTTGGTCAGCACAACTTGCTGAGTAAGTTAATACAGACATGGTCGTGGGGTTTAAAAGCCATTAATTAATATTTGAATAGAAGCATGATAATAAATAATAAATAATTCAATTTAGTTATCTAACCAATTTGCATAATTAATTCATGGCACTAATCAATAATACGTTTAGCATAATTTAAATAAAAGTCATAATTAATTTAAATAAAGCATTTAATAATTTAAAAGGACAATAGATAAATATTTAACTATCCCCATTACTCCCAAGATTCAGTATTTCAAGTATTTCACGATTGCATTGCAATCTCGTCAAGTTTAGCCGGAAGCCCGCGGCCGCAGCCGTATCTGTCATACCCAGTACCACTCCAGAGCCTCGGGAAACCCATCATATGGATATTCACGAGAGTGTAGGTCATATATCTCATGCCGTTTTGGCAACATATCTCAAAATTTCACGCGGGTCACCATCGTCCATAAAGGCACGAAGTGAATCGTTAGGAGGGCACCCTGCAGAGCACTCACCCCCTAATTTTAAAAGATCAAGTTTGTAAAGGGGATTTCCTAAATTTCAGATTTCATGTATTTGTTCCAAAGAGTCTTCTACTCGTTTAAACCTTAAAGGCTAGTTTTACCGTTTCAACAAGATTTCAAGATTTGACTCGGTCAACCATAGTTTACTTCAAAATTCATTAAAAATTGAGTTTAAATCCAAAAATTCTGAATTTTGACCAGTGACTCGAAAACACATAGATGAACAAGTTTCATGTTTCAAGTTTTTCAATCCGAGATACGGAAATAGGTGATAAACGTCAATCTTTAACAGGATGCTAATCTGTCCGAAAATTCTAACACCAGTTTCAAGATTTCAAGATCTACCATAGCAAACTAACTCCAAATTTATTGAAATTTTACAGAGAGATACCTAAGACATATATCTACAACTTCCATGTCCGGCTAAAGTTCTGAATCGGTCTAGATCTAATGCCAAAAACGTCATCAATTTCGAACCTAAGTTCTGTCCAGATTTCAAGATTCAAATTCAAAGCAGTTCGGTTTGAGAACGAATTCAGATATCAAATCATAACGAAAAATTATGAAATTTTTACAGTAGCTAGATTAATGTCTTAGGAACATCTTTCGTGTTTTAAGTTTTCTCGTTAGGAACGTTTTTCGTGTTTTAAGTTTTCTCGTTTGAACAGGTTTAAGGGTTCGGAAAAATCAAGTAAGAACGCTGCGCCGTTAAAGATTTCGTTTTGATAGTGCTGGGAACTAGTTTTGAGCGAATGTGTTCACAACCGATGTCCGAACTACTTTGTTGGACCAACCACATCAGCAGGCGACAAACAAATTAAGGGAAGAGATGTTGGCGAATCTGCTATGATATTATTCCTAACGGCTAGTTGATTCCCTGCCCAGATCTTGCGCACGAAGTATGGAAACCAAGATCTCTCAATCTGGGCAACTCTATTCTAAGGATCCGCACATTTATGGAAACAAGATCTTCAGCCTTAGAATAGAGGAAAGTCGATTCTCTTCAAATAGGGCGGCCAAGGAATAGATCCGTACGCTGAACAATTGACTTACACATTTGAGTAATTGAAAGGATATTGTGAAGAAGAGAATCATATTCCTTCCGTGTTCGCGAGTCATCATTTCGAAGGAAGAAATTCGATCAACACTTCCTCGGGTGGATTGATCGACAGTGTTACTGAGAGCTTGATTGAAGTTGACATATTCAATCAAGGGTTTCGAGGAAAGCGTCAAACTCAAGAGCTTAATTGAAAAGATCAAGAAGAGTCGCCAACAGGTTTCGACCAAGGGCAAACTTGAAGGAGGAGCCTTCAAGGGATTGGAGCAAGGTCGGGGAGATCTTCACCAAGACAGGGGGAGTGTCTTGGTTTGACAATTCAGTCCGCTTGGTGATTGGAGTTGGGCAAAACAATTCACTATTGTTGAGATCGAGGATCAAACCAAAACAATTAGTGAATCTCCTGGATTGGTATCCCCCAGATGTAGGCTTGTGCCGAACTGGGTCAACAAACCTTGAGTTCTTTATTTTCACAGTTTATTTACTTTCCGCTGCTTAATTTCGTAAACTGTTTAACGTGTCCACGAAAGGTGCTTGAACTAGTTTTCAGGACTACTTAATTGGTTATCCACGCAAACGGACCTAACAATTGGTATCAGAGCGCACACGCTTTGGAAAGCGAGATCCAAACAAAAGGCATGGAAAACCAAGGCGGATCTGTAACCAGACCACCATTGCTCGATGGATCAAACTCTGCATATTGGAAAGATCAAATGGAGGCTTTCCTCATTGCTCTGGACGAAGGGGCTTGGGATGCAGTAGAAAATCAATACCATCCACCAATAAAAGAAGAGGACGGTGTAAAAACCATCAAACCAAGGAGTGAATGGACTGCTGCTGAGAAGCTTGCCGCTTCAAAGAACTCCAAAGCCCTGAATGCAATTCACAATGCTCTCACAAAAGATCAATACAGACTTATTGCTGGGTGTAAGATTGCATACGATGTCTGGACTACTTTAGCCAATACCTACGAGGGTATGGCTCCGGTAAAGAAATCTAGAATCATTACTCTTGATGCACAATTTCATAAGATTTCTATGGATGATAATGAGTCTGTCGGCCAATATATTGGTCGTATCCGTGATCTAACCAACCAAGCTCTTCAGCTTGGCAAAGTGTATTCTCAACAGGACATTGTAGGAAAAATCATTGGGACGCTTCCGGAAAGGTTCAATGCAAAGGTCGCAGCACTTGAGCTATACAAAGACTTTGATAAATTGCAGGTTGATGAACTAATGGGAATCCTACAATCATGGGAAATGGATCACTGTCCCAGGACCAAAAGTAAACCAGTGGCATTCAAATCCACGACCAAGGATGAGGAAGATTTCTCCATGGAAAATCATGATGACTTCAGTGACGAAGAAGAACTGGCCATGCTGTCCAAAAGACTAAATCAGATCATCAAGAACCGTAGATCTAGATTCAACTCCTCCATGAAGAAGGATGTCGGGACATCAAACTCTAAATCCACTCAGAAAGGCTCGAAGTCTCTCAAAAATAAACCAAAATCTTCAAGGATTGAGGATGACAAGGAGATCATATGCTTTGAATGTGGGGGAAGAGGCCATATGAAAAAAAAACTGTGCCAATCTCAGACCAAGGGAGTCCAGCAAATCCTATCAAGTAACATTTAGTGACTCTGAAGATGAGAAGGAGTCTGATGAACATGGTGTAAACTATGGAGTAGCCTTCGTTGGCACATGGGATTCAGACAGTGATGATGAACCCGAAACAGGTATGGGTCCCAACTCAGTCAATATGGTTTCCTCTAACATGGTTCACTCTTTTGCTAGGAATCAAGATGAAAGCGTCAGTAAACTCAATGATCTCTACGAAGAAACGTTCGAGAAGCTGGAAATATCCATTGCTGAATCAGTAGAATTACATGTCGAGAATGAAAGCCTAAAGGAACAACTCCAGAGTCTCACATGCAAAAGTCAGGAACTTGAAAAGGCGTCCACAGAGCTGTTTGGACTGGTGAATGCACTACGTGAGAAAAATGCTGAGCTTCAGAAAGAAAACAAGGAACTGGAGGTTGAAAAAGTTGACTATAAACTGTGGTACTATAGTATGCTTGGAAAGAAAGACGCTCTTCACACAGAACTCACCGAAGTTCAAGAGAAACTTGCCAAGGCTGAAAGCACTCTGGCGGCTCTAAACAAAGGAAAAGCCAAGTTAGATGATGTAATTGCTATGGGAAGACCGAGCAACAACAAACAAGGCTTGGGATATCAAGCCTCAACTTCACGAGGAGAAAAGAAAAGCAAGTTTGTGTCCGGAGGAATGCTAAGTGAACCCCGAACTATCAAGAAATCGTTCCATCCTGTAGGAAGAAACAAATGGACAAGGAGACCTCCACCTCCAATCCCACTCAGATGCGATTATTGCAAGCTTGAAGGCCACAAAACCAAAAACTGTGGAATTTTGGTAAAAGATCTACAAACAGGGAAACCCATCATCTGGCCAAATGACAAAATCAAGATGAAGCTGATCTCCATCAAGTGCGAATGGGTTCCTAAAATTCAGAACAAATGTCACGTTGCCTTTCTTTCACAGAAGAAGAATGCTGCAGACAAAGTGTGGTACTTCGACAGTGGATGTTCCAAACACATGACAGGGGAAAGGAGTCTGCTCAAACACTACAAAGAAATTGATGGAGGATTCGTTGTTTTTGGAGATGGAAAAAAGGGTGCCCTAGTTGGTCAAGGGACCATTGAGAACAATGGCTCGAAGGAACTGTCACCTGTGTTCTTTGTCGATGGACTCCAAGCAAACTTGATAAGCATAAGTCAATTGTGTGATGAGGACCTTGTGGTGCAGTTTACCAAGAAAGATTGTCAAGTGCTCAATCAAGATCAAGAATGCATTATGAGAGGTTTGCGCTCTAAAAATAATTGCTATCATCTTGTTCAAACTTGCAATTTTGGTGCAGCTGCAGGTAAGGATCACATCACATTATGGCATGAAAAGCTTGGACATCTTAACTTTAAAGATCTTATCAAACTCAGCAGAACCGGGGCAGTCAAAGGTCTTCCTCAATTCAATAAATCGAGTGTAGTTCTCTGCAACGAGTGTGCCAAGAACAAACAGCACAGGAGTTCTCACAAACTATCTGAACTCCCTGGATCAACCAAGTGTCTTGACCTACTGCACATGGATCTTATTGGTCCAATGGAAGTTGAAAGCTTGGGAGGTAAAAAATATATTTTTGTATGTATTGATGATTACTCCAGGTACACTTGGATAGATTTTCTCAGGGGAAAAGGCGACACATTCAAAGCCTTCGAGAAGCTGTGCAATCGACTCATGACCGAAAAGGACACCAAGGTAAAACGGATTCGAAGTGATCATGGACGAGAATTCGAAAATCAATCCTTTGAAGAATACTGTGCTACACATGGAATTAAGCATGAATATTCGGCGCCAAAAACACCTCAACAAAACGGAGTAGTCGAAAGAAGAAATCGAACCCTACAAGAAATGTCTAGGGTGATGCTCAACTCAAAGAAAGTGGCTGAATTTCTTTGGGCCGAAGCCGTGAACACAGCATGCTACACCATAAACCGAGTCTACTTAAGGCCAAACTCTCTTATGACTCCATATGAGATTTGGAACGGTAAAAAGACCTCAATTACTTACTTTCATATTTTTGGTAGCAAATGTTTTGTTCTAAATGACAGGGAACATGTTGGGAAGTTTCAAGAAAAAAGCAATGAAGGAATATTTGTGGGATACTCTACCACAAGTCGTGCATATAGAGTATATCTTCCTAAGACAAGGAAAGTACTGGAGTCCACAAATGTGACCATAGAAGATGTGACCAGCAAAGAGGATGTTCCTTCTCATGATGATGAAACTCCCACTGGTCAGGATGATCAACACAGTACAACTCCACCCACTTCTGATGAACAGTCCACCAAACGAGTCCAAACGCCAAGCATGGACACCTCGTCACGAGAAGCAGAACCTCAAAAGGACCTAAATGGACGCATTCACAAGCATCATGACCCTGAAGACATTATTGGTGATGTAAATGAAAGGAGAAAGACTCGAGGGAAAAAGATCGACTTTAAAGAGCTTGCAGGCTTGCACTGCTATACTTCAAAGATCGAACCCTCAAGAGTTGAAGAAGCACTTCAAGATGAACACTGGATAAGTGCTATGCAGGATGAACTACTCCAGTTTGAAAGAAATGAAGTCTGGACCCTAGTTGAAAGACCTCAAGACAAGAACATAATCGGAACCAAGTGGATCTTTCGCAACAAAAGTGATGAAAAAGGGAACATTACTATAAACAAGGCTCGATTAGTTGCTCAGGGTTACACCCAAGTCGAAGGTGTCGACTTCAATGAAACATTTGCACCTGTAGCAAGACTTGAAGCTGTCCGACTACTACTATCGATCGCATGCTCGCTAGGATTCAAGCTTTTTCAAATGGATGTCAAGAGTGCCTTCCTAAATGGCTGGCTGAATGAGGAAGTATACGTAGAACAGCCTAAAGGATTTGAAGACCCCCATCATCCTCAACATGTCTACAAGCTCAACAAGGCACTCTATGGGCTAAAACAAGCTCCTAGGGCTTGGTATGAAAGGCTCTCCAAATACCTGCTTGAACATGGATTCGAAAGAGGGAGCTTGGACAAGACTCTCTTCATCAAAAGAGAGAACAAAGGGATCCTCATTGCTCAAGTCTACGTCGATGACATTGTTTTTGGATCAACACACCATGTGCTCAAAGACCAGTTCATCGAAATAATGGGTAAGGAGTTTGAAATGAGCATGGTAGGAGAACTAACTTACTTTCTTGGTTTGCAGGTTGCTCAGAAGAAAGATGGAATATTTCTAAGCCAAACCAAGTATGCCCGAAACATTGTTAAAAAGTTTGGCATGGAGTCCAGCAAACCAGCTCGAACGCCTATAGGGACTAATGACAAAATGAGCAAAGATCCTAGTGGTCAAAGTGTTGATCAGAAACTCTATCGAAGCATCATCGGAAGCCTTCTATATCTAGCTGCAAGTAGACCAGACATAAGCTATGCAGTAGGTGTTTGTGCTCGTTACCAAGCCGACCCCAAGGAATCACATCTAAAGGCTGCCAAACGAGTGATCAAATATATCTCAGGAACCAGTGATCTTGGTATTTGGTACTCTAAAGAGTCTAATCTTTCATTACTTGGTTATAGTGATGCAGATTGGGCAGGTGATGCGGATGATCGAAAAAGCACAACCGGATGATGCTTTTACATTGGAACCAACCTAGTTAGTTGGTATAGCAAGAAACAAAGTTCCATTTCCCTATCAACTGCCGAAGCTGAATACATTGCAGATGGAAGTTGTTGTGCACAATTGCTATGGATGAAGCAAATGATGCTCGACTATGGAATCAATCAAGAAGTTCTCACTATACTATGTGACAACATGAGTGCGATAAATATCTCCAAAAATCCTGTTCAACATGGGAGAACTAAGCACATTGAACTCAGGCATCACTTCATAAGAGATCTTGTCGAAGAAGGAACAGTGTCCATACAACATGTTGGAACTACAGAGCAGCATGCGGATATTTTCACTAAGGCTCTTGATCGAGAAAGATTCGAAAAATTGAGAAGAGATCTCGGGCTATGCATGATCACATAAATCCCTAAATCTGTGGAATAAGTTTTATTTTTGCAAACTTCCTTATTTGAATTAAGTATATATATATTTTATTACCTTAAAAATTGTATTTGAACTGACTATATTTCGTTCAAGACTTGATTTGCAGAATCCAATCCATACCTTGAGAAGAAGAGTAAAATTTTTGAAATCAAATTTGAAGTTGATGTGACAGGCGCGTGAGGCGGGAACTGTTACCTGCAAAATCACGTTCAAAAACGTGATGATTATGGTTATGGGAAGTTGTGATCTTCTTTCCTTCTTTAATCAAGGGAAGTTTCCTTTCTTCTCCACCAAAATCCGTCTGTGATCTTATTTCCCTAAGCTATTCTTCTCTCGATCTCATATAATCTCTACAGTCCCTCTTATTTCGTAACAAGCAAACCAATATTCCTCTTCACTTGTTCTTGCCAAAAGTCTTTCTTTCAGCTACAATGGTGAAGACACGAGGAAGCCAAGGTTCCAAATCACAAGACCCGACCCCCTCCTCGACTGCCGGAAGCAAAAAGGGTATCTCACCCGAGGAGTCCAGTGCCAAGGGACGTGCGAAGGCTGTACAGAAGGCGATCATGGAGCAAACCATCTCTGAAACTCCATCCTTAGTTGCTGTTCCATTTCACTCCTCTTCTCCTTCCACTGCCGGAGAAAGGGGAACCCCCAGTGGTGTTCAGGATCCTCTCGACATTCGAGCAGAAGTTGCTGGTGCCATGGCCTTGAAGAAGAAAGACTCAGAGGCTCCGAAGACGAGAGGAAAGGCTGTCTCTGCATCAAAATCCAAGGAGAAGGCTGTTGCAAAGAAGAACGCCTCCGTAAGTGAACTTGTGGAAACAGAAGTTGCCAAAGCACTCAAGCCCTTGGACTCTATTCTGGAGAACCTGCCAACCATGGGATCGAAATCAGTGAAGGTACCTGCTGCACCCCCAAAATCTGCACCCCCCAAGGATGCACAGAAGGTGTCCACTACAAAGCCTAAGAAGAAAACTCCCGCGAAGAACGCTACTGTGGAACCAAGTGGTGTGACCGACCCTGCTCCCATCACCACCACTGAAGCAACCCCTGATGATCCTCTGCAAACCACTGCCCCAACTACTCAAACCAGTTCACCAAAGGCGGCGGAACCCGTCACTGAACCACTGGACGAAGAGGAACTCGACTCAGACTATGTTCACGAGGGTGCTGATGAAAGCTCTGGAGATGAATCAATGATCGACATAAGTGATGATGAAAGGGAATATGCTGTGAACCTGATCACTGAAGAAATTGCCTGGACTGCCAGTCAAAAGCAAAAGCATATGTTGAGACTAGAACCTGAGGAAATTGTACCTGTCAAAGAAACAGTTCAAACTGAAATTGAACAGGAAGAAGACGAAGAAGATGAGGAAACTTCAAGCTCCGATAATGATGTAAACATAGAATCGGGAGGAGACACGGAACATTTTCAGGAAGATGCCCCTGATCCAACTGAGGGGGAGAACCCGACTGAAGAAAAGTCCGAAGAATTGGGGTCCCAAGACACCCAAAGCGAAGATGCTGAATCCAATGAAGAATCTGAAGAGGAGGAAGGCGAATTTGTAGAAGAAGTTGATGAAGATGCTGAAGAAGATTCTGTTGAAGAAGTTAAACCACAGACTGAGCCTCGTGTACCAACTCCACCTGCCAGGAGTTCACCCAAGGAGTCCGAATCCAAAAAGCGGACTCGTTCTGAACCTGAAGCCTCTGCCAAAGCCTCTGGATCCAAGAAAAGGAAGATTGCTGAATCCTCGTCCGAGGACCATGAACCTGAAATCATTGATGCCGGGAACGCGATTTCCATTGACTTCTATTATGAAGTGTCCAAGCACTACTTCTCAACTGTCCTGGAGAAGATGAAGGTCCATCCAGAAATTCGCTTTGCTGCGGAACGATACGAGGAGATGGGGTGGCACAAGTACCTGGAGGAGAGGTCCCTTTTGTTTTGGGGAACTGAGATCAAACAATACAAGGGACAGCTAGTTAGGCATTTCTATGCAAACCTGAGCTCCGAAGTCCTCAACACCAAGAGCCCCTGGCTCGAACTCGGCTATGCCAATGGAGAACTGTTTGAACTCAAAGCGAGGGCCTTAAATCGCTTTCTCCAGGTACCCCGCACTTCTCTGAAGTCTGTTTACTCTCGAAGTGCAAAATTCCCTATGAACACTATTACTGAAACACTCTCTGGAGTGGAAGGGAAGAGATTTCAAGGAAAAGGTTTAAGTGCAGGAGTTCTGACTCAAAGGTTTGCTATGCTGTATAAATTGTGTGCTCACAATATCATGCCCACTGCTAAACATTCTGTTGTGTCGAAAAGCATGTGTAAACTGTTGTTTGCTATAGACCAGAAATATGAGATCAATTATGGTGCACTTGTGCTTGAAGAAATGCTGGGGTTTGCTGGAAAAGTCAAGAGGAAGTATAACACCACACTTCCATTCCCTGGTCTCATCTCGGAGTACCTGAAGCACCTTCACATCATGGGAAGCAAACATGATCGTCCTGAGGATATTGCTGACTTCAAGCTCTCTGCCAACTTTGCCAAGAAGAAGCCAGACCTGGCTGGACCAGGGGGAAGGATCCCTGCGAAGGATGCCTTTTCCCAGCTTCGTGATGATCTCACTGACCATATCAATCATCTCAAAGTGTTGGAAGCTCAAGCTCATATGCAGGTCCAATCCGTGGAAAAGATGCTCAGGCAGCTTCCTGATGTCTGGTCGGATGAAAATGAACCATTGGATACCAATCCAGAGGAGGAGTCCAGCGAGTCTGATGTTGATTCCTCTGATGCCTCAGAGTGATATGCCCTTTTTGGGCAAAATGTGTGCCAGAGGGGGAGTGAAGTTGATCTAACCGATGATGTTGATCGGTTCCTCTGGACACTTGAAGGAAGGAGTCTGCACCACCTCTGCTGCTGCTGCTGGGTAAAGTTTTTTTTCGTTATGAACTTTTGTTTGAACTGATGAACAATCGCACTATGGCCTGTAATAATTATTTTGTGCTCTTACATATCTTATTTCATCTTGATTGCCATGTGCTTGTTTTGTTGTGAATGCTCCTAGATTTCTAATAGGCGTACTTGTACGGAGCATTAGGTTAGTTTGTCTTGCCTTGGGGAATACTTGTAATCGGTGGTTGGGAATCAATGGGAAGTTCTCTTTAATTCTGTTCTTGTATTTATTGTTTAGACATCGGTTGGACCAACTCATAAACTGGCCCACATTCTGCCAAAAAGGGGGAGATTGTTGGGAACTAGTTTTGAGCGAATGTGTTCACAACCGATGTCCGAACTACTTTGTTGGACCAACCACATCAGCAGGCGACAAACAAATTAAGGGAAGAGATGCTGACGAATCTGCTATGATATTATTCCTAACGGCTAGTTGATTCCCTGCCCAGATCTTGCGCACGAAGTATGGAAACCAAGATCTCTCAATCTGGGCAACTCTATTCTAAGGATCCGCACATTTATGGAAACAAGATCTTCAGCCTTAGAATAGAGGAAAGTCGATTCTCTTCAAATAGGGCGGCCAAGGAATAGATCCGTACGCTGAACAATTGACTTACACATTTGAGTAATTGAAAGGATATTGTGAAGAAGAGAATCATATTCCTTCCGTGTTCGCGAGTCATCATTTCGAAGGAAGAAATTCGATCAACACTTCCTCGGGTAGATTGATCGACAGTGTTACTGAGAGCTTGATTGAAGTTGACATATTCAATCAAGGGTTTCGAGGAAAGCGTCAAACTCAAGAGCTTAATTGAAAAGATCAAGGAGAGTCGCCAACAGGTTTCGACCAAGGGCAAACTTGAAGGAGGAGCCTTCAAGGGATTGAAGCAAGGTCGGGGAGATCTTCACCAAGACAGGGGGAGTGTCTTGGTTTGACAATTCAGTCCGCTTGGTGATTGGAGTTGGGCGAAACAATTCACTATTGTTGAGATCGAGGATCAAACCAAAACAATTAGTGAATCTCCTGGATTGGTATCCCCCAGATGTAGGCTTGTGCCGAACTGGGTCAACAAACCTTGTGTTCTTTATTTTCACAGTTTATTTACTTTTTGCTGCTTAATTTCGTAAACTGTTTAACGTGTCCACGAAAGGTGCTTGAACTAGTTTTCAGGACTACTTTATTGGTTATCCACGCAAACGGACCTAACAGATAGATTTTACGTTATTGGTTTAAATCATTAGATCAAGTGTATTTTAAATCCTCCCAAAACCATAGTAAGATTAACTTACTGATTGTTGGGCGTCCGGGATCGTCGATTCGGAGGCGTGGCTTCCAGTCCACCGTTTATCTTCTCCGTTCGTCGGGTTCTTCGTTCTAGATCCGATTCGTGGTGTAGAGAAGAAAAAGAATGAAGTTAGAATCCATTTTCGGATTGAGAACGTAAAAGATTGAATGGACCAGAACTTACCACAACATTGGAGATCTTCCGGATTCGTCCAAACCAGTCTCGCCTTGGTTTCGTGCCTCCGACGACTCCGGGATTAGGGTTTTCGAACGTATAGAGAGTATGGATGTTTTGAAAAGTGTTCGGGGCTGACAAGAGGTGTTATTTATAGATGGGCACGACCTAGGGACGTCCAAGGTCGGCCTTGGTGAGTCTTGAGCCGAAAGGAATACAACCGAAGTCGGAAAATCCGGATTCGGGCGAGTAAAACTCGCAACGGGCGATTCTGCCTTCTGGCGCGGTCGTGGCGCGTCGTTTGCCTATTGACCGCGCGGCCACCGCGCGGCTGCCGCCTGGACTGCGGTCCGGGCGGGTCGTGCGATCCGTCGTGCTTTTCCTCCTCTCTTTTGGACTTCTATCCCTCTATGTTCTCGGATTCGGATTTCCGGGGTATCTTCGTGTTCCTACTTCCTATCTAAATTTTTTACTTGGGTCTAAATGCATGTTTGGACTCGAATTCTCGAGTTCATTGGTGTCGGGTTTCGATGTACAATTTATTCGATCAAATTGTCTTGCGTATTGGAACTTTGATTCCTTTTTTTGATTCGACTTCATTTCTCATTTCTTTTTCTCTTTATTTATTTAGTGTATTTATTTATTATTTATTTATTTATTTAATTATTTATTTATTTAATTATTTGTCTTATGTTGCAAAATTCTCGGGTATTACAGATGGAAAGCGGGAAGATGTTCTCACTGCTGCTCCTAGTTTATACGTAGAGGGGGAATCGAATCGCCAGCTGAAATCATTCTATCCCCTCTCGCTTTGATAGAGCAATAAATTCCTTTCTATCTAGAAAGATTTTTAATGCTGGAGCTTACCTTATTATTCGACCCCTATTAAATAAAAAGGGCAATAAATTCCTCTTCCTCAACGTCCCGGCTATTCACGGAACGTGAGAAGCAGATGATTAATTATTTGCTACCGGGAAAAATCAAAGCATTTCTTGAGAATCCTACAAGATCGGTCGAGTTCGTGTTTTCGGGTCGTTTCCAAAATTGACACCCCTCATAAATCTCAAGTATTTTCAAACAAGAGGCCTAATAAGAGTTCTCAAACAGGGCCTAAATGTGATGGCGCCGCATCAAATGGGGGTGAAAAAGATGAGTAATGTAGGCGGGGAACTTCTTCAATTGTGTATGAGGTATTCGGCACTGAACTAACTGGGTATTATACTCAAGATTATCATCTCTGACATAAAAACATACAACTTAATTATATATTTAAATAATTGCAAAACATGGCAGATATTAAACCTTTTTTTTTCTTTCGATTTTTTATTTATTTAAGAAAGGCCTGAAAGAGAGATTATTTTGCATTGAAATCCTTAATTCATTGATCAATTTATTATCCAATGCACAAATTAATATCTTCCTTTTTCAATTATTGTTTGCTTGCCATGCCACCGAAAAAATTTATTCATACGGTAGAGCTCATATTCTTAATTAGTTGCACTTGTTTATTACCCGGTACGGTCACATTCTCCAGGCACGGTACTATGGAGGTTCTGAGAGTTGGTTAAGTTAATGGTCGTTTATTATGTTTCTCGCTCGATTGGAGTCAAATTTGGTCATATATTCAGAAAAAGAAACATATTAACCGAATTGCTTGCAAAGAAGAGGGTGCGGTCATTGGCAAATCGGCCTAGACGTGGCCGATAAGGGTTCTGATTCAGCAAGTCTAGACACCAATATTATATCAAGAAATTCAATAATATTCAACCTCATTGAACAAATGAACATGCATGGACACTATGAAAACAATGGTCGTACTAAAGGACCAAAAGAGATATTTTTATTAATGAAGCACCTCCACCTTCCCAACCATCGGAAATTTATCAGCTTATTAACCTTATTTAACTGCGCAGTTACAATAATATTAAGAAAATAAAAAAAAGGAAAAGAAAAACCAACGTAAATATAAACGTTGGCTTCGAGGATGTGCTGGTGAGATTTCCTTGGACTGGAGGTGCTTGTTCCCGAAATCCACTTAGTTACTGCAATTCAATTTAACAAAAGAGTACTGAATCGTCATTATTGGTCATTAATGTGAAATACTAATTAACTCCCGCTTGGATTTAACAAAGGCACCACTGTATAAATTCAACAAACGGCGCATATTAGCAAAAATGCTCACCAATTGTAATCGATGTTGATTCTACCGGCAGCTGGATCAGCAATCAAGGAGAAAGCTTCCTGAGACAGATCCAATTGATTAGCTCCGCATCCAGGGCAAAGATCAACAATCCTCACCGTGATTTGACCATTACGGCATGGTTGTGGCGTGCCTTGGTTGGTGCCACTCGTGCATCGCACCGTGCAAGTCCTTCCGCACGCTGCTCTGTTGTTGAACAGAGCCGGATTGGCCGCCGCTATCATTGTACCCTGGTCCTCGAACCCGTAGCAAGATGATGCTGCGTGATAATACAAAAGTATCTATTTTATGAGAACCAAATCTTAAGCCTCTTCGAGGCCAATAATAAATATTTATAATACTCAATGAATTTGATTCATTAAATTTTATTATGTGTTTATTGTTAAGTTTTATACTTTAATAAAGTGCTCATATAGCTGGCTTTTATACATTCATTCTTGCATGCATGTGCGAGGTATTTTGAACGATTTAGTATCATTCGTAATATAAAGAACAAAATTAGCTAGCCTTAGAACACGAGTTGGGTTAGGGTGCAGAATCACTCATTTCAACATATGATGAATGCAGTATAAATTAGTTGTTTTGTGCTGAATTTCTATTTCGAGTGGGTTTGTATCCTGACTATGGATTTCCAGAGGTGCTTTTTGTGTGAATGTGTTGTGCTATTATTTTGGTTTCCCACATATGGTAGTATATCCCATTATTTTCTTTCCTTATTATAGTTTTATTAATTGGTCTTAATTTAGGAATGTTGCATTTTGTTTGTTCCTACAATTTTGGACTTTATTATGAATGAATATAATTGTTACACGTGTGGTGGGCCAAAGAATATTGTCCGAATATAATTGTCCAAATTTTTTGTGCTGCTATAACAGAATCTATGTGCTACATTAATTGCATAAACATGTTCTATCAATCTTCTCCTGAACACACCCATTCTATTTACTACGGCATGCCAATAAAATTACTAAATAAATTATGCATGCATGTGCTGCCAACCAGTTCACATTGTGTTATGTATTTGTTTAACTGATGCTAGAGTAAATACAATAGAAAAATAGTTAATAGTATGTGCTGCCAACCAGTTCACATTGTGTTCTCTATCTGTTTAACTGATGCTATAGTAAATAGTATGGGAAAATAGTTAATAGTAAATAATGCTAAATATTGCTATAATCTATGCTACACACCCGTGATGAATCGTACTGTTATATGTACTACAACTTACTAAATATTATTTGTTATAGTAAATAATTTTTTTTGATTGAGAGATTGGTGATTGTATTTATTTATTTTTTTTGTGTATGTAGTGCTCCATTTATTAATTAAAATTCTCGAATCTTTTACCCTTGTTATGTAGTAATTGGTTCTTGACTAATATTTTCATAAAATTTCAATTAATATGAAAGATGCAGTGCTTGAATCTATTTTGCTACGTTTTTATTTGATGCATTATGAAAATGGAAGTTACAAATCTTCCACAAATTATGCCCATTAATTGGGGACCGACAAATCCACTTTCCATTGATATTTATTGACTCATAAAGGAAGGATTTCACAGCATGTTGACGCGTAGCATTCCCTTCTCTTCGATGGAACACGTCCGCATTTCCAGATTCTCCCTAATCTGGATAGTAACTTAATTGTTTCTATTTGAAACACAAACATTTGACAATTCAGTATGTTTGTATACACAGAATCAGCACACAAATCGCTTCCCTAGCACAAGGCTAATTGGAAGCAACAATCAATAATGACAAACAGGACTAAATGAATCTAATACAACACTTGTATATACTTACGAACGTAAATGGTGTAGTAAGTAGCGCTTCCATCGATGGCAGAAGCCAACGAAATAAAGCTGAAAGCAACAATCAAAGCCAAGATAACACGATCCATCGCCATTCGGAAGCCTAAATATCTCACAAAACCCTCTTAAGGTTTACTATAATGTGGTTGCATACAATATTGAGAAGATGGATTTTAGTTATGCTGTGTATGATGAGCAAAGTGATGCTCCTTAAATAGGCTAAGGTATATGGGGAGCACCCATAATTGAGCAATAAATTGTTGTACTGTTTCCAGGAAATTATATGTGAGATGTTACATACTTCATATTCTTGGTCAGAAAAAACATTGTGGAAAGAAAAGATTAACATTAGAAAATTTTCGGTACATGAAAGATACTAGACGACATTGACATATAAGAAATCATCTGTATCATAGATAAGGAAAATTATTCACTTCATTTAATTTACATTGTCGTGCTTGACTTTGAAAGATTTATTGCAACTGTCTCTAGTTCAATTTCGACTTAATTTTTTTCCAGTTATAAAATAAAAAATATAGTCGGGTGAAATTTATTCAACATGTTTAATCAAATAAATTAAAATTAATGACTATTAATAGTTTTTAAGTTTACATAATTTGAGTTTAATCATTGAATCTATATATGGATAATTACATGTTCAGTTGAGAGAAAATTAGATGATTTATTTAAAAATCCAATGAGGTTTGAGAATACCCATTAATCCACGAAAGAAAAGAGAAAAGAAACCAAAGAAAAGAGAAAAGAAAATCAGGTATGCGGGCCATTATAAACTTGAGAGAGAGGGAGTATCGATCAAATTCGAGAATGTATTTAGTACTCAAAAGTCGATGACGTTGTCATACACATTTTAGGCAGTTTTTCACTGTTTGAAAGTTTTCTTTAATTCCATGTGCCTACTGTTAGTTTACTTAAGGTAGGAAAGAAAAAATCAGAATTCAAAAATCAAAACATTCCAAGAAAGAGACGATAACTTGGTTGAGCTTTCCACTTAGGGGTCTGATTTAAGTGTTGAATTTTTTCATTAATCAGAAGTATATTCAATGTGATATATTTTGGGTATTTGTGATATTGGATATTAAAAAGATGTATTGTGTTTTTCTTTTTGAAAATTTAGTATAGTTTTATGTATATCTAAATCCAACTCAATATGTGTTGGTGGTATATTTATATGTAGTTTTTCTTTTCAAGTGCCCTATAATAAAAGAATAGTTACTTTTATTAATAAAAATATTATTTATTCATTCCATAAGAGAAAAGAAAAGAAACGAAGAGATGCTTCCACCATTCTTTCCTAGACTGTATAGGTTGTTAAAAAAAGAGAGAGAGAGAGAGAGCAGGAATAAGAACAAAAACATCCTATATGGATTAGTAGTTTATTACTAATTTTGTCCTTTAATTTTGTTAATTATCCAGCAAATATTAGGTTTGAGTGGTTGGGGCTCTAGTCGCTTAAGCAAGGTCTCGAATTCGAGCCTTGTGTATGCAAAAACTGCTTTGGGATTACTATTGGGTCCAATGTAGCCTGGAGATACCCGGTTATTCAAAAAAACGTCATGTAATTATCCTATTTTGACCAATATTTTTGTTCTTGGGGACATTTCAACAAATTATTTTTCTGAGTAAACTGCACAAAGTCAAAGTTTTATAGGATAAAAACTAACAATTGAAAAGTTTAGTGATCTAAAAATAATTTGTTGAAATGCTCATAGGACAAAATTGGCCAAATTAGGATAGTTAAATGATTGTTTTAGTAATTAGCAAAATTAAAAGATTAAATCGGTAATTATCAAAGTGGCATTTGTTATTATGACTAGGAGAGGTGGGTGAATTTTCTATATGCGTACATGGAAAAAAATAAAAAATAAAATGGGAACATTCCAAAAACTAGAGACCAATAAAGTGTTGCCCTCTTAGTGGCTGCTAGATCGTTGATTATTTTTTTTGGATGAGCCATTGAAGGCCTGAGAAAAGGGTGGTGGGAGCCCATGCCACACAATTACAAAGGGGAATAAAGGGAGGGATAGGGGGCCGGTGGGAATCGAACCTCCAACCTGTTGGAAGTCAAGGGACTTAATTAGGATGGCTTTGACACGATTACCTTTTTCACCCAAACTCAGCGTGTGGAAATGATGTAGGGGAGCAAAATCCTTGATTGAAAACGTGTGAGCTAATTGAGAAACAAATTCTCCACAAAGTTAGGCTGATTACCTGTCAAAAATGATGTCATTCCCATAGACCAAAAATACAATAGGTAGTTACATGAAGAGTAGATAAAAAGAGATGCATCAACCTCAAACTGTTGAAACCGAAACAATAGCAAGAATTGAGATTAGCCTAACCATGCCGGTGGGGCCTGTTTTAAGCCATTAATTGCCTTCCAAAGTCGACACATACATATGATTCGGAAATTGAGGATGAACATAGCCCCGTGGTTGACGCATATACACTTCTTCATGCAGAGTGCCTTGTAGAAATGCATAATTCACATCAAGTTGACCAAGAGGCCAGTTGCAAAGAGGCCAGTTGCAGGACAAAGCAATGCATTGAATAACCCTGATAGTTGTTGATTTAGTCACGGGGCTAACACATATCAAATTAGTCACGGCCCAGTTGTTATAGGAAGCCCTTTGGAACTAAGCGAGTCTTCAATGGACCCATCTAAGTGACGTTTGATTCTATATAACCATTTGCAATCAATTGAAGGAGTGCTATATTGTAGAACTAACTCCCAACACTACAAGAAAAATTATGGATTTCATAGCTAAACTATGGTAGCTAACGAATTTCAGTCGCTAAATTTGTGGTAGTGAACAAATTACGGTTGCTAATCTCTTTATTGACCAAATTTTACCAAAAATTCCCGGTTGCTAAAACAGAAAATTCTTGTAGTACAAGTCTTGTTTTTAACAAGGTCATTCAATGCTTGGGTGACAGTGCACGGTTCAAGGGCTGGAGGAAGGGCACGAGTAGTTGTGTAGTTGATATATTTTGTCCCAATGTATTTAGGATTCCTAGTACGCGCACAGGTTGGGTAGGTTCGACTGGGAGGTGCTGAAGGAATATGTTCTGAAGGAGCGGGTTCGAGTGGAATGGGTTTGAAGTGGCTGCATTCTGGGAGGGAGGTGATGCGGGTTGATTTAATGGAGGAGAAGAGCTCTGGATACGTCAACAAGAAGGTGTAGGGTGTAACTTGAGCAGAATTATTGGGAGCAGGTGGCGAGGTTGGCAATGGGTTTGGTAGAACGAATTGTGGTGGAGAGGTACGGGGAGAGGGTAACATAATGTTGTGATATAATTGGTAAAGTGCTAGGTGTTAAAGGGGGAAGAAATAAAGTACCTTATTCAAAGTGGGGTAATCGTCAGGAAGACACATGATGCCTATGTGGTAACCGAAGCGGGAACTCAGTCTCAATAAATTGAAAATGACGCAAAACATATATAGACACAACCACTTTGTAAGAGAAGACATTTGTTTGCAGATTGAGTAGTGGAATACCTAGGAAAGACACATGGATCAGACCGATGGTGGATTTTGGACTTTGCATATGGTGATAACCATGGAAAATGTAAACAACCAAAAGGTTTGAGACGGTGGTAATTTGGTGATTTTTTAAAAAGGGATGTGATACGGGGAATTATTGGACAAGATAGGAGTGGGTAGGTGATTTATTAAGTAAAAGGCGATCTGAAACGCATTAGACCAGTATTTGAGTATTTGAGAGGGAGAACAGAGAAGTGAAGTAAAGATAGTAATGTCCACAATATGACGATGGCGGCGCTCTGCCATCCCATTGTGTTCAGGGGTGTGAGGTGGGGTAGTGAAGTGCACTAAGCATAGGAATTAAAATTTCGAATTCACCTCTATTATCAGAAAAAATGGAAATAATGTTGTTGCAAAAGAATTTTTCCACAAGCTTTTTAAGTTGCGAAAAAAATGAGAGAGACATCGAATTTATGTTTAGTTGGGAAGAGCCAAGTGTACCTAGAGAAAAAGTCAACAAGAATGACATAATAGAGAAAACTATCAATAAATTTTTATGTAGGAACCCAAACATAAGTGTAAAGTACGTAATTCTAATGGTTTAGAAGTAGTAGTTACCCGAACATCAGTGTAAGGTAATTCGAATGATTTAGAAGTAGTCATAAAACTGGAAAAAAAATGGCATTTTGCAACTTTTATTTACTTCGCAAGACGAACAATGAAATTGAGAGGTAGGTACAATTGTTTGCATATTAACATTATTTCAGAAAATAAAATTTTGAATTTTGGGGAAGGGATGACTTAAGTTGTGGTTCCAGGTTGAGGTGAAGCATGTGTTGATAGAGTTGGATGAGGGCTGAGATTGTTCCGGTAGACAATAGACATAATGCTTGTTCTCCCATCTGAGTAGAGGCGCCCCCATGCGCAAATCCTTCACCCATAAAGGAATGGGAAAAAATTCCACAGAAAGACTATTAGTCTGACATAATTTTGCAACAGATACTAAGTTGGTATGTAATTGCCGAACACAAAGGACATTTGAAAGGGACATAGGTCGTGATGATGTGAGTAGAGTAATGATACCACTATGAGATATTGGAAGACCCTTATCAACACCCAAATGAATCTCATCTGGACCACCATAAGATTCAAATGATTGTAGTATTGTGTGATGATATACTCTAGTATCAAAGAGCCATGGCTAGTATCAAAGAGCCATGGTTGGGATGTAGAGTAGGTGGAAGACGTTTTCGTTGTATTGACAATAGGAGCAGATGAACCATCTGCATCATATATGTGTGTTGTGGTGAGTCTATTATCATGAATGAAATGGGAAAGTTTGTGACAATGCTTTGTCTCGTCCTGGGATGTTGCAAAATTTTCGCACTTTTGAATTCTGTATATTGAAGCCACGATTACGTCAAGGGTATGTGGTGTCGTGCCAGTCAGAATTGCCAGAGTTTGAGGAATTTGTGCGTTGTGTAATATTAGCTGAATCATAAGAACTTGCTGGGAAGTTTCGTGCTCCTTCAAGTGGCGCTCATGATCTAACAAGATGTCAATTAACTTGGAGAATGCGATAACTATCTCACGAGCTCTCAAGGCTAAGTCAATGGAGTTGTATTCTTCTCTCAATTGGTTAATGATATGCACGATCAAATCTTCTTCTGAAATGGGGCTTTGGGCCAAGGTTAAGTCGTCAGCAATAGCTCGCATTTCAAAAAGGTATTCAGTGATCGACTTGTCCCCTTTGATATTTTCTGCCAATTTTACTTTAAGAGAGACTACACTCCCTCGTGATAACTTGGCAAAACTTGTAGTAAGCCAATCCCATGCTTACTTAACAATTATGGCATAAAATATAAGATCAGTGGTTGAATCACCTCTGAACAACTACCAAGGATAGCACATATGATAGTTTGGTCTTGGCGATACCATATGGTGAAGCAGACATTAGAAGTCAGCGTTATGGCATTTGATAGAAAAGTTGGTGTTGAAGCAGATGTATCAACTGAGGGGTACTGTATCTGTGCTGTGGTAGCAAGAGGTGTTGTAGTACTAATGTACTGGGAAGGAACTAGGAGTGTTCCATCCATATTGCCAACATCTCCAAGACCGATCAGTGTGGATTGAATTTGTATGAGCATATTTTGTTTGGTGCGATGAAGATGTTTGTCGCACCAGCCTTCCATGTGCTTTCCCACTTTGGTGGGCCGGTTATTTTCCATTTACAACCCAATTATGCATTTTAGGTTCCAACAACAAGCCACGACTTTGGCCATTTCTGGAATTTATTATGAGGGTGTTTGGATGTGCATTTTAAAAAGTGTTGTAGCGTTTAGAAAACAGATAATCAGATAATTGTTGTAACAAAACGTGCTGTAGAAAATTAAATGTTTGGATAAGCTTATGCTGTTACAAATCGCAATAATCAGATAATCATTAAAAAGTGTTTGGATTTGCATTTTTCCTAGGCAATAATATGATAAAATCTATTTTTGGCTAAACGCAATTTTCTTGCAGCACCAAAATATAGCTGCAAGAAAATAGCGTTTTCATTCCCTTAAAACGCAAATAATAGATTATTGGAAATTAGTACACAAACAGAATTAACTGATTATTGCGTTTTGAAAACGCAATAATCAGATAATCTGTCCGAAAATGCATAAACAAACACCCTCTATATCCTTCATACCAAAAATGCAATTCGGAACTTTCACTTGCCTTAATCTACAATTTTTGATATGCTAGGTCCCTAATCCCAAGCTTCAAGCTTCGGCCTACAACCAAAAATCAATAACAAACTCAATTATCCTTAAAAATATTCACATGCACTCCATTCTCAAAGAAAGCCATATAACAGTTGCCAAATTCTTATGTTCCGAATTAATTCATCAAAGAGTTTCCCCAAATTCCTAGTGAACTCCAAAATCTATGTTATACGACACCCAAGTTCCAATGCCAATCAAGCTCAATATAAACCAAAAGAAAACGATGGCTACATTCCTTCAAGATCTTTTCCAAAGAATACTTCTCCTCATTTCTTTGGCCTCCACTCTTTCTCTACCACTTACGTATCTTGAAAAGTCAGAAATGAAGACTAGGTCTCCTTGTTTTACTTTTAAGTGCTCAAGGACCCAACAATAGTTAATTATTTCTATTTGGCCATACAATGTTTATACTTCCTCCGTTTTCAAAAGATTGAAACATTACTACATTTCACGTAATCCAATGCACATTTTTAACACTTAATATCTTAAATTGTATAAAAGTAAAAATTATAAAAATTTGATATTCTAAAACTACACGATTAGACGAATCCAACAAGATCTCACTTGACTATGTTTTATGTTATACAACTGTATTAACAAATTGAATCAAAGTTACTAAATGAATAGTAACAACTATGCAAATGTTTCATTTTTAAGAAAACGAAGGGAGTACTTAATTTCCTTCTTGTTGAATTAGGAATTGGTTGGACTTCCATCTACATCCATATTGGGCTTCCACTTTATTATTGTTGGAGATAGAGAACGCTGAGAGAGATTTGTTGATTGCTTATATTATTACATTATGCAAGCCTATATTTATAGGCATAAATAAGCAGCCTTTCATGGTTACAAAGTCAAGATTGAGGACTATAAATATAGAGCCACCTTTGTTGTTGTAAAAAGTCCACATTGATAGGCATCCATATGTATAATATTCATCCATCTGTAATACTCCCTCTTGGATGTCTAAATACAGTAAATATGTCTCGTTAAAACCTTACTTAAAAAAAACCCTGTGGGAAAAAATCCAAGTCAGGAAAAAGAGTACATGATTCTTGTATGTTTACTTATCCCTCTGATCAAAACATCAGTTGAGATTGTTTAGTTGGTGCATCCCGATATTTTTCACCAACTTCTCGAATGTTGCTGTTGGTAGTGCCTTGGTAAACAAATTTGCAAGATTATCAGCTGGACGGATTTGTTGCACATCTATTTCACAATTTTTATGCAAATCATGAGTGAAGAAAAATTTTGGTGAAATATGTTTCGTTCTATCTCCTTTAATATACTATCTCTTTAATTGAGCTATACAAGCTGCATTATCATCATATAGTATTGTTGGGTGTATTTTTTCTTCAGTAGCTATGCCACAATTTTTCAATATATGGTGCATCAAATATCGCAACCATACACATTCTCGACTGGCTTCATGGATTGCTAACATTTCGGCGTGATTTGATGAAGTAGCAGTCAAAGTCTGCTTCATTGATCTCCATGAAATTGTTGTACCACCACATGTAAAAATATAGCCATTTTGAGATTTGGCTTTATATGGATCTGATAAATATCCAGCATCACCAAAGCCGGTTATTTCATGTCGAGAATCATTTGGATAAAATAACCCAAGATCAATAGTTCCTTGGAGATAGCGAAATACTACCTCCGTCTCGGTGTTGTTACGGATGGTTTTTTGGCACTATTCACTGTTTAACTTTGATTCATTTTTTTTTATCATAACTATGTAAGAAAAAAAATATAGTCAAGTGAGATCTTGTTAGATTCGTCTAATCTTGTAGTTTTAGACAATTAACTTTTTATAACTTTTCATTGTACACAATATAAGTTATTAACCGTTAAAAATGTGTATCGGCATACGTGCTGGGTGGGTCCGTAACAAAAATAGTGAGACGGAGGAAGTATATGTTTAATACCATTCCAATGTCGTTTTGTAGGAGATGAACTGAATCTCGCTATCAAATTTACTGCAAATTAATATATATGGTCTAGTGCAGTTTGCGAGATATATTAAAGCACCTATGGCATTTAAATATGGGATATCTGGCCCAAGAATTTCTTCACATTCCTCTTGTGGTCTAAATGGATCCTTTTTTGGATCAAGTGACCTTACAACCAATTGAGTACTCAATGGATGTCCTTTATCCATATAAAATCGCTTTAATACTCTCTAAGTATAAGCTGTCTGATGGACAGAAGTTCCATTTTTTAAATGTTCAATTTGCAGGCCAAGACACGATTTGATTTTACCAAAATCTTTGATTTCAAACTCCTTTTTCAGGTATTCAACATCCTTTTGGAGCTCCTCTGGAGTTCCAATCAAGTTGAGATCATCAACATAAACTGCAATGATTACAAATTCTAGTCTATTTTTCTTAATGAAAATACATGGACAGATTGAATCATTTGTATAACCCTTTTGTATCAGGGACTCACTGAGTCGATTATACCACATTCGCCCGGACTGTTTCAGACCATATAGGGATTTTTATAATTTGATGGAATACATATATTTAGGATTCGATTTATATGTCTCTGACATTTTTAATCCATATGGGACCTTCATATAGACATCCGTATCTAAATTTCCATATAGATATGCAGTAATAACATCCATCAATCTCATTTCAAGATTTTGATGGACTGTTAAACTGATAAGATATCTAAATGTTATTCCATCCAGTAAAGGGGAATATGTTTCATCTTAATCATATCCGGGTCTCTGTGAGAACTCTTGGGCGACTAATTCCACTTTGTATTTGATAATTTCATTTTCCTCATTTCTTTTTCTTACAAAAACCCATCTGTATCCAACTGGCTTTATGTTTTCTGGTTTTTTGACAATCGGTCCAAACACATTTCGTCTAGCCAGGGAATCTAATTTTGATTGGATTGCATCTGTCCATTTTGGCCAATCTTTTCTTTTCCGACATTCATCAACCGATTTTGTTTCATGATCATCGTCATCATTTATAATGTCAAGTGCTATGTGGTATGAAATACATTATCTATGATAAGTGCATCTCGGTTCCAAACATTTCTGCTTGTGACAAAATTGATTAATATTTCATTATTTTCAAGTTCCTGCTCATCTGGAGCAATTTGCTCTTCAAGAGCTTCTTTTTCCTCTGGAATATTTTCTGTAATTTTGTCACATTCGATGATATGGGATCCTCTTTTTCTTTCGAGGATTTTTATCTTTGGAACTTGGTTGTCTACCACGCATCAAGCGTGCAGTAGATTCATCATCTTTGGCACTTTTAATTGGTCCCTCTGGGACATTAATTTTGATTGGAATATTTGATGCGGTATATGAGATTTTGTTACTCTTTTAGAGTCGCATAATGCGCCTGACAATTGATTTGCAATATTCTGAAAATGTACAATTCTTTGTATTTCTAGTTCACAATCATTTGTACGAGGATCAAAGAAATCTCACGGTGTTTTCCAGTTGATTTATTCTTCTTTCTTTGTTTGATTTTTATCTCCCCCTAATATCGGGAAATTAGTTTTGTCAAAATGACAATCTTTGAATTTCGCAGTAAATAAATCACCAGTTAATGGTTCAAGATATCGAATAATCGATGGTGATTCGTACCCGACATATATTCTCAATCTACATTGGGGACCCATCTTTGTGCGCTGAAGTGGTGCAATAGGGACATATACTGCGCAACCAAATATTATGAGACGGGATATATTGGGTTCATGCCCAAATGTTAATTGTATAGGGGAGTATTCATGATAATGTGTCGGTCTTAACCGCACTAATTTTGCTGCATGTAATATTGCATGCCCCCATGTAACACCCGAGGAAAAACAAATTCAAATTGTTTTGAACTACGTCATGACTTGATCCCTTCACAGGGTACGTAGGCAGCTTAGAACTAATTTCTAAGTTCAGTCACGAAATAAATCACAAAATAGATCACGAATTAGATCACAAGGACGATAGGAGATGTTGAAACCAATTTAGACTAGGCTAAGTAGGACCCGGAAATGTTGCGAGCGATAAGCCGGACTCGTAATAAGATTAAGGAGAAGATTCCGCAACGAAAACGCCCCAGGGAATCGAGCTAACACGTAGAAAACCGATAGGGGAAAGCGAGGGAAGACCCGACGGAACACGCGGAGCCGAACCGGCCGGCCCGCGCTGTCCGCGCGCCGCCGCGCGGCCACCGCGCGGCCAAGGGCGTCGCGACGCCAGGCCTGGCACGCGTGCTCCGCGCGGACAAAAGCTTAGGTGCGCGCCACCAGCGCGCCAGAGGTGCTGAAAGTGTAAACTTTCCTTCCATGGCGATTTTCTTGCCAAAAACCACACCCCTAACCATGGCAATCGAATCTCAGCCTTGGGGAAGGCTTAAGAATACCCTAGGGGCGCCCCAAACCCTAGGTTTTCAGTAAACATTCAGCCTCCACCCTCAATTTCCTCTCCAAGTTCGAAACTCTTTCGACACCACTTTCCGGCAAGTATTCCGGCGACGACGGGACGACCGGGACAAGCCCCTGCCCTCTAGACTCTTGGTAAGCCATTGTGCAACGTTTCAATTCGTCCATAGATCTCAGAAACTCATATTCTAACCCTTTTTCCTTACTACGATTTCCCGTCGGAAAACGAACAAAAAGCGATCGGAGAAGTTGGCCGTTCGTCGTGACCCTAGGACGTCCGGAAACCCAATCCAGCGACCCTATCATCATTCTAAGTAAGTTAAAACCTTACTCACAAATTTTCGTGGTTGTTTGTTGTTTAAATCTCGAGATATAGGCTTGTAACAAAAATCGGTTTTCAAAAACCCTATTTTCGTCCAATTTTAAAGACTCGCCAAAAACTCGACCTTCGGGAATTCAAACCGAAAACTTTTCAACATAGAAGTTGTTCCTAACACCTTTATCTATCTTGTGTCCAAATTCCAGCCATTGACATTAAGTTTTGCTATCCCAATTTTCGCCATGAACTTTCTGTATTGAACCGAACCGTTTAAATCTGTGACAGATTCCTTCATTCAACTTGATGCATGTTTTTCGCCCATTTTTCGAATGATTTAACTTTGCATTTCTAAACAAAAGTTGTAGATAATTGTGTCTAGATTATGCCTATAAAATTTCATGAATTTTGGTGTTCATTTGATATGTCAAACGGCCAAGTTTTTAGAACTGTTTTGAATTCGTTTTAAGGGCCATGAGTATGCAGTGAGTTGCACACGATTTTTGAGTACCAAGAATTCATTATTTCCAAAAACTTAAAACATGAAAGTTGTTCCTTAATGTGTCGTGTAGTTACTGTAAAAATTTCACATCGATTGGTTTGAAATGAATTTTTAATCGGCGTTACACGAACCTGTGACGACAACAGTTTTTAAGACGTAAATTATTCTTTGCAATAAACTCAAATTTTAACTCACTTCGGAACCTTATTTCCAAAAACTTAAAACATGAAAGTTGTTCGTGTGTGTGTTTTTGAATTACTGGCCAAGTTTCAGAATTTTTGGAGGAAAAACGAATTTTAAATTAAGAAAGGCGTGAACTGCCTCGAATAGGATTTTTCGAACTTGAGAAAACTCGAACTATGAAAACGTGATATCGATCCTTTGATAACTTTGAAATACGAACTTTCGAAAAATCCCGTTCACTAGGCTGAGCCGATCTTCATACTATCATTATCTTTGAGACTGCCTCGTTAGTGGTCTCCTTACTATCTGAGATTGCCTCGTTAGTGATCTCGCGCGCTGTATTTGTGGATCGCCTCGTTAGTGGTCCTACTATCTTTTTGGATCGCCTCGTTAGTGGTCCTACTATCTTTGAGACTGCCTCGTTAGTGGTCTCCCATTGTTTGGACTGCCTCGTTAGTGGTCCTATGTTGAGATTGCCTCGTTAGTGATCTCCCGGTATGGTGTCCTCTTCTTAGTTTACGGGATGAAAAGTAAAAGACTCGTGTGAGTGTTTCATTATGCTTAAATCGTATTTATCCTGTCTTTAATTACGTATTTAAATTTTATGCATCTTAAATTATGCTTTAGATTACGCTTTTTAAATTAAGTTCTTTAATCATGATTTTCCGCTGCTAATAAATCATGTATTTTTAAATTCTCGTACGGTAAGCGAAATCTTTAGTTTAAACACTTGTAACCCCTTTTATTTGTAGTTAGGGATTAACTTACTCAGTATATTTTTATACTGACAACCGTTGTCATTTTTCTTTTACAGAGTATGTCGAGTGACGCATACGCATGCACTTGGGGGGAATTATTTATGAACATTTTCGCTTTCTGCATCATAGTACTGTTTTTACCGGGTCTGTTAAACCCGAGGATTTGGCCATGTTGGCCGTGATTTACTTTCCGCTGCATTTACTCTATTTACTTTTCGCGCATGATGATTACTACTATCGTATTAAGTATTATAAATTTCCGGACTAAATCTTGAAATGTTTTTAAATCTTTTACATACCCACAAGCCTTGCATATCCTTAGCGAGCTCGGGAAGCCGTGTCTTGCTAGGGGGATGCGGCGGTGACACCTCGGCCTGGGTTATCAAATCCGGGGTGTTACAAGTTGGTATCAGAGCCCGGAAAATTTTTAAAGCTACTACTATTATTTTAAACCAATATTTTTAAGCCCAAGTATTATTTCTTTTAAAATTTATTTATTTGACTACTAGTACTATTTTTAGCCCAAAAATCTATAATCATTTTTTTTACATAGCCCAAATCTTAGCCCAAGAAATATTAAATTTTGGCCCACTATAGAGGCCCAACCTTTAGCAATTTATTTTAAACTAAATTTTATGGGGAAGGGACTTGCACTTGCATGTTGCATATAGATTTAAATTTATGCATACCTTAACGTTACCTGAAAAAAATGTCTAACTCTAACCTCCCTTGTTGACATTAGATGGCCGAGCCCAACGCGAACATGGTCAATTTGATGGTGAAATTAATGAACGCATACCTTGAGGGCCAACAGCACATCAATTACTTCAAAACGCGGGTAGGACAGTTGGAGGGTAACCTGGCCCATTTGGGTCACCTTAGGGAAACAGACCATCACCACATAACCCAGCTGCAGGAGCAAGTCACACACCTCCAAGCCCAAGTGGCCCAGCTCCAAGACAAGGGAGATGACTTGGAGGAGCAGATAGAGACCATAGGCTGGGAACTGACTAACCTAGCCCAGGACGTGGACGGGGCGGTCCTTCAGAACCCGGGGCCTGCTCCCAATGTCATCATACCCATCGATGTGTCGAGCGATGAGGATGATCCCATCAAGGCCGAGCCTGCCCACTCGTTTTAGATCTAGTGATCCAGCTACGCATTATTAGTATATTTTCCTTTCCATACTATTAGCAGCACTCCTATTTCTATTTCGAATGCTTGTAACCCAAATTTATTTCTTGAACAATAAAAATACAAGCCTATTTAAATTCATTCCATGCATTTTATTTAGTTCTTTAACTACCATAATCAAGGAGGGAAACCTACAACCAAAAAAAAAAAAAAATAATAATAATAATAATAATAATAATAATAATAATAGTAATATAATAATAATAATAATAATAATAATAAAAGAAAATAAAAATATAATAATAATAATAATAATAATAATAATAATAATAATAAAATATATACATATACGTAAATATGTACATATATATAAATAAATTCCAACAACCTTTACAAGAAAACCCTGATAAATTGATACCTATTAAAAGACTAATCTTCATTCAATAAAATTTTCCCCTTAAGAGCAACTATATATTTTACATATAAACTCTAATCCCGTGTATCTTATCACGCTAATTTATCCAAGCGGTTTAGTTAAGCAACGGCGTAGGTATTGTTGGGCAATCCACACACATGCAGATACGATAGGAAGGTAACAGTAAATCCAGAACATCTCAAACCATAAAATGGACAGAACAATTAAACCATGGTTCTAAAACAACAGCAAACAACTAACACATGTCAAGCACCTAACTAAGCCATAACATAACGAAAATATAAATCACAAATCCCAGGCAATAGCAACGTCCTCATAAGGAGGAAACTAAACAAAGTACGTCTAAATGCAAAACCTAAACGAAAACACGAAACCAAAAGGAGACATCACTGGTCAGGAGGCGGGAACTGTCGGCGCATGAAGTCGTCCATCTGCCGCACATAGGCGTACATGTCGGACATGGTGGCCTGCTGCTGAGCCTGCCTCGTAGCAAACGAGTCCATGCGGGTCTGATAGAGGTCCAACCTAGCGTCGAGGGCGTCATAACGAGCCTGCCCAGCTGCAAACCCGGCGTCCATACCGACCCGCATCTCCTGCATCATCTGCAGCATCTGAATCATCTCCTGCCCCTGAGGTGCCACGGCAGGAGGTGCCCCAGCAGGAGGTGGAACCACTGGAGGAGGGGGTGGCTGCTCCGGTGGTACAACGAGGATCAGGCCGCCGTCATCAGGCTGCGGGCGAAGTACAGCACGGGGAGCCCCACGACGTAAGGTGCTACGCCGCTCAGCATAAGACGGAATACGGTAGCAACGGCCAGGTGCTAGGTCGTACGGATCTGTCTCCGGTGTAGTGCGAATCCCCTGTGCCGCGCACAACCCACAGATGAGGTGAACATGGGTAATCACCCTACTCCCTCGTCCTCTGCGCATACCCCGCAAGTTGTCCTCGATGCAAGCCCCTACATTCACCCTACCGTCCCGCGCGATGAAGCAAATGGTCTCGTAGACGTGATCCAAGACAATGTGGCTCCGGGACATCGGCCGGACACGCCCGAACCATAGCTGAGCGAGCTCTCGCCAAGGGGAGTCCACCGACGTCAAACGAAGCTCATGACTGTGCTCGAACGTAGGAGGCACTAGGGTGCATAAGGTGTTCCACGCAGGAGCAAGAACGCGCCCCTCAGGCTGGGGCCGGAACACGCCATCGTCGGGCAAGCCAAAATAGACGTTGATCGCCCGAGCACTGAAGTCGAGGTAGCGACCACGGACCCATACCCGAGATAGATCGTCACCCTCCCCGAGACCGCCGATGTTGGCAATAACCTCCATAGCCAAATAACCGGAGGCGACGCCCTCGGGGTGACGTGCCAGACCAGTCCACTGTAAATACTCCAAGACCGCACTGACCCTGTCATCGCCCATATGAAGAGGATATATGCCTCTCTCAGGGACGTAAGCCCTGTTTCGACGAAGCTCGTCGAAATAAAAGTCCTGGGCAGCCCTCGTCCTAAACCGGAACCTGTCATGTCGGTGAGGACGCACCTCGTCCGGGAGGCCCCTGAGACGCGGGCCCCTCTGCGCCTCATCCTCCTCAGACTCGCTCTCGTCGAAATCCGGCATCGCCGGAGCAGCATGACTGGGGCCAGCCTCATCAGCAACCCGTCTCCTAGTCCTCGGAGGACACATGAGAGACGCCAAAACGACCCACAAAAAGAGCAACATCCTGCAAGTTACCAAACACCAATTATAAGGCTAAGTCCCACACAGAAGTCAAGCGAAAATACGAATAGGGCATTAATACATAATCCCAACGTGAATGTACCGTAAGAACAACAAATCCTACCGTTTACTAAGACCAACCAGGAGGTGACCTAGACAAAGAATATGCTAAAACTAGTGCCTAAACCCTATGTGGCATTTCGTCGAACACGTTATGTGCACAATAAACCAAAACCTAAGTTACTAACAACACACGGAAATCGCCCACAGAACAAAACAATCATTCTAATAACAATACGGCAAATCCTACAGCACTAAACAACGAGGGAACAAACCAATAATCACACCCCAACAGCAACCAAGCACCAGTAACTTCATAGCCTTTCTAAGGATTCGAATTCAACAAGAATTTGCCAGAAACATAAACACATTATAACATAAACGTAGGCAAGGCAATAGGGGTAACAACAATTGCCACATACACTTGCTAAATTGCACAAATCAAGCCTAAAAATCACAAACCCCAATTTTTGTACACAAACCCTAATTTCCCTAAATCTCTACACAAATCAAGTCATCCAAAACATAAAGGTTGAAATTAGTAAGTGGGTTTAGTAGACTCATACCTAGATGAGTGGAATTGAAGTCGAAATCGAGCAAACAAGAAGGTAACTCGCCGGATTTAGAGAGAATTGGGGGGTGTGTTCTCGGATGAGAAATGGGGGAAGTGGCTCGCGCGGAGCGCGAGCCCTATTTTTTTCGAACAGGGGTTGCCGCGCGCTCCCCGCGCGCCAACGCGCGGCCACCGCGCGGGACCCGGGTGGAGTTTTATCTTTCCTGTTCTGCTCAATCTCTTTCGCTATACGCTCCTCGCTGAACCCGGGCATACATTGACAGGGAAATACGTCGACAGGGAACATCGCCTGGCATTATTCCGGGCAAGGACGGCGGAATTGCCTCACACCCTCCTTTCGCAGGACTACGGGAAACCCCCAGGACGTAAATACCTAGGGACCCTAAGAAATTCCGTAGGGAAATGAGAACGGCGTGTTAACTAACGTCCCTACCACCGTTTACTCGTGACCACAATATGTTCCACGACCCCCAACTAAAGAAGTATGAGCCGACACGTCGCATGTACTCCAACCGGACGTGGTCGAATTGGATGATGACTTGACCTATGAGGAAGAAACCCCGGAGCAAATACTCGACTACAAGGAAAGGGTGACAAGGAATAAAACTGTAAAGATGGTCAAGGTCCTGTGGTCCAACCACGAGACGGAGACGGCAACCTGGGAATTGGAAGCCGACATGAGGCAACGTTACCCTACCCTCTTCCAAGACGACCCGACCACAGTTATGGGGACATAACTGTATTCTTAAGGGGGGGAGGATGTAACACCCGAGGAAAAACAAATTCAAATTGTTTTGAACTACGTCATGACTTGATCCCTTCACAGGGTACGTAGGCAGCTTAGAACTAATTTCTAAGTTCAGTCACGAAATAAATCACAAAATAGATCACGAATTAGATCACAAGGACGATAGGAGATGTTGAAACCAATTTAGACTAGGCTAAGTAGGACCCGGAAATGTTGCGAGCGATAAGCCGGACTCGTAACAAGATTAAGGAGAAGATTCCGCAACGAAAACGCCCCAGGGAATCGAGCTAACACGTAGAAAACCGATAGGGGAAAGCGAGGGAAGACCCGACGGAACACGCGGAGCCGAACCGGCCGGTCCGGCCGGCCCGCGCTGTCCGCGCGCCGCCGCGCGGCCACCGCGCGGCCAAGGGCGTCGCGACGCCAGGCCTGGCACGCGTGCTCCGCGCGGACAAAAGCTTAGGTGCGCGCCACCAGCGCGCCAGAGGTGCTGAAAGTGTAAACTTTCCTTCCATGGCGATTTTCTTGCCAAAAACCACACCCCTAACCATGGCAATCGAATCTCAGCCTTGGGGAAGGCTTAAGAATACCCTAGGGGCGCCCCAAACCCTAGGTTTTCAGTAAACATTCAGCCTCCACCCTCAATTTCCTCTCCAAGTTCGAAACTCTTTCGACACCACTTTCCGGCAAGTATTCCGGCGACGACGGGACGACCGGGACAAGCCCCTGCCCTCTAGACTCTTGGTAAGCCATTGTGCAACGTTTCAATTCGTCCATAGATCTCAGAAACTCATATTCTAACCCTTTTTCCTTACTACGATTTCCCGTCGGAAAACGAACAAAAAGCGATCGGAGAAGTTGGCCGTTCGTCGTGACCCTAGGACGTCCGGAAACCCAATCCAGCGACCCTATCATCATTCTAAGTAAGTTAAAACCTTACTCACAAATTTTCGTGGTTGTTTGTTGTTTAAATCTCGAGATATAGGCTTGTAACAAAAATCGGTTTTCAAAAACCCTATTTTCGTCCAATTTTAAAGACTCGCCAAAAACTCGACCTTCGGGAATTCAAACCGAAAACTTTTCAACATAGAAGTTGTTCCTAACACCTTTATCTATCTTGTGTCCAAATTCCAGCCATTGACATTAAGTTTTGCTATCCCAATTTTCGCCATGAACTTTCTGTATTGAACCGAACCGTTTAAATCTGTGACAGATTCCTTCATTCAACTTGATGCATGTTTTTCGCCCATTTTTCGAATGATTTAACTTTGCATTTCTAAACAAAAGTTGTAGATAATTGTGTCTAGATTATGCCTATAAAATTTCATGAATTTTGGTGTTCATTTGATATGTCAAACGGCCAAGTTTTTAGAACTGTTTTGAATTCGTTTTAAGGGCCATGAGTATGCAGTGAGTTGCACACGATTTTTGAGTACCAAGAATTCATTATTTCCAAAAACTTAAAACATGAAAGTTGTTCCTTAATGTGTCGTGTAGTTACTGTAAAAATTTCACATCGATTGGTTTGAAATGAATTTTTAATCGGCGTTACACGAACCTGTGACGACAACAGTTTTTAAGACGTAAATTATTCTTTGCAATAAACTCAAATTTTAACTCACTCGGAACCTTATTTCCAAAAACTTAAAACATGAAAGTTGTTCGTGTGTGTGTTTTTGAATTACTGGCCAAGTTTCAGAATTTTTGGAGGAAAAACGAATTTTAAATTAAGAAAGGCGTGAACTGCCTCGAATAGGATTTTTCGAACTTGAGAAAACTCGAACTATGAAAACGTGATATCGATCCTTTGATAACTTTGAAATACGAACTTTCGAAAAATCCCGTTCACTAGGCTGAGCCGATCTTCATACTATCATTATCTTTGAGACTGCCTCGTTAGTGGTCTCCTTACTATCTGAGATTGCCTCGTTAGTGATCTCGCGCGCTGTATTTGTGGATCGCCTCGTTAGTGGTCCTACTATCTTTTTGGATCGCCTCGTTAGTGGTCCTACTATCTTTGAAACTGCCTCGTTAGTGGTCTCCCATTGTTTGGACTGCCTCGTTAGTGGTCCTATGTTGAGATTGCCTCGTTAGTGATCTCCCGGTATGGTGTCCTCTTCTTAGTTTACGGGATGAAAAGTAAAAGACTCGTGTGAGTGTTTCATTATGCTTAAATCGTATTTATCCTGTCTTTAATTACGTATTTAAATTTTATGCATCTTAAATTATGCTTTAGATTACGCTTTTTAAATTAAGTTCTTTAATCATGATTTTCCGCTGCTAATAAATCATGTATTTTTAAATTCTCGTACGGTAAGCGAAATCTTTAGTTTAAACACTTGTAACCCCTTTTATTTGTAGTTAGGGATTAACTTACTCAGTATATTTTTATACTGACAACCGTTGTCATTTTTCTTTTACAGAGTATGTCGAGTGACGCATACGCATGCACTTGGGGGGAATTATTTATGAACATTTTCGCTTTCTGCATCATAGTACTGTTTTTACCGGGTCTGTTAAACCCGAGGATTTGGCCATGTTGGCCGTGATTTACTTTCCGCTGCATTTACTCTATTTACTTTTCGCGCATGATGATTACTACTATCGTATTAAGTATTATAAATTTCCGGACTAAATCTTGAAATGTTTTTAAATCTTTTACATACCCACAAGCCTTGCATATCCTTAGCGAGCTCGGGAAGCCGTGTCTTGCTAGGGGGATGCGGCGGTGACACCTCGGCCTGGGTTATCAAATCCGGGGTGTTACACCCCAAGCTGTCAATGGCAATCCAGATCTCATTAATAATGGTCTGGCAATGAATTGTAAACACTTTATAAACGATTCAGCAAGTCCATTCTGTGTATGGACATGAGCAACATGATGCTCTACTGTTATGCCAATGGACATGCAGTATTCATCAAACCTCTGGGATGAATATTCACTAGCATTATCCAATCGGATATTTTTTTATTGTATAATCAGAGAATCGTGCTCATAATTTAATAATTTGAGCAAGTAATTTTGCAAACGCATGGTTGCGAGATGATAATAATGATACATTGGACCATTGTGTTGATGCATCAATTAGCACCATAAAATATTTAAATGGTCCACATGGTGGATCTATAGGTCCACATATATCGCCCTGAATTCTTTCAAGAAAACTAGGGCTTTCAATTCCCACTTTTGTTGGTGAATGTTTTGTAATCAATTTTCCTTGGGAGCAAGCAACACATATATAATCATCATGTTGCAGCAATTTTTGTCTCTTTAATAAATGACCATGACTATTGGTAATAATTCGCCTCATCATCGTAGAGCCAGGATGACCTAGGCGATCATGCAGTATCATATATTCATCAGTAAGCCTATGGTTTCCAATAGACCTCTGGCCTATGTTGGGATGATATTCATTAATGGGCTCTGGCCATCGATAGATCTCTGGTCTATTTGGGGAATATTACACCAATAGTCTAAGTGATAATTTTCAATTGTATTTATCTTTGTAAAATACAATCCAGATGACAAGGCTAGTAATTTTTCCAATACATATTTCTTGCCATAAGTGGTATTTGTAATTAATAAATATTGAAACTTTTGACAATTTCTCACACGAGTATTTTGAAAAGAATAGTAATCCTGGTTTAATTTTATTCAATGAAACCAAATTATGAAGGTGGATTTGGGATTAGGGATATATGTATAGGTTGTCACGTTCTTATTACTCGTGTTAAGAAACTATGCCCCGGAAGCGCACGGAGTCAAAAATTACAGTATTTATAGTAAGACCGGATCGTTCACTGGAGGATGTGCGATAGAAGCAGCGCCCACGTCGTTTTTATACAATTTTCCACTCGGTTACTTGATTCAAGTTTGTGTTTGGTTTTAAAACTACTTGACATAATATAAACTAGATTATGAAAGCAATAAATTATTCTACAAAGCATATTAAAATTTTTCTAGAAAGCAATTAAATTTATTCTACGAAAGCATGCAAAATTTATTCTTAGAGAACAACTAAAATTACGCTACACTATCTAGAAATCAGATTTAAAATGTGACAGAAGGGACAGGGAGAAAATAATAAAGATTGGACAAGATTCAGATGAAACGATAATTAAACTTCCATTTTATTACATAGATCTTTGTTTGGGATAATCCATCAGTTAGCTAACTCTCATGCTCCTATACTATGTTCTCTTTAAGAGACATGTACTTACAGTAGAGGTTTACATGCTCTTAAGACCTCAAAATCTAAGATACCACAAACTTACAACTGCTCCCGTCAGAGCGTATCATTTATCTGTGGTGGACAAGCAACACCTAACACCTCATTAGTTGAAGTGCCAAGTACTCCTATCATTCCCCCATGTCACACCCAAAGTTTCAAATCAAGCCCTGAACCATTCCATAACTCTTAAACCTTGTATACGGCGGCCAACCTCTAATTCTTCCGAGTGACCTCTATAAAAGCATTTAAAAGGAAGCAGTAAGGAAAACATTTTAAAATCCTATCTCTCGGAAGTATTAAAAGTTATCTCATCCCGTTAGTATAAAAGAGCCCCAGGTCTTGGTGACCAGATGCAGATTTAGAACTTCCCAAATATCAGTAAGCCACCGGGCTTATAACATCTGGTTAGTTATGACATACAAACTGAATGGAACAGACCCGTGAAGATCTATTTCGGATGTACTCACTCAAGACTCAATTCTAGGCTTTGGCGGGAGAAGCTAGTAGTTGAAAGAATACTCAACCCTACCTTAGAAATTAACCAAGGCCTACATGTTGTTCCTCTAGTATTATTTATCACATCTCGTCTGAATCCAAGTAGACTCTGCTTTGATGTGATATTTAATATAAGATGTCCAACACACAGCAATTTTGAGAAAACAATTAATATTTGAAAATCATTCCCTACACAGGTACTAAACTCTCAATTAAAACACGGATCCTTTCAGTCTAGGTGGGACCTAATCGCTGACTCTGCTTCTAAATTCTCAAAATCAACCCCCAGTGGAAGATGAGTTAATCATAACTGTGACATTATCCCTTACTCAGATCTGGATTTTATAAAGTGATTTTTGTGGAAATTTATTATGCAACATCTGATTTAGATCAAGACTTCTGTGTCCAAGGGAAGGATCCCAGAATAATATTGACCACAATATCTACATAATAATATCATGCATATATGTATAAGAGAAGATTAAATAAAATACCCCAAAATATGTGGTTGGGTTAGACAGAATTTGATACACAAAGATGGATAAGCCTTGAGATAAGAAGAATTTGGCTAAAATGAGTGCCAGAAATAACTGGGGTGATCTGGACTGCAAACATCTGCTATCCAGTTCCCAATTATTCCAGATGGTATGATTTTTAGACAGTAAAAGACCTTCAATGACAGTGATTGCTATCATTGAGAGTTCTACTATCCATGAATTGAGGAAAAACCCACATATTTTCTAATTGTAGCATTCTTATAACAGTGTTGATCGACACTATTCAACAATACCACAACTCGAAATTCAGGTTTAAAATTAAGGTAAAGAAAAGAAAATTGTATCTAACTATGAATTTGTTGAGTGGCTAATCGTTATCCCTGTGAAGAGACATTTTTGTCGTATCTTCCACCAATCTCTAATTAGATCAAGTAAAATAACGAGCAATAATTAATACACAGAAGACGAACTAATCGTATCTCCTGTGAAAGGAGTTTTTTGCTAACATTGATCTGTGTTATTCCTTACTACTCATTCATGCACACAATAAAAATTAAAAATAAAATTAAAAGAAGGTTTTTGGTATTGTGTGAGTATTAATCACACAATAATTTTGACACTAATGTTTTGAGGTGTGTAATGGATAAAATTATATGTAGTGGGCCTAAACCTATTACACCCATGCAACTTACACACTGCAGGAAATAAAATATTTTTGGAATTTCAAAATATAAAGAAAGAAGAGGTCGATGCGGTCTATAAATTAGATGCGGTATAAACAACATCCATTAAACCGCATCGAGTATGCATGAGAAATGAAGTAATGCCTTCACCATAATTGGTCATTGCAATGATGTGAAATAAAATCATCTGAGGCGGTCTATCAAGTCGATGCGGTATAAACCGCATCGGATAGACCGCATTGATGAGTTCGCACCCTTGCTCGAATTTGGCTAAGGCATTTTCTTCAAAAAGTGAGGGTGATGCGGTTTATAACAGTAATGCGGTATAAACCGCATTGGTACAAACAACATGAGGTTGAAGGAATAGACCAAGGCATGAAGGGGTGGGAATGCATGTAATGCGGTTTCTGAGGCAATGCGGTCTACCTGGGCGATGCGGTATAAACCGCATCGCGTAGACCGCATTGGTGGAAACCGCATTGAGGTAGTGTAAGACAATAAAAACACCAACATTTTTAGAGTGATGCGGTCTATTTACACTGATGCGGTATAAACCGCATCAGTTAAACCGCATCACATGCAATTTTACATAAGTTGTATTTTTGTTTACAAATATTCATGCGGTTTCTATCTGATGCGGTTTATGATAGATGAGATTAGACCACATCATTCATTTCACATCAGTGTCATCTCGCAGTCATACTTGTGAATATTTTGTGGTTAATAAGAAGTATGCATGCACAGTGGGTAATAGCAAGAATTAAACCCTAAAACTACAAACATGGAATTTAAAGATTAATCTACCAAAAACAGTCTAAAAACTAAGAACTACATGCATAAAAAGTAAGAACACCAACATTATCTAAGGTAGCATAAATGAAAGATCTAGAACAAGAGAGGTAAAAATAAAGCATTAAAACCTATTTTTAACAAACCCTAAAATTATCTAAAACCTAAGAACGCTATTTGAAGCTCTAAGGCATAAAACATGCTACAAAACCACTAAACATGCATTTAATGAAGTTGTAAGACAATTAGGAACATAATAAATGAAACCTAGTTGAAACAAACAAACATTCTACACATTTATTGCTAAGAAAGCATTTAAAGAGTGTCAAACACATGAGACAAAAACCATTTCTGGAATTTTTCCTTGTATTAACACATGAAAGCATATTAAATAACCCAAAACCACTCATTAGTTGAATGTAGGGTTCATTCAAACTAAAAAACATGTTAAAAATATGGAAATGACTACACTAAAAGGTAGTAACAAGTTGTTTACAAACTAAACTGTGATCAAAGCATTTAAAACTAAGCTAATATGCATGAAAAATAAATCTAACTAAACTACCTACCTAACCCTTAAGGGGTGAACTGGAGAGCTATTGCTGTTCTTTTTGTCCCCTTCTGAATGTAAGTGGAAAAAAGTTGTCCTCAAGTGCCAAGGATCATAGGATACATTCTTGAAACAAGAAAAATAAGAAGAAGCAAGGAGGTGAAGAAGAAGAAGATAAAGAAGCTACCAACTCAAGCAATCAACAATGGAAGGCAAACAAGCCCCTATGTCTTGTCCTCACAACCTCATTAATTAAATTGTTGGTTGATAATCAACATGGTAAGCTTCAACACCAATGTTGATATAATTGTCCCAATGAACTTGGTTCATAAGGAGGAAGATGATCTTTTTGGAGATGCTTGCTAAAGAGCTAAGACTTACTTCATTCAAACAAAAAGATAGTTCTTACAAGTGATGGGGGAGGCTTATATATAGTGCCAAAGCCCCTACGTACACATTACAAGTGAAGAAAATGAAAAGATAACAAAAATTGAGGGTTGTGTCGCTAGGCACAAATTTGTGTCATGACACGAAAGTTGTGTCATGACACGAAGGAAGTTGTGTCATGACACGGAAGTTGTGTCATGACACAGGTTTCCGGACACGTCTTGGATTGTCCTCCTGGTGACCCTGGAGAAGTGTGTCGCTAGGCGCCTGGGGACACGGTCGGCTGGCGACACGGTGGCTGGAGACACGGCTCGGAATATGTTTCTGTTCGTCTGGAAAAGTTGTGTCGCTAAGCGCCTGGGGACACAGGCCATGTCGCTAGGCGTGGCCTGGGGACACGGTCGGCTAGCGACACGGTGGCTGGAGACACGGCTTGGAATATGTTTCTGCTCGTCTGGAAAAGTTGTGTCGCTAAGCGCCTGGGGACACAGGCCATGTCGCTAGGCGTGGCCTGGGGACACGGTCGTCTGGCGACACGGTGATCCAAAACTAGTGTTTTCTATTATTTTCATGCCTTTTACACATTAAGGCATATTAATACTATACTATTACAAATATAATATCAAAATGATATTCTTCATCCGATCGACCTTCCGGGTCATGGTTCCGGCTCCCGGACATCTGCCTGCTCGAGCTGTAAGAGCAGAGTTGCTTCTGATCGGATCTTGGAAATCTTGGACAGCTCTTTGTCAAAATTATTCTTCAAATATTCAGCTACATTGGATGTGAACTTCTTTGTCTGCTTCCTTGAACAGGGTCCTTCCGGGAATGAAAATACTGTAGCTACAGTTCCGGCTTCCACGCCATCAAGTGTTGGAGAAGGTCAGCTTTTATACTTCTTTCTCAAAACCCTAAGCCCATCAGGGCCCATTAACAGTAGCATGTGTTTTTCACGTGTTGCAAAACCTCATCCGAATGCACTCTCCATGGTTTGAAATCAATGCAGTTTCTGCAAGTAATGCGGTATAAACCGCATCACAATATCGCATTGCATGAGGTTCTCTCTTTCTTGGTCTTTGGCTGGGATGCGGTTTATCACATCAATACGGTTTTAATTCGCATCGTATAAACCGCATTGTGCATTTCGCATCAGGTATTCCGCATCGCATGTCTCTTGCTGCATGGTTTCTTCCTTTTCTTGAAATGATGCGGTTTCAAGGTCAATGCGGTATAAACCGCATTGAGTAATACCGCATTGAGCATTTCGCATTGCATCTCTTCCAACACTTGATCATTTTTCTTCTTCTTCTTCAGTGATGCGGTTTATATGAGTCTGATGCGGTATAGACCGCATCATGTAAACCGCATTGATCTTCAATACTTCAACTGTGGCTTCTTCTAAGTGATGCGGTCTATTAAAACGATGCGGTATAAACCGCATCGGATAGACCGCATTGCATTCCAACACTTAGCCAAAAATTCAGTTTTGCGGGATTTTTATTCTTTTTCCCCATCTTTTATTTCTTTTTTTCTTTTCTTTTTCCTTTTTTCATGTTTTTGGATTTTTCTAACACATACAATTAAAATTGCACATTTTTGTGTTTTTCATTACCAGCTTAATATTCTTAATAATATTCTTACAAACTCACACTAATCTGTCAAATTCAACTGCTTTCTTAATAAAATAATATGGGAATACGATCAAAATGTTCGTCTCAGACACCGAAATAGATTGGAAATAATGGACAATTTTGGCCATTATCAAATATTCGACATTATCTGAAGTCGATGTCTCGAGATCATACCCATTTTCTCGGATATCTTTAAAACTCAATAAATTTCTTCGAGACCTGAGAGATAGGAGTACATTTTTCACAATCAATTTCGTTCCCTCTGGGAAAATAAGGTTGGTTGTGTCAATTCCTTGCATAATATTTTCACTACCACATTGTGTTTATGTTTGTATCTCCATTCTTAAATTGAAAAAATACCTTATGTCTTTTAGAATGATATTGCTAATCATATTATTGCATATTACCGGAATTTATTTCAAGCTCCTGCAGACACCCCCGACTTCGCTGCCTTGGACTTCATGACTTCGGTCATTTCAGACGAGGAGAATTTGATGCTCACTAGGACGCCTGGTATGGAGGAAGTCCGTAAGGCGGTGATGGATCTCTCGCCTAACAGCTCTCCTGGGCCGGATGGTTTTGGTGGACTGTTTTATCATAAGTGTTGGTCCTTTATTCATCTCGATCTTTGCAAGGTGGCAGCTTGTCGTATAGCTGCAAAAGATAATTTAATTCCTGTGTCACCAAGCACAAAATAAGTATAGTATAGCAGTGACAAGGGTCGAGTCCTCAGGGATTGGAATACCACATTCTCATAATATATACAATATTAAAAGGGGGGGTTTTGTATTTTGAGAACAAGAAAATGATAACAAGAACTAAAAACTAAGTAATTCTACAAACTATGAAAATGATGAGTGAGGTCAAGAACATAAATTTAAAACAAAGTATTGGAATTAAAAACCTCTAGTTCAAAGATTGATTTGGAATGGCATTTGGGTAAGATCATTGATGCATAAACATTGTGGCAAATGATAAACCAGTTATAGTTGTCAGGTCCGCTTAGACAACCAACTTTTCCTTTCAGTTTAGACAATTAAGGTACGCCCGTTAATTGCCCCTAATCAAACTAACACTCCTAGGTACGCCCGTAGAAGATGTTGTCTAATTGCATTATAATCTAGAAAAGCCTGATTCAAACCAATTACTACCTACGCGGAGTAATTCCCAATTTGATTATACAATTCCCCGGGAAGGAACTAATCTACCCGGTTACCACATATTCAATTCAAGTACAATTACGGATACCCAAATTGAATTGGCAATCAATTATCAAACTAGACAAATATTTGGGCCCTAAACATTCATCCAATTCAACAATAGTAAACCTTAAACATAGGAATTGCATAAATACCAAAAGCACAATAGTTTCATAACCAAAGATACATCATCTCCCAAAATCCCATAGCCATTCTTCTTCAAATCCCTAAACTAGAGAAAAGATAAAGTTTACTCTAAATCCATGGAAGATAAAACAAAATAAAGAAGAGTTACAACCAAACTCCAAGGATTAGAGGTAAGAAAGAAGAACTTGAATCTCCTTCGTTTTCTTCCTTTCTTCTTTCTCCTTCCTCTCTTTCTTTTTCTTCTTCTTTCTCATTCTTCTTCTTTCTCTTTCTATGTGGTTTCCTCCGTCCCCTTCTTTCTTCTCTTTCAAAAGTCTTTTTCTTTTTAGGTGGTTTCAATGTCTCTTTCAATCTTTTCTTTTTTCTTGCTTGTCCCTTTCTTCTTTTTCTTCTCCCTTTTTGGCTTTTCTTCCCTCTTTCTTCTTTTTGGTAATGTGTCCCTTTCTTTGTGGTTGTGTAATGGATGGGCTTGTCTACCAACTTTGCTTCTTTTGTCCACTTTGCTCTAATTTTTCCATTGCCATGCCATCTTCCTACAAACAACAAAACAAACACAACAAGAGTAAAGTGATACCAAAACACCACATAAACATTCAAAACAAATGTCATTAACAAGCACAAAATTCACACTATCAAATTCCCCCACACCTAAAGTATGCTTGCCCTCAAGCATAGAGTCAAAAGAAACCAAATTAAATCATAGAGAGTTTAAAATCAACAAGTCCATTCAAGTACAATCAAATTAATTCAACATCAAACACATTAAGCCAACAACTCCCAAGGATAAAGTGTATACACTCCTCTCAATATCAAGTGTGGTTAAATAAATAAGCACTCAAGTGATAAATCAAAATGAGAATCCCATAGGCTTGAATGAAAATCACATTTCCCATGCAAAGATATATTATCCAACATTAAGAATCAAAGGGTCTTTCAAAAAGGGTTATAACGGGGCCATGGTTGGGGTAGGAAGAAAAAGGAAAAAGAAAGGCTAAAGTGAATGCAAGTACTTCCAAAGAGTCATCATAGAAAACTTCATAGCACATCATGGTTGCCAAACCAAAACAAAACTAAGAGGTTCAAAAGAACAAAAATTACATCTATTCTATCCTCCCAAAGTTTTCTAAAATAAACAAACCAAAAGATCATCTATATATAACTTCCAAACAATCCCAAAATTTCCCAAGCAATAAACCAAAACAAAAACAAAACTTGCCAAACATATATCCCCTTTTATTATTTTTTTATTTTTTTTTCTTTTTTTTTTCGTGGGCTTCAATAGCTTAGTTATGTTTATTAGAGGAATTCAACAATCTGAAAAGTGCAGACGGAACTTCAACTCTATGTTCATAACACTAAGGTCAGAGGAACACGTTCCAAGCTATATTCATCCACTGCCCTTATCTATATTTTTTTTAAAAGGGTTGTTTCTTTTTTTTTTAATGCTTTTTTTTTAGGGGAATATGTATATACAAACATTTTTGACAATCAACCAAGTACTACAAGAATCCAACAAAATACCTTGAGAATTCCAAAAGAACACAATTTCTAAGCTTTTTTATTTTTATTTTATTTTTCTCTTTTTTTTCGCAACCAACACAAAAATTCAACCATAATGACTTATGAAAGTACTTCAATCACTAGGGTTCGAAAGCAATGGTATGACAAAAAGAAAAGGCTTAATAGGCTAAGGGTTATATATAAACAAAGAAAATGGATAAAAGGCTCAAAGTGGAAAACTAGGGATAGAAGTATGGGTTAAGGCCAACAAGAAGGCTAAAAAGGTTTATCCTAATGCCCTTATCATGTTCAAAATATTGGATTCAATCAATGCAAGTTCAACATGTATAATCATTCAAATTCTAAAATGTCAAAATGATTACCACATAATTCACACAAGAAAGAAATTTCCAAAAGCTTGAGATAAGTGTATTTTTCTTTTAGAAACAACAAGCATTTTGGAAAGAGGCTCAGATTCTCACATGGATTCACAAAATAGTTGGCTTCACATGTTCAATGTCAGAAATCATCAGTCATACTCAAAAGACTTGTCAACTTAAACCTCATAGACTCAATTCAGTCACCTATTCACATCAAATTCACAAAAAAAAAATTCACATAAAACAAAAAATTTCATATAAAACAGCTTGAATTTTTTTTAATTTATTATTATTATTATTATTTTTTAAAATTTTTCACAGAAAATGGCAAGCAATACTATTTCCTCCCCCACACCTAAAATTAACATTGTCCTCAATGTATTAAAAAAATAAAGGAAGAGACCTTCCCCTTGAATTGGTGAGGGGTTTGATGGCACGGCTGGGTGGGGGGAATTTGATGGCACGACAGGGTGGAATGTTGAAATGCTTGAACATGAATACTTGACATTTTTGAATCCCTGCACACAGAAAACTTCGCAAGCAGTATCATTTCTCGACAAAAACATCAAATTGCAAGCTTAACAGGATTCTAAACTTTTAAAACTCAAAACTAGTGAAAGAAAAATGACAAGAACATTCCCTTTTTTTTTTTTAAAACTTCCACAACAATTGCACCATCATAAGCAAATTCCTTTCCAATTAACAATTCCACCACTTGCAAAACAAAGTAAGCCCACAAGTATGCACTTTTCTCAGTATTCAATTCATGAGAAATCAAACTTATCAATACCAGAAATCAATCAAAGGTATGCTCTTTTCACAGTTTCCAATTCAGACAACAACAATCTTTGTCACAATCAATTTTCAATATTCAATCGACACAGGGATATCACAGTAAATCCAGATAATCTAGAGCATATTTTTCTTGTAATTCAACCAGACAAGAGATACCATAGAAGCAAAAATTACCATAGTCCATTACTTCCAAAAATTGAAATGAGATTACCAGTATAGTGAAAGCCAATTTAGGTCATCGGAATGAGGATGGATGCCGGAGCAGATCTGAGGACAACTGAGGGGCGGAGGACGGCGGAGGTGGTGCGACGACGGAGGCGGATCCGCAGTGGCGAGGTGACGGATGAAGCGGCGGCGAATCTGGCGGAGCCGCGGTGGCGAGGTGACGGAGGAAGCGGCGGCGAATCTGGCGGAGCCGCGGTGGCGAGCGGAGGGGCGGATCCGTTTCGCGAGAGAGGGGAGGCGACGGCGTTGGTTTCGTCGAAGGGAGCGGCGGTGGAGTCGCACAGAGGGGCGGCGACTGTGGTGGCTCGCGACGGGCGGCGACTAGAGAGCGAACGGAGATGGCGGAGAGAGGTGGGCGGCGTTCGCAGGCGCTGCTCGCGATGGAGTGGCGGCGGCGGCGCTCTGGTTCGCGGCGCGACTGAAGACGAGAGGGAGACATAGGCGTTCGTCTGAGATAGAGAGCGGCGGGAGAGAGAGACGTCGGCGACCGGAGCAAACACAGGGACGGCGGACGGTGGCTATGCTGGTTCGAGCGAGCGGCGGTGGCGGCGGATCCGGGTTCAGGAGGACGAGGGGTGGGCGGCGTTTCCTGAACCAGTGGCGGCGGCACGAGCGGTCGCGAAGCAGCGGCGGCTGAGGACGACGGAGGGAGCGGCGCTCACGAGGGTGGAGCAGCGGCGGTGCGCTGGTGCGGCGACGATCGGCGGAGGAAGCGGCGCTCGCGAAATAGGACTCGCGAAAAACAGGCGGCGCTGGGAGGGACAGGCGGCGGCGCTGCGGTGGTTGGTGACTGAGAACAGAGACGCGACGTGTGGCGGCGCTCGTTCGCTGCAGGAGAGAGGCGGCGGCCGACGGTGGTGCGGCGACGGGCGGCGATCGGAGTTGAGGAAGATGATGGAGGTGGCCGGAGCTCTTGGATTGGGGAAGAAGAGAAAAGAAAGATTGGGTGATGAAGGAAAGACTTGAATAAGAAATTGGGGAAAAAGTTGGATTTAAGTTCAGGTTGGTTTGTGTAACTTAGTCATGGGCATGAATAAGAAATGTGGGGTGCCCATGAAAGTATACATCAATTCAATTTTGGTACAGTGGAGTAAGTGATTCTTAATCATGAGCATGACTAGTAGTAGTGAGGTGCCCGGAAAAATAAGCTTCCAAAGGGACCAAACACAGGTAGGCAAATGGAGTTATCCATGGCCATGACTAAGGGTATAGAGGGTTCCTGAAATTTTGATTTCCAACATAGGCTTCTACCAAGGTCTTAAACATGGGCATGATTAACATGTGTGTTCCTTCCTGAATTCAACTTGAATTTTTTTTTTATTATTTTTATTATTATTTTATTATTATTATTTTATTATTTTTATTTTTATTTTTATTTTTTTATTTTTTATTTTTTTATTTTTTTTGAATTTCAGCAAGTTAAATGCGATTTAATCATGCTCATGAGTACGCATTACCTCCTTCACTGAAAATTTCCTCCTTTAAACACTTCAACGTATTCCTTGATCCAAAAATCCATCTTCACATCTACAAACCTACAAAATCACAAACAAAATGCCATTAACAAATCAAAATTATACCAAATATATAATGATCAACATGACAAAATATATAGCATAAAAATAATTTATTTGCTTGGGTTGCCTCCCAAGAAGCGCTTTGTTTAAAGTCCTTGAGCTAGACTTCTTCCAAATTCTTCAACCATTCTCATAAGCATCATACCGAAATCCACCAAACTTCTGCAATTGCAATTTTTTTCGATATCCATGATTATTCAAATCCATTCCACCATTTTTATCCCTTAATGCTCCAAGCCATACTTCCGGTGGATCTTTTCCATTCAACTTAAATTTTTTGTTAGACCCAAAGTTTACAGTATCTATCCATTCAATATCTCCAGGGTCTTTACCATTAAGCTCACGAATATCCTGCACACAAGGTTGAATAATATTAATAGCATATAAAGCTTTAGAATCATCAGGATGTTCGATAGTATTAGAAAGATTGAAAGAAAGTTCTTCTCCATCAAATTCCAAAGTAAGAGTGCCTTTCTTCACATCAATCTTCACTCCTGCAGTATACATAAAAGGTCTTCCCAACAAAAGAGGGGGTGGATTAAAGCAATGATCATCGTTCATATCCACAACATAGAAATCTACAGGAAATATTGCATCATTAACTTGAACTAACACATCTTCTAACATACCATCCGGATAAGCATTTGATCCATCAGCAAGTTGAATAATAATTCCTGTTTCTTTCAATGGACCTAGATTTAGGGAATTATATATTGATCTTGGCATCACATTTATCGCAGCACCTAAATCTAACATGGCTTTGCTCACCTCTTTCGTTCCAATTTTGCAAGGAATTGAAAACATACCTGGATCACCTGTTTTGGGTGGGATTTTTCTTTTTATGACTGCAGATACACTCTCACCTGCTATTATGTACTCATCTCCCCGAAGCTTCTTTTTGTTGGTGCACAATTCCTTCAAGAACTTTGCATACTTGGGGATTTGATTGATGGCTTCCAAAAGTGGAATGTTCAATTGAACTTTCTTGAATATTTCAAGCATCTCTTTCTTTTTATCAACCTTTGGAGGCTTCTTTAACCTGTCAGGAAAAAGGAGGTATTTTAGTTTGATATAAAGGAATCCAATTAGAATTTACCTTGTTAGAAGTTTCTGCCTCCTTTTCAATCTCCTTCTCAATTTGCTCTTCATTTTGTTCCATTGACATTGGAGAAGGACCTTCAACTTCTTTTCCACTCCTCAAAATCATGGCACTGACATTCTTCGAATTTGGCTCGGGTTGAGCTGGCCACTTTCCTTTCTCTCGAATTTGCCTAACTTCCTCAGACACTTGATTCATTTGGCTTTGTAATTTTTCAATACTTGCCTTCGTGTCTTGTTGAAATTGCAAAGTTGATGTGGCCATGGATTTCACCAATTCTTCCAAAGATGGACTTGAACTTGTTGTAGCTTGAGGTGGTTGCCTTTCAAATTGACGAGGAGGGTGCACTTGTTGCGGTGCTGAAGATGGATGATTTTGTTGTTGATGTTGATTGCCATACCGAAGATTTGGATGATCTCTCCAACCTGGATTGTAAGTATTGGAATATGGATTGTACTGTGGACGCCAATTGGAATAGTCAAGTGCATTCACATCCACCGGTGTATCTTCTTGGAGAGTTGGGCATGCATCAGTTGGATGTTCAATACTTGTGCAAATGCCACATGCCTTCACCTGGACAGTTGGCTTTATACTTCCTGTGGCCATCTTGCGAACAAAGCTTGCCAACTCTGAAAGTTGTTGTTGCATTGTTTGCATTGAAGAATCACTTGGCATATTGGTTGGCATTGCATCCCTCGTGCCAAACTGTTGAGTATTCTCTGCCATTCGATCAATCAACTCCCAGGCTTGTGTTGGAGTCTTATTCACCAAAGCTCCTCCACTTGCAGCATCCATGATGTTCCTATCCATCAACAACAAACCATCATAGAAGTATTGAATTAATAATTGGGGTGGGATTTGATGTTGAGGACATTTAATTATAAGCCTGTTAAACCGCTCCCAGTATTCATGGAGCGTTTCACCTGATTGTTGTTTGATGCCACATATTTCCTTCCTCAAATTTGCAGCTCTTGAGGCTGTGAAATACTTTTCCAAGAACTTTCTTTTCATGTCTGTCCAAGTTGTAATGCTACCTGCTGGGAGGTAATAGAGCCAATCTTTTGCAATCCCTTTCAATGAGAATGGAAATGCCCTCAATTTGATTTGTTCATCTGTAACTCCAGGGGGCTTCATGCTTGAACATACTACATCAAATTCCTGGAGATGCTTGTGAGGCTCTTCACCTGCAAGACCATTAAATTCAGGCAACAAATGGATCAATCCAGATTTTAATTCAAAGGGAGTTTCATCATCAATTGTAGGAAATGTAATGCATAAAGGCTGCTTAGTTCTATATTTTCTAATCCGATTTGATCTTTTCAATCTAAATGAAAGTTGTAGATAATCATGTCTAGTATATGTGTTTAAAATTTCAGAATTTTTATAGTCCATTTGATATGTCAAAAAGTCGATTTTCTAAACTGTGTCAAATCTGCCACTGGACAGTGAACTGTTTCTGCATTAAACTTGATATTTGACATGTTTCCTCAACTTATTTCGAGATTGTTAAAACACGAAAGTTGTTCGTTAGGGTGTTTTGGATAAACTGTGAAAATTTCAGATTTTTCGGACTTGAAACGAATTTTTAAATTAAAAAGGCGTAAACTGTGACGCCAAATGACTTTTAAATCGAGAGATTTTGAAATTTCGAAATGAACGATCAAAGATTTGAAATACGATGCATATATGCTTTTGAAAGAAAAAAAACCCCGATACATTAAATCAAAACGATACATGAGATACTATGGTGGAGGGTGAGTGCTCTGCAAGGTGCCCCTCTAGCCTTTCTCTTCGGGCCTATAATGGACGAGAGAATTTAGATGAAATATTACGCCAATCGGCGGGAGATACATGGCCTACACTCTCGGAATTGTCCGTATGGACTTCCTGAGGCTCCGGAGTGTTACTGGGTATGGCAGATACGGCTGCAGGCCGCCGGATCACCGGCTATACAAGATACTTACGACACGGATGCGGCCGCCGGATCACCGGCTATACAAGATACTTACGACACGGCTGCGGTCGCCGGATCACCGGCTATACAAATTAATAAGAAATGGTTACGTAACGGGGAAATAAAAGATTTAATATTTTAAGTATTTATTTATTTATGCATGTCTTTAAGTTATGCATTTAAAATTATGTCTTTAAATTTCCATATCTTATTAAATTGTTATTATGGATTAAATGCATGTTCAAGTACACAATTAAATTATTAATTTTAAATTGATAGATGAATTGTTAGTATGCATGCCTCGGAGTAAAAATTTAATTATTTAATTAAATCTCTCTATACGTGTGTTAAATTATGATCTTGTGGAAATCCTTGTCTTTTCAAATATGTAATTAAATTATTATTAGATGAATAAAATTTAAATCATGTCTTGTATGCATATGCTTTTCTTAAATCTAATTAAAGATTTTGAAACCCCTTGATCATAGTAGGTGTTAACTTACTCAGCACGTTTTGCTGACCAAACCATATTTTTCTTTCCTTTTTCTTTCAGAGTATGAGGATTATGCATCATCATATGCATACATGGGAACATTCGGTGAAAACTCTATTTTTAAATTCCTGCATTTAATTACAACTTGAATGAACGGGCCTGTTTAACCCTATACCTAAATTCCGCTGCATTATACATATGTAAATATTACTTTCCGCTGCAACTTTGATATTATGATTTTTAAATTATATTATAATGGGCTGTTTGAATATTTTAAATTCTGAAAAACCATAGCCTTGCATCTCTTTAGCAAGCTCGGAGAAACCGTGTCTTGCTAGGGAGGTGTGGCGGTGACATCCCGGCCTGGGTTATCAAATCCGGGGTGTTACAATCTCGGAGCACATTAACTTCCTTATCTCTCACATTTACAGGGAAGGGAATGCTGCAGCCGATGCTCTTTCTGCTATTGGGGGTGACCTGACTTGGTACTCCACTGCCCCCCCCCCCCACCCCCGAACTTGCAAAAACTTCTAGTTCAAGATATGCACTTCGAGCATTTTAGATTTCACTAGAATTTTTGTGACCATGTACGGTAGTTTTTCACTCCTTTTCTGCTTGGTACTCTTTTTCCCTCTCATGGGTTTTTCCCACTGGGTTTTACCATGTTAGGGTTTTAACGAGGCCAGCGGGGAGTCATTTGGGCGCTTGCCCGGCTACCTTTTCTGGCCTTGGTCACTGGCCTTCTTTTATCTCTACTGTATAGTTTGGCGGATTTTCTTTTCTGGCTCTTTCTTGTACGCTGTTTTCCTTTTCTTTTCCTTTATAATATTATCGCTTATCGGTTTTAGTATCGTGTGCGTTGAAGCACTGTCAATAAGACATATATTATCACTTTTAAAATTCCCCATTTTGCTGGAATTAAAACAAGATATTATTAATATTAAAACAAGATTTAATATAAGTGAGACAACATAATGCAGAGATAATAAAATAGTAGAAAAATTAAAAAATCAAAGCATAATAAAAACAATAGTGTAATAAAATGCAATGCAGTATTTAAATAATATTGTATCATTGAAGAAATTTATACATCTTTAGATGATATATTTAGCAATCAATAATTACCTTTTGTAATATTAATATTGACGTACTTTAGCAATGTTTATTTCAACCTTTATTTGCTTTATTGTATCAATAATTCTCGGTAACTAGTACCAAATCATTAGTCGTACGACAAATTTTGGGACTATGTCCTCCTGCCATATTGATAGCATTTTTCTTTTATTGCTTTGCCTTTTGGAGGCACAATTTCTGACAATTATTTTGTCATTTAAGAATCTGACTCTGTCAGTATGTATGACCAAATTAAAGACCCACAAAATCTATTGGTATAACCAAATTAAGATTTATGGACCATGTTGATATTCATGTTATTTTCATTGATATTATTATCATGTATCTCAATTGTGATATTATTCTGAACATGACTGATTTATATCATTTACAAACTTATAGTATTGCAGTCATTATGATGCCCCACATTTGGGATTTTAGCCAAAAATCTTTATTTTATCAAAGAGCTGCCATTTTCTCCCACATTAAGGGAACTGCCACTATCTTAAGGTTAAGCGCGGGAGGAGTGGGGCTTTCGCATCTAATGTTTGCTGACGACTTGATCTTTTGTGCAGCACTAGAGGAAGGTAGTATTTGTTCTATGGCATCTGTCTTGGCTCGATTTGGATCTCGATCTGGCTTGCACATGAACACTTCCAAATCCACAGCATTTTGTTCCCCATGTGCGACGAATGTGGAGATTGCATGGCTGGATACTTATTTAGGGATGAGCGCGTCTAGCAGTCTCGGATGTTATCTCGGCTTCCCAATCATACATGGACGGTTAAAGCTGGCACACTTTGATCCTCTAATCCAGCGAATTCAGGGGCAGCTGAGCAGTTGGTCTTCTTTATTGTTGAATAAGGCTGGGCGAATTACTCTTGCACGTTCGGTTTTGAACTCACTTCCGGTCTATATAATGCAAGTTCATTTACTTCATGTTGGAGTGTGCTCCCAAATTGATAAAATAGTCCATCATTGGATTTGGAAGGGATCGGATGGTCATGGATTGCATCTAGTTAATTGGGAGATGGTGACGCGCCCTCGCGCTAATGGAGGATTGGGCATTAAAAAATGTCGGCAAATGAACCTAGCTTTGCTTGGTAAGAAGCTTTGGGACCTTTTCCACTGCTTCTGGTAAATTGTGGGTTACTGTACTGGGAGAGAAGTATGGGGTGGAGTGCGGATTGATGCCAAGGGAACATTATTGTGGCAATAAAGTTTGGAAGTCGTTAGTTAAAAATGCAGCTATATTTCAAATGGTTATGGTGTTCGGCTAGGAAATGGAAATTGCTCTCTTTGGTATGTGCCTTGGATGGATGGACAATGTTTGGCATCCCGGGTACCCTTTGTGGATGTACATGACATTACCTTGTGTGTCAAAGATATTGTAATTAATGGCAGGTGGCAACTACAGGATATTTATTCATGGCTTTTGGATGATCTAAAACAACATATTGCTAACTCCCTGACTCCTTTTCTGAATGAGAATACTCCTGACATCATGCATTGGCGAGGAAATACTAGAGGTGTGTATAGCGTAAGTTCTGGCTATAAATAGCTCAGCTCTATTACAGATTCGGCCAAGGGTTGGGGATGGATGTGGAAAATATCTATTCCGGAAAAAATTGGAGTCTTATTATGGACACTTGGGCATGGCGCGCTTCTATGTAATGCGCTTCGTCGTCGGCGTGGTCTCGCAGCTTCTCCGCTTTGTACTATATGTGGCGACCACGAAGAGGATTGGCGGCATACTTTATTTTCAAGTCCCTGGTCAGCTCAGGTATGGGGCCGAGGAGGGTTTCCCTCTATCCATGTTATGGTTGCAGCTCTCCACATTGATGAATGTCGCTTTTGGTTCAAATGGGCTTGGTGGACTTGGGGCCCGAGATTCCTTCCTATCGTGTGGTGCCAGAGAAATGAGAGAGTCTTCCATGGTGTCGGGCTGCATAGGGACCGTGTTCTTCTTAAGGTGAACAGGTTGCAGCTTCATTTGGAGCATTCGACAGCTATCCGGAATAAGGTTCGGGTGGCCAAGCATGTCCGGTGGATCGTTGAGGGGATTTTGGGGAGTGTTTTGCACACTGATGGATGTGTGACAGAAGGTCCTCATCGTTCAGGATTTGGAGCAGTGATTCGATCTTTGGATGGCCATTGGGTGAATGCTTGTAGTGGCAACCTTGGTAAAAGATGCATCGTTGAAGTGGAATTATTGGCCCTTCGGTTTGGTTTGTTGCTACTGGGCAACTTGGCTTGTGCCTAGCGGCATGTTTTGTGGATTCTCTTGAAGTGATACGATTGATAATGAGTGACATCGGTTCTCACCATTCTTTGTGGCCTGTGATTTGTGAAGTTCGCTCCTCGATATATAGTATGGATGGTTGTGTGCTTCTTCATGTATACCGAGAGGGTACTCAAGTGGCGGACGGCCTTGCTCGGAAAGCTGCACACTCAGATCTTTTCTACACTACATGGGCATTCCCGCTGGACGAGATTCGTGATCTTCTTGATAAAGATTCATCGGGCGTTTCCTTTGTTCGTTTGATTTAGTTTTCCTTTGTTGCTTTGAATTATTTTTTTCTTTCTCTTTGCTAGCCTCTTCAGGCTATTTCACCCACAAAAAAGAAAAAAACAATTGGCAAGAGGCTTATTTCCTATATATAGAACAATATGATCTTTTGACCTTTTTTTTTCGCGGTCTTGGCTTGTTGTCGTATCCTTTTTTCTCTCGATCTTGGCCTATGGCCGTATTTTTATTTTTTTATATAATGGTCTTTTCTAGACCCATGGATTCCAGATAAATCGCAACATCCATTTTAAGGAAAATGATTATTTCCAGATATCATCAGTGGTAGGAAACCCTGCTTTGTCGAGTTGCCATATTAAAATTATTGAAAACATAGATTAAATATTATCTCAAAGAAAATTCCGGCAGAGCTCCGTTGGTAGTTTGTGCTGATAATGTGTTGTAATATTGTGAATGTGTATGTGTATGTATGATAATGAAAGAGGAAACAGAGAGTGGGTTTGTGATACCCCGCGCAAAGTCGTCGCGAGCTGAGGTAGAATTTTAAATTGCGAGCCTCAATAATTTCTTTGTGCCAATTATTAATTTTCCGAAGTGCGACCCAACTTCGAGGACGAAGTTGATTTCTAAGGAGGGTAGACTGTAATACCCGAGAAATCAACATCGAGTATTAAATCCGAAAAATTAATTAATTAAATTAATTAATTGGATTTAACTATCGCAATCGAAATAATTCCGGGAGAGCGGAATTAAATATTTTCGCACGATAGCAACTCGAAGAGAGTTATCGGAGTATCCAACAAGCGGATAATCCAAATATGATTTTTAAAAGATCAAAAATCATATTATATAAAAAAAAAAAAAAAGGGGGAAGAAAATCGCTGCCTGGGGTGGCGCGGTGGCCGCGCGGTGGCGCGCCACCAGCGCGCCGCCACCCCAGTAGCAGCGTTTCAAACGCTGCATGCGTTTTTTGCTACAATTTTCGAGATAACTCATTCCAATCCATTCAAGTTCGGTTACCAGACCCTTAGGGGTGTATGGGGACTCTATTGGATGAATTTGGAAGTCTCTAGAATACTTACAAGTTGGGATAAGGTTGGATACATGTTCTAGATGCATTCATTGAACCCCTTGGGAAATTGGTGGGATGAATGTGGGTTAATAGGGTGAATTTTCGAGATTGACTGCATTGAGTCATGTCTAACCTTCCCTAGGGTCTTAATGTCAGTCATTAGGAGCATTAAGCACTCTAGATATTAACTAAACCAACCCCAAAATCACCCTCCACTCCCTTAATCCGAAAATCAGTTTTCTCTTGAGTGTTTGTGAGTTGGTGAGAGTTGTCCATCTTGTTCTTAGGGCTTTGGTCGAGTTGAAGGGTTCAAACCTACTCTCCTACGTCTAGTAAGGTCTCTTATCCAATCCCTTGCTCTTTACTTCGGATTCTAGGCCCTAACATCAAGCTTTTATCCAAACACCTCAAAATAGGATTCGTTCGGTAGATCTTGGAGGTTTGAGGCTGTCCCGGGCGAATTTGAGGGTTCAACCAAAGAGGATTTCGACACTACACTCTTGAGAAGTAAGTTAATGATGTGCATATCAATTTTTAGAGTGTTTGGTTGAGTATTTGTTGAGTTAGAGTTCGATCTTCATCTTGTGCCAAAACTGTCAAATAGGGTTTCTATCCGAGTAGTTTATTTGTTCAGCGTTTTTCGTCAAGATCCATTCATTTTTGGAAGGACTTGTCTAAATGAAAAATGTTCCTAACACTTTAAAGATGGTTCCTGTAAATTTTCATAATTTTTGGACTTGATTTGGTCGACGAAAACGGATCTGGTATTTTCTGCTATACTTGGTGACAGATTTAAATTTCTAGCATGTCCAGTTTTGTAGTTCATATTTCTCCTAGCTATGTTCGTTTTTGATGGTCGACTTCTTCATGAAAATTGTTCATCTATGTGTCTAGTTTACTCCTGTGAAATTTCAGAATTTTTGGATCAACCTTCGAATTGTTATGGATTTTTAAGTAAACTGTGGTCGGATGAACAGTGGTCTTTGCACCCTTTTGAAAACAAGTTTCTGAAATGATTTTTTTTGAGCAACTTAGAGTCCGAATTTGCTAAGGCCTATTTCTGAGAAAAATGTTTATTTTGATGTCGCCTAGCACCTGTAAAATTTTCAGAATTTTTCACAAAGTTTTACTACATTTCCTAATACGATTTTGAAAACTGCCACAGTGTAGTCTTACCGGTGAAATTTGGTTTCGTACGTTTCGGTAGTTTTTGAGTCGATTGCTACTCTTTGATGAATCCTATGAATTCTGGAAATGTAGACATATGTGATAATGATTAAAATGTGATTTTTGAAACTTTGTGAGTTTTGATCGAGTTAGATGTTCAATTTGGAGGGTAAGTGCACTTGGCGTGGGCTCGTTGGGCCGCCCCCTCTTTTTGGTGGCCAAAACGGCGCCAAGGAAATATTATTATGTTGCGTGATTGTATGAGTCTATACTCCTAGGTGTATCCGTAGGGGTTACCTAGGGCTCCGGAGTGTGTCTGTATAGGGTCCGCTGCTCTCACATTGTGGATACCGTCGGCTTGTGGACATAAGTGCCCAAGCGGGTAATTGATCCCAAAACGGCTAAGGCCCTGGATCGTCGATACCGGCAGCTTGTGGACATAAGCGCCCAAGCGGGTAATGTTTTGGATGTCCTCGATCAAAATGAACATTGGTGTGGTAAAGTATAAAAAGAAATCCCCGTAAATTATTTTTACTTGCTCGTTAGATTAATTTCCCAACTTTTTATTACTCTTCTAAATCTTTAAATTTTGTTATGCTATACATTAACTTACTCAGTACCGTTTGTACTGATAAATTGTTATTTCCTATTTTTCGCAGAGTAAGTGATGGCGCATTGGGATGGGATTCTCCAAAAATAAAGACTTGTCGCATTTTACTGTTATTTTAAATTTCTGCACTTTGGACTTTGATGCTGGACTTTGGACTTTGGTTTTTGGCCGTCTGTTTGGCCCCATTTTTATTTGTTTTAGCTTCCGCACTGATTATTACTGTGATGCATGAGATACTCTGATTTTAATTCGGGCATGATTGAATAGTCTTAAAATTGTTTTGAAAAATTGATACAACTTAGCCTTAGCATTTTTCTAGATGAGTTCGACTTGGGTCGGGTCTTGTTTAGAAAAGTGTGGCGGTAATGCCCTGGCCTGGGAAATCAAATCCGGGGTGTTACAAAGTGGTATCAGAGCCCGAAAATTTTAAAGCTATTATTTTTTCGGCCCACTATAGAGGCCCAACTTATTCAATATTATTTTTAAGCATTTTAAGTATTATTTCCATGGAAAAAGGAAATTTTATTTTTGAAACCCATGGAAAGGTATATTTTGCAAATTCGACAAGTCTTAAAAACTTAGTACTATTTTGGGGGGGTAGCATGTGCATTAACAAATTATTTTCTATGTGTGACATATCCCTTAATGTAAAATTTGCATGATTAGATGGCCGACCCGAGGTTACAAGATTCCATCATGCGTTTATTGTGCTCCATGTCGGATATCACGCACGAACTTCGCCATATCTCTAGGGATGCCGCAAACGATAGAAATAGGATTGTGGCTATAGAGGAGAGGATGGAGGCAATGACCATTAGGAGTACCCAGATGGCTGCTCGCCATGATGCTCTTGCGGCCGAGTTCGAGGATTGCCGACACCACGTGCATATGCTACAGGGACGCATCTTTGCGTTGGAGGAGGTCATTGTTGGGCTGCAAAACCAGCTTAACCCCGAGCCAGAGATGGAAGAGGAGGAAGAGTTTGACCCCGATGAGTTCATCAACGTTGAGGAGGAAGAGGAGGACCCCGAGGAGGTTGTGGAGAACCCTCCACTGCCTCTTGATACCGACGAGGAGATCGAGGCCGATCGCCGGATGCTCGGCTATTCTCCCGACTACTTGATCTAGACTTTATCATGCGTTCTATCTTGTTGGACTTTTACCGCTTTTCGCTACTAGTTTCCTATCATTTCCGTGCCTATTATTACCGCATATTGATTATCCTGATGGTACCACATTTTATGTAGTAGTGACCTAGTAGTATTTGATGTAGTAGCCTTGTTATTAAATCGTTATCATCTAGTGGAATTTCGTATTTAGTATTCTCTTTCCTTTCTTGCCCATTTCAGTGGTCTTTAACACTTAGAACCTATGAGATAGAGTTCTAACCATAGTCTAACTTGACTATTAACTTTCATCTAACTGCGAATCTAACCTCTGCGTGCTTGATCATCAGAATGCCGCCCAGAGGGAGACCTAGAGCTGAGATCCCAGTGAATGAGAACGTTAATGCTCCAGCGGATGCGAACCCGCCGAATCCGGGAGTTCAAGCTAACCCCGTTCCCAATGCACTTGATGAGAGGTTGAGGACAGTTGAGCAAGTCCTCGTTGCTCTAGGAAATGCTGAAGTCAACCGAGCTCAAGCAGCAGTACCACCCCCAGCAGCTCGGATAAATTATCTGGCGATGGTGAACCCTTACCAGCCGCCTCATTACGAGGGACAGGAGGATCCCGCGGAGTTGGAGGATTGGCTAAGGACTTTTGACAAACTGCTTACTGCCATCAGGTGTCCCGCGAATGAAAAGGTTGGTGTGGCTGTGTACTACCTGAGAGGAGAGGCTGACGAATGGTGGCAAAACCACCAAGAAGGACTTGCTGATGGTGAACATGCCTACTTCTGGGAAGAGTTTAAGGAGATGATGAGGGAAAGGTTCTATCCCCTCAGCATAAAGACTGCTAAATATGAGGAATTCATAAATCTCCGACAAGGCACTCAGACAGTTCAAGAATACTATGCGAAGTTTAAAGAGCTCGTCCGATTCGCTCCAAGGCTGGTACCAACCGATGCTGATAAAGCCCAGAAATTCGAAATGGGGCTGAATCTCAGCATCAGAGAGATCTTGGGTGGCGGACAGCACACTACTCTGCAAGCTGTTTACGATCGTGCAGTGGCAATTGCACGAGTACAACAGCTGAAGCGCAAGGATCATGGAGAGGCGAGCAAGGGCCTAAACAATTTCGATAAGAGGAATCGGAACAACAACTCTGGGAATCACTTCCGAAGGGGGAATGACCAAGGGAGAAATGATGGTCAAAGGAAGCCGGATAACAGAGAGCTCAACCGAGGAGGCCAATGAGGTTGGAGGCCGGATAACCAGGGCGCCTTCATACCCAGATGCCGGGAATGCAACATTCCGCACTTGGTGCGTGAATGCCCAAGACCGGGGCATTGCTACCGGTGTGGCCGAGAAGGTCACATGAAGAAGGAATGCCGGACGAGGGAGGACCGCATTGACAAGAGGTTGGACCTGATAAACCGTCCTCAGGGCAACAGGCCAGCCGGGCCAAACCAGCAGGACAACCAAGGGCAGAGATTCCCACAGGCACAGAGACCACCTCAGAATCCAAACCAGCATGGGAATCAAGGGAGGCCAGTAGGACGCCTGAACGTGATAAATCAAGCGGACTTAGCTGCTCAAGGCGACGTGATCGAAGGTACGTTTACTGCTTTAAGCGTACCTGTCAAGGTCTTATTTGACTCGGGAGCGAGTTGCTCTTTGATTTCCACGAGAACTATATCTACGTTAGATCTACCAGCTCCGAATAACATTAACTTAGGAATCCAATTACCGTCGGGTAAGGTAGTATCGTGTTCCAAACGATATGACGGGATCCCGATAGTAATCAAGAACACTGAATTCTTTGCGAATCTCATAGAATTTGACCTTAAGGATTTCGATATCATTTTGGGAATGGACTGGTTGACGAGGTACAAGGCTATCATCGAATGCCAGAAGCAGAAGATCTCGTTGGCGAAGAGTCGCGGAAAGAAGGTCATTTACTATATGCAGCCTCAGAAGAAGGGTGCCAAGATAGTAAATGCATTAAAGTTCTGCAATCTCATGCAGAAGGGATACCAACTGTACGCGTGCTACGTGCATAATCTGGAAGGCGAGGAGAACAAGATCGACAATATCCCCGTCGTGAACGAATACCCAGATGTCTTCCCGGAGGATATCCCAGGAATGCCTCCTGAGCGAGAAGTGGAGTTCACGATCGATCTCGTGCCCGGAATCAAACCGGTGTCAAAGGCACCATATCGCATGGCGCCTGCTGAGATGAAGGAGCTGAAAGAACAACTAGAGGAGTTGTTATCTAAGGGATATATTCGGCCGAGCACATCACCATGGGGAGCTCCAGTCCTGTTCGTGAAAAAGAAGGACGGCGGACTCCGATTGTGCATCGACTACCGAGGTCTTAATCAAGTGACGATTAAGAACAAGTACCCGCTACCTAGGATCGAAGATCTCTTCGATCAACTGAAAGGAGCGTCGGTATTTTCAAAGGTTGATCTAAGGTCGGGATACCACCAATTGCGTATCGCCGAGAACGATATACCCAAGACAGCATTCCGAACAAGATATGGACACTACGAATTCACCGTAATGTCCTTCGGTCTGACTAATGCTCCCGCAGTATTCATGAACCTCATGAATAGCGTTTTCCGAGAGTTACTAGACACATGTGTAGTCGTATTCATCGACGACATCCTAGTTTACTCGAGGAATGAGGAAGAGCATAGTAGTCATTTGCACCAAGTACTCGGACTTTTGAGGAAAAATCAACTCTACGCGAAGCTGTCAAAGTGCGAGTTTTGGAAGAATGAAGTCGCTTTTCTAGGTCATATAGTATCGGCTAAAGGAGTATCAGTCGACCCGGCGAATATATCAGCAGTGTCTGAATGGCCGGCACCAACAAACCAGACCGAGGTAAGAAGTTTCCTGGGTCTAGCCGGATACTACCGAAGGTTCGTGAAGGACTTTTCTAAAATTGCGAGACCGATGACCCAATTGCTGAAGAAAGGATTGAAGTTTGATTGGACAGCTGAGTGTGAGCAGTCATTCCGTGAGCTTAAGGGGAGACTCACATCAGCACCGGTTTTAGCGTTGCCATCAGAGACTGAGGATTATGAGGTGTATAGCGACGCCTCGAAGGAAGGTCTCGGTTGCGTTCTAATGCAAAACCATAGAGTGATTGCTTATGCATCAAGGCAACTCAAGACGCACGAGGTAAACTACCCGACACATGATCTGGAACTAGCAGCGGTAGTGTTCGCCCTTAAGATCTGGCGACACTATCTATATGGACGAACTTGTCGGATGTTTACAGATCACAAAAGCCTCAAGTATATATTTACTCAGAAAGAGTTAAATAAGAGGCAGAGGAGATGGCTCGAGCTGATCAAAGATTACGATCTGGATATAGCCTACCATGAAGGCAAGGCGAACGTCGTAGCGGATGCGTTGAGTCGCAAGACGAGGCACACGGTGAACACACTCATTCTACCTTCGGGACTGTATATGGACCTAGCTAAGTTAGATACTGAACTAGTCCATTATGGAACCGTGGTGGAGACAGTGAACGCCATAACAGTTGAATCTACCGTATTTGACGAGATTCGAGAAGCCCAACCGGACGACGAGAATCTCCAGAGGATCAAAGGAAAAATAAGTGAAGGAAAGGCGGTAGGATTCACGATCCATGAAGACGGAAGTGTTCGTTTTAAAGGAAGATGGTGCGTTCCTCATAAGTGCGAGGAATTGAAGAGGAAACTTATGGAAGAAGGCCACAGTACGCCTTATTCAGTCCACCCTGGTGGGGATAAGTTGTACAAAGACTTAAAGAAAATCTATTGGTGGCCGCGGATGAAAAAGGATGTTGCCGACTTTGTGGCTAAGTGTATAACCTGCCAGAAGGTGAAGGCAGTGAGGCAAAAACCGCTAGGATTGGTAAAGCCATTGGAGATCCCAAGCTGGAAGTGGGACAGCATCTCCATGGATTTTGTTTCGGGATTGCCAAGATCTCCCCGAGGAATGAATAAGATTTGGGTAATAGTTGACCGGTTAACAAAGACCGCCATTTTCATACCAATGAAGGAAAACTGGTCGATGGATCAACTAGCTAAGGCATACATCGAGAATGTGGTCCGAAGGCACGGAGTACCGCATGATATTATCTCAGACCGAGATAGTAGATTCGTCTCCAACTTCTGGACTAAACTACAAGAAGCCTTAGGAACCCAAATCAAGATGAGCACAGCTTTTCATCCAATGACGGACGGTCAGACAGAGCGCACGATTCAGACGCTCGAAGACATGCTAAGAGCGTGTGTACTCGAATTCAAGGGAAGTTGGGAAGACCACTTGCCGTTGATTGAATTCTCGTACAACAACAGTTATCACGCTAGCATAGGCATGGCACCGTTCGAAGCGCTTTACGGACGGAAGTGTCGTAGTCCGTTGTGCTGGACGAAGGATGATGATTCGGCAGTTGTTGGACCGCAGCTCATTGAGGATATGAATAGCAAGATCAAGGTGGTTCAACAGAAAATGAAAGCCGCGCAAGATAGGCAGAAGAGCTACGCCGACACTAGGCGGCAAGAGTTGGAATTTGAGGTGGGAGACAAGGTCATGCTGAAAGTATCGCCCATGAAGGGGGTGATGCGATTCGGTAAACGAGGGAAGCTAAGTCCTCGCTACATTGGTCCGTACGAGATTTTGGATCGTGTAGGTACCTTGGCTTATCGTTTGGCACTTCCACCAGAGTTGTCGCGAGTGCACAACGTATTCCATGTTTCTCAACTGAAGAAATATGTGCACGACCCAACTCACGTGTTGCAACCCGACGTGATTGAGCTAGATGATGACTTGACATACGAGGAGTATCCGATCGAGGTACTTGACGTCAAGGAAAGGGTCACAAGGAACAAGACTGTGAGGATGGTGAAGATCCTAAGGTCAAATCATGGCACCGAGGAAGCAACGTGGGAATTGGAAGCGGATATGAAGCAAAGATATCCCAACCTTTTCCGAAGCGACTCAGGAGCAGTTATGGGGACATAACTGCAGTCCTAAGGGGGAGAGGATGTGATACCCCGCGCAAAGTCGTCGCGAGCTGAGGTAAGAATTTTAAATTGCGAGCCTCAATAATTTCTTTGTGCCAATTATTAATTTTCCGAAGTGCGACCCAACTTCGAGGACGAAGTTGATTTCTAAGGAGGGTAGACTGTAATACCCGAGAAATCAACATCGAGTATTAAATCCGAAAAATTAATTAATTGGATTTAACTATCGCAATCGAAATAATTCCGGGAGAGCGGAATTAAATATTTTCGCACGATAGCAACTCGAAGAGAGTTATCGGAGTATCCAACAAGCGGATAATCCAAATATGATTTTTAAAAGATCAAAAATCATATTATATATAAAAAAAAAAAAGGGGAAGAAAATCGCTGCCTGGGGTGGCGCGGTGGCCGCGCGGTGGCGCGCCACCAGCGCGCCGCCACCCCAGTAGCAGCGTTTCAAACGCTGCATGCGTTTTTTGCTACAATTTTCGAGATAACTCATTCCAATCCATTCAAGTTCGGTTACCAGACCCTTAGGGGTGTATGGGGACTCTATTGGATGAATTTGGAAGTCTCTAGAATACTTACAAGTTGGGATAAGGTTGGATACATGTTCTAGATGCATTCATTGAACCCCTTGGGAAATTGGTGGGATGAATGTGGGTTAATAGGGTGAATTTTCGAGATTGACTGCATTGAGTCATGTCTAACCTTCCCTAGGGTCTTAATGTCAGTCATTAGGAGCATTAAGCACTCTAGATATTAACTAAACCAACCCCAAAATCACCCTCCACTCCCTTAATCCGAAAATCAGTTTTCTCTTGAGTGTTTGTGAGTTGGTGAGAGTTGTCCATCTTGTTCTTAGGGCTTTGGTCGAGTTGAAGGGTTCAAACCTACTCTCCTACGTCTAGGTAAGGTCTCTTATCCAATCCCTTGCTCTTTACTTCGGATTCTAGGCCCTAACATCAAGCTTTTATCCAAACACCTCAAAATAGGATTCGTTCGGTAGATCTTGGAGGTTTGAGGCTGTCCCGGGCGAATTTGAGGGTTCAACCAAAGAGGATTTCGACACTACACTCTTGAGAAGTAAGTTAATGATGTGCATATCAATTTTTAGAGTGTTTGGTTGAGTATTTGTTGAGTTAGAGTTCGATCTTCATCTTGTGCCAAAACTGTCAAATAGGGTTTCTATCCGAGTAGTTTATTTGTTCAGCGTTTTTCGTCAAGATCCATTCATTTTTGGAAGGACTTGTCTAAATGAAAAATGTTCCTAACACTTTAAAGATGGTTCCTGTAAATTTTCATAATTTTTGGACTTGATTTGGTCGACGAAAACGGATCTGGTATTTTCTGCTATACTTGGTGACAGATTTAAATTTCTAGCATGTCCAGTTTTGTAGTTCATATTTCTCCTAGCTATGTTCGTTTTTGATGGTCGACTTCTTCATGAAAATTGTTCATCTATGTGTCTAGTTTACTCCTGTGAAATTTCAGAATTTTTGGATCGACCTTCGAATTGTTATAGATTTTTAAGTAAACTGTGGTCGGATGAACAGTGGTCTTTGCACCCTTTTGAAAACAAGTTTCTGAAATGATTTTTTTTGAGCAACTTAGAGTCCGAATTTGCTAAGGCCTATTTCTGAGAAAAATGTTTATTTTGATGTCGTCTAGCACCTGTAAAATTTTCAGAATTTTTCACAAAGTTTTACTATATTTCCTAATACGATTTTGAAAACTGCCACAGTGTAGTCTTACCGGTGAAATTTGGTTTCGTACGTTTCGGTAGTTTTTGAGTCGATTGCTACTCTTTGATGAATCCTATGAATTCTGGAAATGTAGACATATGTGGTAATGATTAAAATGTGATTTTTGAAACTTTGTGAGTTTTGATCGAGTTAGATGTTCAATTTGGAGGGTAAGTGCACTTGGCGTGGGCTCGTTGGGCCGCCCCCTCTTTTTGGTGGCCAAAACGGCGCCAAGGAAATATTATTATGTTGCGTGATTGTATGAGTCTATACTCCTAGGTGTATCCGTAGGGGTTACCTAGGGCTCCGGAGTGTGTCTGTATAGGGTCCGCTGCTCTCACATTGTGGATACCGTCGGCTTGTGGACATAAGTGCCCAAGCGGGTAATTGATCCCAAAACGGCTAAGGCCCTGGATCGTCGATACCGGCAGCTTGTGGACATAAGCGCCCAAGCGGGTAATGTTTTGGATGTCCTCGATCAAAATGAACATTGGTGTGGTAAAGTATAAAAAGAAATCCCCGTAAATTATTTTTACTTGCTCGTTAGATTAATTTCCCAACTTTTTATTACTCTTCTAAATCTTTAAATTTTGTTATGCTATACATTAACTTACTCAGTACCGTTTGTACTGATAAATTGTTATTTCCTATTTTTCACAGAGTAAGTGATGGCGCATTGGGATGGGATTCTCCAAAAATAAAGACTTGTCGCATTTTACTGTTATTTTAAATTTCTGCACTTTGGACTTTGATGCTGGATTTTGGACTTTGGTTTTTGGCCGTCTGTTTGGCCCCATTTTTATTTGTTTTAGCTTCCGCACTGATTATTACTGTGATGCATGAGATACTCTGATTTTAATTCGGGCATGATTGAATAGTCTTAAAATTGTTTTGAAAAATTGATACAACTTAGCCTTAGCATTTTTCTAGATGAGTTCGACTTGGTTCGGGTCTTGTTTAGAAAAGTGTGGCGGTAATGCCTTGGCCTGGGAAATCAAATCCGGGGTGTTACAGGGTTGAAGATAGAGAACGTAGAGAGAGATTTGTTGATTGCTTATATTGATACATTATGCGGGCCTATATTTATAGCCATAAGTAAGCAGCCTTTCATGGTTACAAAGTCAAGATTGAAGACAATCTATATATTATTGAAACCATTAGTGGTCAACCAAGTCAACATTTAATGTGGTGTCTTCATTCTAAATTTCCAATTTTCTTAGATTTTTGCATTTTCTATTAATTAAATTTAGATTTTTGTATTTGTTATTTATTTACTATTTATTTATGTCAAAATATTTATTGATTTGGATATGGAAATCCTCATTTCCATTTTTAAAAAGATATGAAATTTTCAATTTACATGTAATTCCTATAATTACCAATTTTAAAAGATTTGAAATTTAAAATTTTGTATATATGTATTTATTTATATTAGATTTTGGTTTATTTATTTATTTATATTAGATTTTTTGCACTTTTTATTCCAACAATTTTTATTTTTACACAATTTTCAGTTTTTAAAAGATATAAAATTTTTAACTTATATGGAATTCCTACAACTTTTAGCTTTTTAAAGATTTCAAATTTCAATTTTGCATTTATTTATTTATTTATTTTTGATTTTTGCATTGTATTATTATTTTAGATTTTTGCATTATTTATTTATTTATTTTAGATTTTGCATTGTTTTATTCACATAATTTTCAGTTTTAAAAAGATATGGAATTTTTAATTTATATGGAATCGAGATATGGTTTGACACATTGTTATTAATTGGTTATTTTTTTATTCAAAATGCCAAAAAAGAAAAGCGAGGCATAAATAGTGGGATGGAATTAATATTATTTATTTTAGTTACATAAAAAAATAATAAAAAGAAAAACTTAAATAGGCTACAGAGGGATGTGATTTCCATATTTGGACCATAATGAGACAATTTGAACAACATGCGGTCCGGTTTGGCCGTTTTTTTTCATACATTATTTTATTATAAACATTATTATGTTCAAAAGGATGTGATTTTTTTCTTTACGTGGTGGAAATGATAAAACATTTATTAATAATTTATCTAGAAAACATTATGTATAGCCCCTTCGTGGAAGGGGTGATATGGTGCTGCCTGTAGCATCCAGTGGAATGCATATTCTAAATTTAATATTCAACTAGATTGTGACGAGAATTCTACCTGCAAAAAACTTAGTCCATAAAATTATTTAACCTCTCTTCATAATAAAACAAAACTCATTATTTGGGATGAAAATTCTTAATTGGTAGATGATTATGAGCCGGTCTGAATTAACCAAATTCTTCATTTGATTTCAGAGGAAAAAATTTTCGTCTCACAGTTTGTTTTACTATGACTATTAAAAAAAAAAGTCAATGTCAATTTTTAAAGAAAGTCGGACTTTATTTTCAAAATAAGTTTTTACCCATGTTAGTGATATGTTGCAGTATCTCGTGTCACTGCAAAGAGAGGATTCGAAGTAATATGTAATTAAGATGGATGAACTTAAGATACTACAAGAAATATTGTTTACAATGAAAATTATATATGACAGAAATTTACACAGGTATTGATCTTGGACATGTACAATTAGATGTGACATTTCCAGATGATAATTTTATAAAATATACGGAAGATCATATAGCGGTATTTGTTCAGAGTACTTATGCAAATATGAACTGCAGCACTTCAAATCCAGATATTTTTAAAGATTATGTTATACTAACACATACCAATGATTGCTCATACAATCAATGATTACATCATAGAACATATATCTACAAATAAAAATGTATATATATATCAGTTCTAATACTTCCTCTGTTTTCTTTTATTTGCTACGGACTCACCATGCGCGCAATCCAATGCAAATTTTAAACCATTAATAACTCAATATCAGTACAAGTAAAAATTCTAAAAGTTTGATATTTAAAATCTACAGGATGAGTCGAATCTAACAAGATCTCACTTAGCTATATTTTAACTTGTATAATTATGATAAAACTTTAAGTGAAAGTGTGTGAGTGAATAGTAACAAAATCCCCAATAGGGCAAATAAAGAAGAATGGAGGAAGTAATATTTATCAAGATGATGAAAGCATAAGTAAAGCCAATGAATTATTTTCACTGTAATATCTAAACACAATCAATTGTTCTGGATTACCGAAAAATATAGTTGAATGAGGATTGCATAGTCATGCATCTTAGGAATATAGATTCATCAAATAAATTATGCAATGGAAGTAGGTTGATCGTAACTAATATGCAGAACAATATAATTGAGGTTAAATTAATTTTCGAGAAACCATGAAAATAGAAAATTTATGTTGGTAGAATAATTATGAGCCTATCTGATTTAATCAAATTCCCCATTCGATTTCAGATGAGAAAATTCTCACTCGTGGTTTGTTTTGCTATGATTATAAACAAAAGTCAATGTCAATCTTTAAAGAATATTGGACTTTATCTTCCAAAACCAGTTTTTAGCCATTAAAAGTTATGTGCAATATCTCGTGTCACTAGCAAGATGTGGCTTAAAGTATTAATATATAATTAAGAATGATTAACTCAACATACCACAAGAAATGTTTTCAATGAAAATTATATATGACAAAAAATTTGCAAATTGATACTTGATGTAGGTGATGGTAAAGCTGTTATTGATTTTGGAGATGTACAATCAGTTGTGACATTTCCGAATGATATTCTTATAAACTCTACTGGTGATCCTATAACGGCAATTTTTTTATAGTACATATACAAATATAAACTGCACCACTTCTAATACAGACATTTTTAAGGAAGTATTATACTAGCTCTTACCAATAAGATTTTCAACAATTAAACTTTCAGCAAATTGCGGGGGAATTTTTCATATTATGCTTAATACTTATGTTTAAATTTTGTTTTATTTTAATTTAAATTTCAAATTAAATAAAAATATTATTTTAATAATTATTTTTTTGATATGTTAGGTTTGTACCGAACAAGCCACAGAAGCTAAAAAGATGCTATAATATGATTTTTTTGTTAGTTATAAAAATAATTAAATTATATTATCATATACTCATCCTTCGAATCTATATAGAATTATTATATATTTTTCATTACTCAAAATATAATTTATTATTACTTTATATAATATAAATATAAATATTATATAAGATATATAAATATGCCCGTCGAGTCTCGACGGGTTACTTGCTAGTAATAATTAAATTAGGTAGGCATCTATATAGATATAGAGCTGCCTTTGTTGTTGTAAACGTCCATATGGCATCCATAAGTGTTATATTTATGCACCCGTAATAAATGAATAATTGTTATTCATCTACCAAATTTTAACATTAGCCCCAATCATAAGGATGGACAAGGTGCAACCCTTGCAGCGGACTTGGTCAAAGCATCGACCCATTTTTCTGGTGAATCAGCCAGTTGTGTACAGAAGACAAAATCGAGATGTGAACCACCCATACCTTTAAATTCCAAGGCAAAGATTATCAGCATATTTTTGAGAATCCAAGTTGTTCTATTTAAGACTTTTACTACCACATGGTACGCAGTGGTCCAATCGACCTGATCTGTTTTATGGCTCCAAATGTCATCACTTCTAGATGCATATCACTGCGCAGTGCATGTGCTTCAGTGCTTGAGTCTATTCTCGAGTTTATGAGACTGAAGACTTAAACAGAAGTTGTTTTTGGGTGAACTTGACATGTCGAGAAAGGATGGTGTGAGTACATGCCACACAAATTATAAATATACGAATGGAAGACATAGGATGCTGAGTGTGAAATCAAACTCCCAATGTAAAAGTTGGGAGTCACGGACCTTGACCAAGTCCTAATTCCCCACTTAAACAAAAATTGACTAGCAATCCCGAATTTATGATCTATTGATTATATTCGATTTGTATATTGGTATTATTATAATTTCGTCAAAAATTAATTCCAGTCCATTTCAATCCATAGTTTTATTATATATAAATAGTAAATTGATCAATAGTTATGTCACCAAGCAATATTATTAAATTCAAGTCGAGAGTTGATCTAGTCGTCGAAGTGGTCATCAAATCAATATTCAAAAGCACGAGAAATTAAAGATGTTCATTTATTTTATGTCCAAAAGCACATGAGCATTCAAAGTACGAGGTAATGGAATTTGTGTTCTCTATTTGTTTTCGTAGATCAATACAACAACAACAAGAACATCAACATATCAGAAGCACCAATTTATTTATTCCAGGTGGAAAGATGCACGAAAGCTTATTCTTTATAGTATATTGTCATCTTCTTTTTAATTCCACAACAGCAGAATTCGGATGGCTTAGCTACTGCAAAACACAAACAAAAATATGGGTAACTAATTCTAAAGCATATGAAGATATAGAACATATAAAATGGATGAAAGTATATATATATGCAATTAATTACCAGTTATAGTCGATTTGGACCCTTCCGGCGTCTGGATTAGCGATGATTGCGAACGCCTCCTGGGAAAGATCAACTTGGTTAGCTCCACATCCAGGGCAGAGATCCACAATCCTAACCGTGACTTGGCCACCACGGCAGGCGTTTGCAGGACCAGTGCATCGCACTGTGCACGTCCTCCCACATGACGCCCTATTGTTGAACAAGGCTGAATTGGCTGCTAATATCATCGTACCTTGGTCTTGGTAACCATAGCACGATGAAGCTGAAAATTTGGGGAAAAAAAATTGAAAAAAGAATTAGATTCAAATTCAATCTTACGAACTCCAAATTAAATAAATCCGGGAAAAATTCACAACACAACAGATGTGGGACAATAATTGACTTACGGACATATGGCGGGGTGTAGTATGTGGCAGTTCCAGCAATGGCCGATGCTACTGAAATTAGGGTGGCTGCAACAATAAAGGCGAGGATAACGCGCTCGGCTGCCATTCTGACGTAGAAACTAATTAGTAATTATAATGTAAAAGCTTTGTATTGAGGTGCAATTCTCAATCTAAGCCAGAAAGGATGTATATTTTGCGTGTTATGTAGGTGCTTGTGGCGCTCCTTATATAGGGGTTTGGGTACTTGTCCTTTTGGATAAGCCATTTTGAAAATTCCACAGGGAAAAACATGTTTCCAGAATTTTATTGAATAAGTGCATGTATGAAGAAATAAGAGCTGCAATAATTTTTCATTATTGAAAAAAGGGAGACAAAGCCTAATTAGAAATGTGTAGCTGCTTCACCATTCCTATCCCTTTTCCAAGTAATAATCTGTGACTTCAACTCAGGGAGTGGGTAGCCAAACAATACCATACTCCACGGCTCGATTTGCCTCTCCGAGTGCGTGATGCGAAAATTAAATTACATAAACGAATCATATATAAACTCTTATGAAATAATTTAGGCTTAAGTCTATTTGTGTTATCATTATTTATCACTTTATCGTACTGCATGAATAAAGAATTTATTTTTATAATAATTTGATAATTATAATTGCACTAACTTAATTAATAAATTCAGTTAATTGGTGATGAGGACTTTGCCCTAGTGTTCAAGTCCACCGACTCCCAACCTATAGTTTGGGGGTTCGATTCCCCACCCGACCCCATATCTCCCCCCTTTGTTCATTTGTAATTTGTTGGGCATTGACTCCCATCACCCATTTCCTAACTTGTATAGGCTGTTCAGAAAAAAAAAAAAGGAAAAAAAAATTCAGTTAATTTGGATATTAAAGTGGATCGATGTATTAAGTGATTTAAACTTTACTAGTATTGAATAAAAAATAAATTAAATACACATCGCTCTTTGAAAATTCATAATAATAATAATAATAATAATAATAATAATAATAATAATAATAATAATAATAATAATAGAAAGATAAGAAAACAGAAGAAACGAAAAAACAAGAAGAGAAATTGGTAAAATTTTCCTGATTATTACAAAGTGATCTTTTCTATAAACCACTCTCAATATTGGAGTTGTTTCGTGGTAAGCATAATAGGAGTATATAGTATATTGTTCACTTTAAAATATTTGACCGGTCGTCTATATATTTGTTTGGTAAATAACATATTGAGTAGGAAACATAATTGGATGAATATACGTACTAATTTTGAATATTCTAGACATATTGCAAAATTTTACATATAAATATTATTTATTATCTACCAAACATATTTGATTAAACATGCTATTACTATTTATTAGTAAAATTTACTACTAATATCTACTATTTATGCTAACTAGTCAGGCGTAATTTTGTTGAAAAGTTTTATTAACACGTGAATGTTTGAACATACTCACTAGTGGACTTTCATGATCAAGTGACACACGTAAACATATACAAGAAGTGAGCCTATATATAGGCCTAATTGTATACTATATTGTGCATTCAGTGATTGTCTTTTTAAAATATTTTCTCTGCACTACTTTCTTTCTTTAAATTCCCTTCTGTAATCAGATTCTCATATTTATATTTCATCTATATAATACACATAGATTTACACATATATATAAAAAGCTAATAGGCAAATTTTGCATGTATTCTACAATGCATTATCAGCACGAGGAGACTCGGTCCGGGATACCAGAATTTGATGTATAATTTCTTCTAAATTTTCAATAAATTTATGACTAACATTGCAAAGCAGTAGTTATCTCCTTTAACCGTTGAAGGAAGTAATTATATATCATGGGCCCGATATGTGAAAATACATCTTGCTTCAATGGGTCTAGAAGATACTATTGCCGAGGGCAAAAATATCAGCCATCAAAATCAGGCGAAAGCGATGATTTTCTTACGCCATCATATCGAAGAGGCACTGAAAATGGAGTACGTGACTGTGGAATCCCCACTGACATGTGGGAAAAGATGAAAGAAAGATATATTAATCTTAAAAAAACCGGGCTCGTAAGGACTGGCTCAACTTGAGGCTTCAGGACTTTAAAAGAGTCAGGGAATATAATTTAGCAATGTTCAAAATTATGGTCCAACTGCAATTATGTGGGCAAAAGATATCTGATGAAGAGATGCTTGAAAAAACATATTCTATGTTTCATGCTATAAATGCACTATTGCAAGAGCAATACCGTGAAAGAGGTTTCAAAAAATATTCTGATCTTATCACCTGCTTATTATTGACTGAAGAAAACACCGAATTGCTGTTGAAAAGTCATGAATCCAGGCCTACAGGTGCAAAACCGTTGCCTGAAGTGAACGCGGCTCAATCAACAAAAGATTTGTGTGATCGTGGGCATTTTAAAAATCAAAATGATGATCATGGCCAAAATCAGTATCACAATCGAGGTAGAGGTGAATCATCTCGTCAAAATAATTATCGAAATAAGCCTCGATCTGAGAAATATCGCAGATATGATACCAAAAAGTCTTACAAACCACAACAAAGAATTATGCAAGAAAACACCAATACAATGATGAAATATGTGATCGATGTGGAATTAAAGGCCATCCGGCTCAAACATGTCGCACAGCTAAACATTTAGCTGAATTATATCAGGCCTTGAAAGGAAAAGAAGGAAAAGGTGTTGAATCACACCATAATGCCCACAGTGATACATATGATGATATATTAAATGACGATATTACGCACCTGGAAGCTGATGAATTTGTTGAGCCGGATACTGTTGCTAAATGATATATTATATATATAGCTATATATATTTTGTACTTCTCTTTCATACATTCCTGCATAATATGAATAATGATATTTTGTACTTCCCTTTTATTATCCATTTATAATATAAATATGTTTTTGCATTAATAATATTTATATTGCTGATTTTTAATTACATTCTTATATTCTTGTAAAGAAATAGATGCTGCAAATTTAAAAGTCGAAGATGACATCTGCCTCATTGACAGCGCAACAATGCATAGCATTTTGTAAAGCAAAAGCTATTTCTCCAATTTAAAATTGGTTAAGACCGCATTGAACACTATACGCGGTAATGCAAACTTTATTGAAGGCTCCGGTAGAGCTGTTATATTTCTCCCTGTAGAGACAAAAATGGCGATTGAAAATGCCTTTTTCTCACGCGCCTCATGTGCACACACAAAATGGTCTGGCAGAACCATATATTAAAAGATCGTAATTAATTGCAAGACCCTTGTTAATGAAATCAAAACTCCCTCTGCTTGGGGACATGCTATATTGCATGCAACACTTGTGAAAATAAGGCCGACAAGGTATCACAGCTACTCCCCTAGACAAATTGTATTTGGAAAGGAGCCCACGATATCCCACTTGCGAATTTTTTGGTGTGCGGTATGAAAATGGGACCTCAAAGAAGGTTGGGCATATATGTCGGGTATGAATCACCCTCGATTATTAAATTTCTTGAACCAAAAACGGGTGATGTATTTACTGCAAATTTTGCAAACTGTCATTTTGATGAAACTCAATTCCCGACATTAGGGGGAGGAAACGATCAACTGAAAAAGGAAATATCTTGGCAAAGTCCATTTGATTTTCTTGATCCTCGTACAAGGCAACATGAACTTGAAGTTCAAAGAATTGTGCATTTGCATGGAATTGCAAATCAATTACCCGATGCTTTTAGTGATGCTGCTAAAGTAAAAAAAAATCATATATTGCAGCACTAAATGCACTAGCTAACATAAATGTACCAGAATGGCAAATTCCGAGTGCAAATGAACCTACTACACGCTGCAGCATGGTAGGCCATTGGGTTCCAAGGATAAGAATCCACGTAAGAGGAAAAGTATCCATATTATTGATAACATAATCACTGATGGTACTCCTAAAGGAGCAATTGAATCAATCCCTGAAGAGGTTGAACATGAAAATATTTACCCAGATGAAAATGAAGTTATTGAAACTTCATTCAATTATATCAATACTGGAAAATGTTGGAACAAAAAAGAAACAAACGTTGATAATGCTTTTGCATACAATGTTGCACTCGGTGTAATGGTAAATGACGAGGATCCTGAACTGATTCACTCTGAACTAGATTGACTGAATAAATGAAAAATATTCGGCCTTATTGTCCAAACACCAGACACTGTAAAGCATGTTGGCTACAGATGGGTGTTTGTGAGAAAAAGAAATGGAAACAATGAAATTGCCAAATATAAGGCAAGGCTTGTAGCCCAGGTTTCTCCCAAAAACTGGGAATTGATTTGGAGGAAACGTATTCCCCAGTTATGGATGGAATAACATTGTTATTGACATATTTTGTCAATATTTTGCTATGATTTTGATGTGATTTTTGAGTGTTAATTGAATAGATATGCTTCTATTGATCATATTTTTGATGTTTTTGTAGTATTGATGAAAGATGCACAATCTTGGAGTTATTTTGGCTAAATGGACAGAAGCAGGCCGCATCCTTGGGCGTGATCACGACAAATGACTGTCTTTGAATTTTGAAGCTTTGGGACCCACTTTCAAGCACCTAGATTATGAATGCATGATTTTGATGGGTATCAAATCTAATGGCATCAGATCTTTGGGCATCACATGATTTGGGAATCAAATTAAAAAAAAAAATTCAACTATTGAGTCACATGATTTGGATGGATTAGGAAAGGGCAAGTGGAGGAGGCCTTCCATTATTAAGCACTTGCAAGAAAGAAAGGGGAGAGACGGATGAGAGAGCACACAAGACATTTTGCCATTTTCCACCAAGGAGATTCCAACCATTGAAGAGCACACAAAAGGATTCCAACCATTGGAGACACAAAAGAGATCCTTTGTGGGTGATTTTCTTGTTCGATTTCTATAATTGATTACCATGTTGGATTGTATGGATTTGGATATGTTTTGGATGGATTGTGAGTAGTTTTCTTATCTAGTTTAGGCTTTGAATTTGTGTGTGGATATGGAATTGGGAGACTTATTTTGTTGACAGATTTTTATGCTTAATTGAATTGGGTATTTTTAATTCCTCTATTTATTATGTTTTGAATTGCTTGATTGATATAGCGGCCGTGTATTGATTGAGTAATTTATTGCTAGATTGTGAAGTGCATCCGTAATTGTGTATTTTTCCAATCAAGTAGCAAACTAGAGGAAGAATACTCTAGTGAGGGATTAAAATCGGTTTTAAACACTACCTCGTAGGATTAGTGTTGAATCGAATTGGGTTTTTCTTGTGCTAAATGCTATCAAGTCATGTTATGCTATGGTCGTACCTAGTATTCACACTTGATTAGGGGAATGGCTTATGGTCGTACCTAAGCCATCGAATAAGTATGGAAAAATTGGTTGGGAAACGCTTGTAGACCAACTTTAACCAATTTAGTCAATTAGCCAATTAAGTTAAATGCATGTCAATGATCAATTCCATATCCAATACATAATTCATGCCTAAACTAGAGTTTTAATTATCCTAAAGAGCTCACTTGTTACCTTGCAATTATTTTTGTTCTTGTTTAATTTTTATTTTCTTTTTACTAGTTTAGTTGAAATCAAATCCCCCCATCTTTATAAATATAAATATAATTTATAATTAATCAAGTGATTGAAATTAAACTCTTTGAGCAGTTCCCTGTGGAGACGACCCTACTCACTATATATATTACATTTATTTATCTTCTTCTGTGGTGTAGGACTAATATTTAATTTGCAGCTTTACGACGGGCTAGCAATTTTTGGCGCCGTTGCCGGGGACTGTCGCCAAAAGAGGATTTTTCATACCTTGGTTAATTTAATATATATATATTTCTCTAATCTTTATTTCCACTTATTGGTTTATGCCTCGCACAGATCGTGGTGGTGAAAAGAATTACGATCCAGAGATTGAAAAGACCGCACGCCGTTTGAGAAAAGAGGCCAGGGAACGAAGGAGAGAAGAGAAAGCGGAGGTGTTGACACCTTTGCTCAATTTGGAAATTCAAAAAGCGGAGGATTCAAGTTCATCATCAGATTCTGAGAAAAGCGAAAAAGTAGAAGAGGAAACTGAAATTCCTCAACCTGCTATGGCACAACAGAGAACATTGAGGGAGCTAGCATCCCCTGACTTGGCTCAACAGCCACTCTGTATTACTTTTCCTACTGTGGCCGACAATGCGGCCTCTGTGTTGAAAACTGGACTAATACATTTGTTGCCTAACTTTCATGGTTTGTCAGGAGAAGAACCACACAAACACTTACAGGAGTTTGATGTGGTGTGTACAAGCATGAAACCAGCTGGTGTCACTGAAAATCAAATCAAGCTAAGGGCATTTCCATTTTCCTTGAAAGATGCAGCAAAGGATTGGTTGTTCAACCTTCTTGCAGGTAGTATCACCACTTGGAATGAGATGAAGTGTAAGTTTTTGGAGAAGTATTTTCCTGCTTCTCGAGCTGCAAACCTGAGGAAAGAGATATGTGGTATTAAACAAGCTACAGGGGAGTCACTTTTTGAATACTGGGATAGGTTCAATAAACTTATTACTAGGTGTCCACAACACCAAATTTCTGAGCAATTACTAATCCAGTATTTCTATGAAGGTTTGACCACTATGGACAGGATGCTTATAGATGCTGCAAGTGGAGGTGCACTTATGAACAAGACACCGGAGGAGGCCTGGGCATTGTTGAATAATATGGCAATGAATTCACAGCAGTTTGGGCCAAGGGAAGTTGTTCCAGTGAAAGAAGCTGGGGAAGTAAGTTCTTTACAGCAACAATTAACTGAATTAACATCTTTTGTTCGTAAGCTTGCTGTAGGGAATGCACAGGTAAAGGCCTGTGGAATATGCTCAAACACGGATCATTCCACTGATGCTTGTCCCACGTTGTCTGAGGAAGTAGAAGTTAATGCAACTGGATTTATGCAAAGGAGGAATTACGACCCATTTTCCAACACGTACAATCCGGGATGGAGGGATCATCCCAATTTGCGTTATGGGAATCAACAAGCTCCTACACAACAACCTCCGGGTTTTCAACCAGCTCCACCGCCGCCACAACAAAGGGCAGCCCCACAAGCTCCCTTCCCAGGTAATTCTCTACATGATCTAGTTAAGAATATGGCAGCTAATATGTTGCAATTTCAACAGGAAACTAGAACAAGTATAAAGAATTTGGAGGATCAAATGTCCCAAGTAGTGAATGAGGTGCGTGATATGAAGCAAAGGGAAAAAGGAAAATTGCCTGCTCAAACACATGCTAATCCTGGAAATGTTAGTGCAATGACGCTGAGAAGTGGAAAAGAATTAGAAGGTCCAAAGGAGATCGTTTCAAAGGAAAAGGCAGAGGATGAAATTGAAAAAGAAATGGAGCAAGAAGCACAAAAATCAAGTGATGAGGTAAAATTAAATTTACCAATTACTCCAAAATCTAATATTGCTCCTTTTCCTCATAGGTTGGTGAAGCCTTCAAAGGGAGACAAGGACAAGGAAATCATGGAGGTGTTTAAAAAAGTGGAATTGAGCATTCCCTTGTTAGATGCAATCAAGCAGATCCCTCGATATGCAAAGTTTCTAAAGGACTTGTGTTCCAACAAGCAAAAATTGAGAGGAGATGAGAAGGTGATAGCGGGAGAAAGTGTATCCGCCATGCTTCAAAGGAAACTTCCACAAAAATGCGGAGATCCCGGTATGTTTGTCATTCCATGCAAGATAGGTAAAATGGAGGTAAAAAAGGGCTATGTTAGATTTAGGTGCTGCTATTAATGTAATGCCTAGATCTATTTTTAACTCTTTGAACATTGGACCACTTAAAGAAACGGGCATAATAATTCAATTAGCGGATAGGACTAATGCATATCCTGAAGGGATTATAGAGGATGTCCTAGTTCAAGTTAATGAATTAATATTTCCTGTTGAATTCTATATTTTGGATATGCATGATGAAAACTCACCAAATCCGTCACCTATTTTGCTTGGAAGACCATTTATGTGCACAGCTAGAACAAAAATTGATGTAAAAACTGGAACTCTTTCCATGGAATTTGAAGGTGAAAAAGTCCAATTTAATATTTTTGATGCCATGAAATATCCAGTCGAATCTAATGTTTTGTGTTGCATAGATGTTCTTGATGTTAATATGCAGGAGGTCTTTGATTTAAATGGGAAGGATGACCTTGAGACAGCAATTATACAGAACCTTCGAGTCGATACTTTGGATGAAACACCAGTGGATGATGCTGTGAAGGAGATGGTTCAAGCTTTGCACTCTCTAGAACCTAAACCATCAAGGTATGCTGTTGTGAATTCCATACTTAAGAAATCTGACAATGGTCTTTTGCCATCGGTTGTGCAGGCACCAATTTTGGAGATGAAACCACTGCCACCCACTCTTAAATATACATTCCTAGGAGCTGAAAAGACCTTACTAGTGATTATCTCAGCTGCCCTATCTCCTACACAAGAGGAAAAGTTGGTTCGTGTGTTGAGAGAGCAAAAAGAGGCTATTGGTTGGCAATTAGCAGATATAAGAGGAATTAGCCCTTTCTTGTGCACTCACAGGATTGCGCTTGAAGAAGATACAAAACCTTTAAGGCAAGCACAAAGGAGACTCAATCCAGCCATGATGGAAGTGGTGAAGAAGGAGATCATCAAGCTATTGGATGCAGACATCATCTACCCAATTTCAGATAGCAACTGGGTAAGTCCCATTCATGTGGTTCCAAAGAAGTCGGGAGTTACAGTGGAAGCTGATCATGATGGTAATCTTATTCCTGTAAGGAAGCAAACAGGTTGGAGACAATGTATTGATTACCGTAAATTAAATTCTGTAACAAAGAAAGATCATTTTCCCCTCCCCTTTATTGATCATATGGTTGAGCGTTTGGCAGGGAAGTCACATTATTGCTTCCTAGATGGCTTTTCAGGGTACTTTCAGATCGCCATTGCACCTGAGGACCAAGAGAAGACCACATTCACTTGCCCATTTGGAACCTTCGCCTACAGGAGAATGCCATTCGGACTTTGCAACGCCCCTGCCACCTTTCAAAGGTGCATGGTAAGTATTTTTTCTGATTATGTGGGGAAAGGGATAGAAGTGTTCATGGATGACTTTAGCGTGTATGGAACTGATTTTGACACTTGCTTAGATAATGTGGAATTAATTTTGAGAAGATGCAAAGACACTAAGTTAGTGTTAAATTGGGAGAAGTGTCAATTCATGGTAGAAGAGGGGATAGTCCTTGGTCATTTAGTGTCATCTAAGGGGATAGAAGTAGATAAGGCCAAGGTCGATATTATTTCTGCTTTACCCTACCCCATTTCGGTGAGGGATATTCGTTCTTTTTTAGGACATGCAGGATTTTATCGACGTTTCATCAAAGATTTCTCCAAGGTGGCTGCTCCTCTTTTCAAGTTGCTACAAAAAGATATCCAATTTGAGTTTGATGATCAATGCAAGAAGACCTTTGACAAGATTAAGGAGCTGTTGACTTCACCACCCATTATTCAGCCGCCAAACTGGGAGCTTCCTTTCGAAATCATGTGTGATGCAAGTGACACCGCAGTTGGAGCTGTGCTTGGACAAAGAAGTGGAAGAATTCCTTGGGCAATCTACTATGCATCAAAAGCTCTAAATGGAGCCCAATTAAATTATTCCACTACTGAAAAAGAACTCCTAGCTGTTGTATTTGCTCTTGAAAAATTTCGATCTTATTTGCTTGGTACTAAAGTAATTGTCTTTTCTGATCATGCAGCTCTAAGGTACCTTATGACAAAGAAAGATAGCAAACCAAGGCTCATTCGATGGGTCTTACTCCTACAAGAATTTGATGTGGAAATTCGAGACAAGAAAGGTAGTGAGAACCTTGTGGCTGACCACCTCAGTCGACTCCCAACACCTCAAGAGAAATTATCTTTAAGGGAGTATTTTCCGGATGAGCAATTGCTTTCAATTTCTAGCATTTCACCTTGGTATGCGGATTTAGTTAATTATTTGGTCACTAATCAATTTCCTATAGGTTGGACAAAGGCAAAGAAGGATAAGCTTAAGAGTGATGCTAGATATTACATATGGGATGACCCGTACCTGTGGAAGCGTTGCCAAGATCAAGTGATAAGGCGGTGTGTAAGTGAAAGTGAGTACGAATCCATTCTTAAATTCTGTCATTCCATGGAGTGTGGAGGTCATTTTGGTGCCCAAAGAACCGCAAGGAAGGTATTAGATAGCGGTTTTTATTGGCCTACCTTATTTAAAGATGCATATTCGTTTTACAAAATGTATGTGTCAAAGGGTAGGAAATATAACTGCTAGAGATCAAATGCCCCTAACACCAATGATGTTTGTTGAAATATTTGATGTATGGGTGATGGATTTTATGGGGCCATTTCCTAATTCTCATGGATTTTTATATATCATACTTGCTGTTGACTATGTTTCGAAATGGGTGGAAGCAAAAGCCACCCGGACTAATGATTCAAAGGTTGTTGCAGATTTCCTCAAGTCCATTTTCAATCGTTTTGGGATGCCCAAGGCGGTTGTCAGTGACCGGGATACTCATTTTTGCAACAAAACTATTTCAGCTTTGTTTCGCAGGTATGGTGTTCTACACAAGGTCTCAACCTCTTACCACCCGCAAACCAATGGGCAAGCTGAAGTTTCCAACAAAGAGATCAAGGGGATTCTTGAAAAAATGGTGAGGCCGGATAGGAAGGATTGGAGCTTAAGGTTGGGAGATGCATTGTGGGCATACCGAACGGCATTCAAAACTCCAATAGGAATGTCTCCCTATAGGTTAGTCTTTGGTAAGCCATGTCATTTACCAGTTGAAATTGAACATCGTGCATTTTGGGCTGTTACACAAGGTCTCAACCTCTTACCACCCGCAAACCAATGGGCAAGCTGAAGTTTCCAACAAAGAGATCAAGGGGATTCTTGAAAAAATGGTGAGGCCGGATAGGAAGGATTGGAGCTTAAGGTTGGGAGATGCATTGTGGGCATACCGAACGGCATTCAAAACTCCAATAGGAATGTCTCCCTATAGGTTAGTCTTTGGTAAGCCATGTCATTTACCAGTTGAAATTGAACATCGTGCATTTTGGGCTGTTAAACAATGTAACATGAGTTTGAGTGAAGCTGGAGAAAGTAGAAAGTTGCAATTACAAGAGTTGGAGGAGATTAGGAACGAGGCTTATGACAATGCCATGATTTACAAGGAGAAGAGTAAGAATTTTCATGACCAAAATATTTTGAGGAAAGATTTTAAGGTGGGCCAAAAGGTTTTACTTTATAATTCTAGACTCAAGCTCTTCCCGGGTAAGTTACGTTCTCGTTGGATAGGTCCATTTGCGGTGACTAATATAACATCTTTTGGTGCAGTGGAGATACAAAGTTTACACACGGAGAAGAAGTTTGTGGTGAATGGGCATCGTCTTAAGCCCTATTATGAAGGATTTCAACTTCAAGTAGTGGAGGGAATCAAGTTTGTTGAATCCCATGAGCGTAATTGAATTAAGACATCATTGTGTCTAGCCAAAGACCTAAAAGAAAGGCGCTTCTTGGGAGGCAACCCAAGCTCTATTTTGATTTCATGTTTTCTTATTTTGCATTCTTAGGTTAAGTATGTGTTGGTTTTAATTTGTTCCAATTGACTTGGTAATTGATTCAGGACTTGAACAAACAGTGGGGGAAGTCATTCTTAGGCGTGACCACGGTTAAGAGGCTTTACAGATTCTGCCATGTCAGTGGGAGAAGAGACAAGTGAAATTGGAAGGCAGCAGCAAAGAACATTCTTAGGCGTGACCACGTCCAAGGAACAATTGTCCTTCTGTTCTCCTATTCTTGATGGTCAGGAAAAGACATGGGAAGGCAGAACCAAGGATACTCCTTAGGCGTGACCACGTCCAAGAAATATTTGTGCCACTGCCTTTTTATTCATAACAATTTGGAGAGGATATTGGGAGACAGAACCAAAGGCCATCCTTAGGCGTGACCACACCCAAGGAGCAAATGTGCTTCTGCCATACCACTTGAGAGAGTAGGGTTTTGGGACTTAAATTATTTGGCAAGGCAAAACACACAAACTCTCTCTCTCACCAAACCATCAGCCTCCACCACCCTGCCGCCGTTGCACCGCCGTCACCGCCGTCGACTCCGCCCGTCACCGGAGCAGCCCCCATCCGACCACTGCACAGCGCCGCTAGCCTCCGTTCGCCGCCACTTCCTCCAAGCGTCTGCCGCCTCCCCTTTTTCGTGAAAGCCGTCGCCGACGCTCGCTCGAGCCGCCACGCCGGAACCCTAGCGCGCCGCCGGTCTCCGCCTCTCTGTCGCTGTCTCAATCGTCGCACACCGCCGTCCGCCAGCGTCCCTATTCGCGCCGCCCACAGCCGCCCGCTCGCTCGCGTCGCCACACGCCGCCGCCGCCCCTGTCCACGCCGACGCCTGCTCGAGCCACCTTCGCCGCTGCTCCACTCGCCGCCCCTCGTCGTCCTCAGTCTTCTGTCGTCCAGTCGCCGCCCGCCGTTCGCAACCGCCACCGGATCCACAGCACCGCCACCGTTCCCCCTCTCTCTCTCGATCTGTCCTGCGTCCCTCACTCTCGATCTGTACCGCCGCCGCCGCCCCTGCACAACGCCGCCGCCGCTCGCCCACCACAGCGCCGCCTCTGTGCCCTAGTTTGGTTGTAAGTTGTTTCTTTCCATTTTACTTGGTTGCAAATTTGTGCCCTAGTTCTTCAATTTTCAAAATCCCAAATCTGATTTGTTGAAATTGTTGTGGTGAGTGTTGAAATTGGATTAACATTTAGAAAATTTGATTTGGGGCTTGTTGCTTATCACTGTGTTGCTATGGCTTGTGCAAATTGCATAGTTGGATTTAATTTGATTGAGGAATAGAGGTTGAATAATTGTGGAATTGTGTTGCTTGTTGGTTTGTTGGATAATTGAATCAAGGAAATTCTGAATTGATAGGGATTTGTTTTGTCATGGTTTAGCATTGCTCCGGATTTATTAGCTTGCATATTGTTTTGGAATCGTTGGTATTTTCTGAGTGCAGGAAAAATGACAAGGGTAAATGTGCCTAAGCCATCTCAACCTAGTGTGCCCCTTGCCACTCGGTCTAAGGCAATTGCAAAAATGGGAAAGCAACCGGCCACCACATCCAAATCAAAGAAACCGGCCCAGCAAAAGGCCCTTGCTGCCCCTGTAGCACCTTCCATTCCGGTACAGCCACCTACCAAGGTTCCCACTACTTCTAGAGCACGAAAAGGTAAAGCCGTTCAAGTGCTCCCTCCCACCCTTGTGGGAGGACACTTACACTCTTTTTCCCATGAGCAATTAAAGAGGTATGCACTCCTTAAAGACAGGGACGTTGTCACTGGCAGGTTTGTTCATATGGGAACTCTTGAACAATTAGGCATTCGGGAGGCTGTTACTAATTACTTCGGGGCGATTGGTTGGGATAGTTTACTTACTTTGCAATGTCCTGGTTTTCATGAGCTTTCTTTGGAATTTTTCACTACATTTGAATTTTCCTTACCTGATCAATTTGATGTTATGACCCCTAATGTAATTCACTTTCGCATGCTTGGGAAACAATTTCAATTATCTCTAGCGGAATTCAATTTACATCTTGGAGTCATAACTAGGGAGGAAATGAACAGTGAAGTTTTTGGTAAATCTGCTTGTAGTTTTGTTGCACCTTTTGGTACATCTTACAGGAACTTTTGGCCAGATTTCACAGGGATTCCTAAGGAGTACTTTGACAAGAAAGAGTTGTCGGCCAATCTTTTAAAAGATCCTGCCCTTCGCTACATTCAACGAATTCTGGCTTACAATGTCTCCGGGCGTGTTGCCACTGCGGGCACCCTAACAAAGACAGAATTTTTCTTTCTTTGGTGCATGGTACACAAAGTACATGTCAATTTGGGATATTGGTTAGCTATTCAATTTAGTGAAGTGAGACCTAAGAATATGGATTTAATTGGGGCATGCTTTGTGACTAAACATGCTTTGAGTTTAGGTGTTTTGACTGGTACTAATCCTTCTGATGTTGCAGAATTTAATCTTCAGCAGTCCGGGCCCGTGGAGCCCCTCGATATGTCTGTGCTCTTTCACATGGGCATGGTGAAAAAAGTGGGAAGCACTTATATCCTTGCCCCTCAAAAGAAAAAGCCTTCCCACAAGGCTACCGTCCAATTTGCCCATGACTATGAGAGCCTTCCATCAGCTTCATCTGATGATGAAGAGGCACCATCTTCCTCTCATCAGGCTCCTGCTGGACCTATGTCTCATATTCTTATACATTCTTTGCAGGATAAATTCAACATTTTGAAGGAGGAAAATGCCACTCTCCATGCCAAGGTGGATGCATTGCAACTAGCTCATGATAAGCTCTTGAAGGACAACGAAGTGATCAATGGCAAGCTTGATGAAGCTTTGGAGCTGCTGCGCTCCCTGCCCAGGCCTTGAAGCGATCTGGCACCCCGCCTATTTCAGGGACGTTCCTTTTCTCTCTCTTACTTTTGTTTCATCTTTTTATTGCAATGGGGACATTGCTTTATTTAGGTGTGGGGGAGGGATTGAGGATAGTGGTTATTTGCTATATATTTTGTTTCCCTGCTTGCTCTTTCGTGTGTATCCTTGATTGAGTTGTTGGTATTTTACTATGTCCTTTTGACCTTGCCATGCCTATTGATGAAGTTGAATGATTAGTATGCTTAGTCCTCTATTATTTGACCCTAAGTGAGTTCCTAAGCCTTTTTGAGCAAGATAAAAATTATTCTACATCATATATGCTCAATTTTTTTTTTTGGATTGTGTGAACACATGGGTAGTTGGCATCCTAGAACTTGCGTGCAAATACATGATTAGCTCCACATTTATTGAGGTTTGATGTGAATAAGAGGATAAGGCATTAGGATTTACCTTTTTGGCTTTACTTTTAACCTTTACCTTATACATTTTCCCTAGTGAACCAATTCTGAGCCGTACAATTCCTTTTCTTTGTTAAACATTAAACCCGAGCCCAAAGCCTTTCATTTCTTTAAAAACTTGTTTGTTTGAACCCGGAATTGAGGATTAATTCATTGAGCTTGTATCTCATTTGTGCTAGCGATATGGGTTGATGTCACTGTTTCATTGTTGAAGAATTGTGGAAGATGTCATGTTTCAAGATTGGGAAATGTTTTGATGTGAAAATGGGTCGAGGTTTGTTATTGTTGGGGGTTTGTTGATTGACTCGTTCTGCTCTCTCTCTAAAAAAAAAAAGAAAAAAAGAAAAAAAAAGAGAAAACAGCCCTGTTTGTTAAATTAAAAAAAAAAAAAAAAAGAGAAAAAGAGCAGTGGATGTAAGTACCTTGGCACAGGTTCCTCTGACTTAAGTGTCATGAACGCAGAGTTGAAGTTCCATCTGCACTTTTCAGATGTGAGAATTCCTCTAATAAACGTGTCAAGATATTGAAAACCACACAAAAAAAAAAAAGAGAAGAAGAAGAAGAGAGAGTTAGAAAATAAAGGGGTGTTGAAGTCTTGATTGTTGGTTTTGCTTGTGTCACTTGTTTTAGTGTTTCGTTGTTGGATGATTGAGTGATGGCAACAAGATTGAGATTTGATTATTGAGCACTTGGTTTTATTGTGTACAAGTTCTTGAGTTGATCCTCGATTCCCTAGCTTTTGTATCCTTTTTTTTCCTACCCCTAGCCAATGCCCCGTTATAACCCTTATAAAGACCTTGGATTATGAGCATTTAACTCTTGATGAATGGTGGAGTAAATTTGATTAGCATGCAAGCCTATGGGATTTGTCACTATTTCATGTGCATTGAGTGGAAAAGCCTATACACTTGAGGGTGAGAGCATACTTATATACATTCCCATTTGGTGAGAATAGTTGATTTTGCATACTTTGAGTTTGATGGATTCGATGGCATGGTTGAGGAATTTTGGATCTAGTGAGTGCTTACTTCTTTCTTATGGGACACATGCTTAGGGGCAAGCATGAAATAGGTGTGGGGGAGTTGTTATTGACATATTTTGTCAATATTTTGCTATGATTTTGATGTGATTTTTGAGTGTTAATTGAATAGATATGCTTCTATTGATCATATTTTTGATGTTTTTGTAGTATTGATGAAAGATGCACAATCTTGGAGTTATTTTGGCTAAATGGACAGAAGCAGGCCGCATCCTTGGGCGTGATCACGCCAAATGACTGTCTTTGAATTTTGAAGTTTTGGGACCCACTTTCAAGCACCTAGATTATGAATGCATGATTTTGATGGGTATCAAATCTAATGGCATCAGATCTTTGGGCATCACATGATTTGGGAATCAAATTAAAAAAAAAAAAAATTCAACTATTGAGTCACATGATTTGGATGGATTAGGAAAGGGCAAGTGGAGGAGGCCTTCCATTATTAAGCACTTGCAAGAAAGAAAGGGGAGAGACGGATGAGAGAGCACACAAGACATTTTGCCATTTTCCACCAAGGAGATTCCAACCATTGAAGAGCACACAAAAGGATTCCAACCATTGGAGACACACAAAAGAGATCCTTTGTGGGTGATTTTCTTGTTCGATTTCTATAATTGATTACCATGTTGGATTTTATGGATTTGGATATGTTTTGGATGGATTGTGAGTAGTTTTCTTATCTAGTTTAGGCTTTGAATTTGTGTGTGGATATGGAATTGGGAGACTTATTTTGTTGACAGATTTTTATGCTTAATTGAATTGGGTATTTTTAATTCCTCTATTTATTATGTTTTGAATTGCTTGATTGATATAGCGGCCGTGTATTGATTGAGTAATTTATTGCTAGATTGTGAAGTGCATCCGTAATTGTGTATTTTTCCAATCAAGTAGCAAACTAGAGGAAGAATACTCTAGTGAGGGATTAAAATCGGTTTTAAACACTACCTCGTAGGATTAGTGTTGAATCGAATTGGGTTTTTCTTGTGCTAAATGCTATCAAGTCATGTTATGCTATGGTCGTACCTAGTATTCACACTTGATTAGGGGAATGGCTTATGGTCGTACCTAAGCCATCGAATAAGTATGGAAAAATTGGTTGGGAAACGCTTGTAGACCAACTTTAACCAATTTAGTCAATTAGCCAATTAAGTTAAATGCATGTCAATGATCAATTCCATATCCAATACATAATTCATGCCTAAACTAGAGTTTTAATTATCCTAAAGAGCTCACTTGTTACCTTGCAATTATTTTTGTTCTTGTTTAATTTTTATTTTCTTTTTACTAGTTTAGTTGAAATCAAATCCCCCCATCTTTATAAATATAAATATAATTTATAATTAATCAAGTGATTGAAATTAAACTCTTTGAGCAGTTCCCTGTGGAGACGACCCTACTCACTATATATATTACATTTATTTATCTTCTTATGTGGTGTAGGACTAATATTTAATTTGCAGCTTTACGACGGGCTAGCAAACATTCAGGTATTTCATGAGCCTGGCCGTACGAGAAAATCTTTAAATGAGACTGATGGATGTTGTTACTGCATATTTATATGGCTCATTGGAAATTGATATTTATATAAAAATACCTGAAGGGTTTAAGTTACCTGAGTTTTGCAACTCAAAACCCAGAGAAACTTATTCCATCAAATTGCAAAAATCATTATATGGGTTCAAGCGATCTGGTCGAATGTGGTATACCCACCTCTCTGAAAGTTTAATAAAGGAAGGCTATTCAAATGACCCTATATGTCCTTGTGTTTTTATAAGGAAAAATGGGTCAGAATTTGTAATCGTCGCTGTCTATGTTGACGATTTAAATTTAATTGGAACTCCTGAAGAGTTGAAAAAGACATTTGAATATCTGAAAAAGGAGTTCGAAATCAAGGATTTCTTGAAAATGAAATTTTGCCTTGGCCTACAAATTGCATTTAGAAAAGGGCATATTTGTTCATCAATAGCTTATACCCAAAAGGTATTAAAGCAATTTCGAATGGATTATGCTCATCCGCTAATTAATCCAATGGTTGTTCAGGCACTTGATCCAGCAAAGAATCCATTTAGGCCAAAAGAAGATAATGAAGATCAACTTGGCCCAGAAATGTCATATTTAAGTGCAATTGGCGCGTTAATGTATCTTGCAAACAACACGCGACCTGATATCGTGTTTGCGGTCAATTTACTCGCAAGATTTAATTCTTGCTCTATTCAACGACATTGGAAAGGCATAAAGCACATCTTTTGATATCTCTAAGGAACCATTGATCTTGGGTTATTTTACCCAAAATATTCTCGACATGAGTTAATCGGCTATATCGATGCAGGTTATTTATCAGACCTACACAAAGCCAAATCTCAAACAGGCTATGTGTTTACCTGCGGCGAAAGTGCCATCTCTTGGGGGTCAATGAAGCAGACTTTAACTTCTACTTCTTCTAATTATGCCGAAATATTAGCAATCCATGAGGCGAGTCGAGAATGTGTTTGGTTAAGGTCAATGACTCAACATATATTGAAAAGTTGTGGTTTAATCATTGAACCACAAATCTCTCCAACAATTCTATTTGAACATAATTGGGCTTGTATAGCCCAATTGAAAGGAAGCATATTTCACCAAAATTCTTCTACACTAACGATCTTCAAAAGAATGGTGAAATCGATGCGCAACAAATTTGATCAGAGAATAACTTAGCAAACCTATTTACCAACGCATTGCTGACTGCAACATTCGAGAAATTGTGGAGAAAATTGGAATGCGGCGACTTCGAGATTTAAAATGATGTCCAAATCAGGGGGAGCAATTAATACAAGAATAAACAAATAAATTCAATCAATAATGGCTCGGGCTGGAGGAGTAGAGAATCAAGCTGGAGTAGTAGGGAATCGCGATGGAGAAGGAGGGAATCGGGAGGTGTAGAAGGGAAGCGTGAAGGCTGGAGTAGAAGGGAAGCGGAGGGATCTGGTCGAATTAGGCCGTAGAACCGGGCCAAAAAGAGCCTCGTGAAGAATGGCGGATACCAGGATGTCCGAAAGCTCGCTGGCGTTTATGTGGGAACAATCCAGTGCAGGCGGTGGGAGGCGACATATTCAATAAAGTAGATAGGGTGGCCAATGTCCGCGATTGGTTCTTCCCTCTAATAAGGTGGCCAGAGAAAGGCGTCAAATGTGGATTCTCTAAGTTTAAGAGTAGAGCTGATGTGGAAAGGGTTATCAGGAAATTGGATGGCTATGTCTGGTTGGAGAAAAAGCTGAGAGTGAATTGGGCTATACCAAGCAGAAGGAGTCCGGAGGGTGCCAGAGATCTCAGCTGGAATTGGAGACAGGGGGGATGGCCTAGGGTTTGTATTGGTAATGGGAGGGCGGTGAGAGGGCAGATGAGTAGTGCAGGTGTATGGAGGGATGAGAGGGCATATGTGGACGTCCTTAAGTGGTGGGGAGTTAGGAAACCAACTATGGTGAAGGGTAGGACGGGGGGTGTGATTCGTCTCGTCGAGGAGGAAGGGGATGTCAAGTGGCTTAATCGAGCGGTGGTAACTGAAATAAGAAAACTCGAAGATTTGGTGGACTTTCAGGATTGGATCTTTAGCTAGTATGAGGATTGCAGGGAGGTAATTTATGGTGGGGGGGTATTTGATGGTGGTGGTTTTTAAGAGCTCGGATGAAAGGGATAGGTTCTTATCGGATCGGAGGGATTTTGAGTTTATTGAGTGGAAAAGGAGGTGGCTTTCCGGAGCTTTGGAGAGGAAACAACTTATATGGATTCATGTCTATGGAATGTCGTTCAGTGCATGGAGTGAGGAAAATTTCCGGAGGGTGGTAGGCGGTTGGGGGACGGTGATAAGCATTGTTTCAGAGACAATGGAACGGCGGAGGCTTGATCGGGCAAGGTTGCTGGTGGCAGTGCATGAAAACTACATTGTTCCATTGGAGATGGCGGTGCAGGTGGGTAGGTATGTTTCAAACATTCGGATTGCTAAATTTTCAGTGATCCGGTATTGTTGGCAGAGGAAATACGGGAAGATAGGGAGGAAGGGATGGCGGATGATTCTTTTGTGCAGGAGACGGCGGCGGATCCGTCGGAGAGGGAGGTGGCAGGGAAGTCTGGGACCATTGAACATGGGGGATTGGAAAGGTCTCAAGGGGCGGTGCATGGGGCAAACCAATCTCTTGGGAAAAAGACTACGTACTTGAATGCCATAATTAAGGAGGTGGGCACACTTCCTTCCCAAGAAATTTGTGGGAGGGTGGAAGCTGATTTGGAAGGAAGCGTGTGGACTATTGGGATTACTTTAGGTGGATCTCGGGCTGGTAAATTGGGGGGAAGCGGGGCTCGAGACTATTGAGAATGATGGAGTGATGGGCCTGGGTTTAGTTTGTAATGGGCCGAAATCTGGTGTGAAGGATGGGCTTCTGGTTAATGCTGAGGAATTTGACAAGCCTAATTCTGTTCCTACTAGTAAAGAAGCATTGTTAGAGGCCCATAGTGGGACGAGATGTGGTAAAACCCATTTTAGTGGGGCGGTGGAGCAGAGGGTGAATGTGGTGGTGGCCAATATCATGTCTGATAGAGAGTCGAGAGTGCTACGGATCAGATCTGTGAAGAGGGATCGGGCGGTGCGTTGCTAGGTGAGTTGGGATATGTGGAGATGGAGGGACGGGGTAAACAACGTGGAAATGTATGTTATGCAGAGCCAATAAGTTGTGTGAAGGCTGAGGTATCAATTTAGGGGTTAGGTCAGGAGGCCATATTTGGGTTGAAGGTGGTAGAAGAAGCAATGGCCAAGGTAATGATGGAAAGGTCCAAGCCGAAGAGCAGAGGGTGCAAAAGGCGGAGAAAGGTGAGTGCCAATTAAGAAGGGGGGCTGGTAGCGGAGTGCAGGTACAAGGGATTAAGGGAGATAGGTTTGCCTCTCTACAAGTTTTCACATTTCGGACGCCAAATGGAGTTTGGTTAGTGGATTTTGAGGAGGCGGAAGCCATTTTGTGATCTTTCATTGAGACTGAGTTTGGGGTATCTGAAGGGAAGGGAGGAGGTAGTACAAAGGGTCCGGGAGGAGCTGGAAGGTATGTAATATTGGGGGTATTGCGATTGTGGGGATAAATTTCTAATGAAGATCATCACGTGTAATTTAAGGGGCTTAAATGGGGGTGTGAGAAGGAGGGCCGTGATGAGGTTGTGTAAAAAACATAGGCCATCGGTTCTGTGTTGTCTAGAGACGAAGATGGGTGAAATTAAGGACATGTTGGTGTTTAGACTGTAGGGGTCAAGGGGCTGCGAGTCCTACTTCCAACCAGGGGATGGAAATGCTGGGGGGTTGCTCATGGTATGGGATGCCAGTGGCTGCTCTCTGGAGGTCGTGGAGAAAGGACACTCCTACATATGGATGATGGGGAGTTTTAGAGGTTGGGATGATGTGGTTAACATCTTATGCATCCATGCACCTAATAACCGAAAAGAAAGGGCCGAATTCTGAAATATGCTTGCCAGTAAGTGCGATACCGACAATGGAGAATTGTGGAGTGTTAAAATCAATGCTGTTATGTTGGAAGGGGAGAGATCGGCGTCAGCGAGGATCGGGCTTCAACAAGGAAGTTCATAAAGTTTGTTGATCAGCTGAGCATGGTTGATTTACCGATGGAAGGAGGACTGTTCACGTGGTACGGAAGGGGCGGAAGAGCGTGTAGCAGGTTGGATAGGTTCCTGTTATCACCGGGATGGCTGTCTAATAGTGTTGTTTCCCAACGACGGTGAGATTCGGTGCTTTCGGATCATTACCCGATTAGCTTAGAATTTGGTGAGAAGTCATGGGGATCTAAACCTTTCCAGTTCTACAATTATTCGTTGGAAGAAAAAGGATATGTCGACTTGGTTTGAGAGGCCTGGGAGGGAGATGGTCAGGGTAGCGGGTTTGTCAACAGCGGTGAGAGATTATTTGGAAAGCTGGGGAATTTGAAGAAAAGGATCAGAGAGTGGGACGGGTACGGGGCGAAGGTTTTGGAGAATTGAATCCAAAATATAATGTCCGATATTGGAGAACTTGAAGTAAGACTGCATAGGAGTAATGTGGATGATAAGGATAGGGTAGAGTGGCAAGGTAAGAGAGGGGAGTTGTGGAATTTATTAATGGCGGAAGAATGGAGGTGGTATTCAAAAGTCAAGGGTGCGGTGGCTAAAGTAGGAGGATAACAATAAAAAATTCTTTCACGCCGTGACGTCCATCAACAGGAGGAAGAATTATACCGAAATAATGAGATGGGGCGGCAGGATGGTGTGTAACATCCCGAATAATTAATTTATGGTTAAATTAATTTAGTCATGATTAATTAACTAAGTTGGCTTAATTAATTAAATTGGTGCTTGATATATTATGTAAATAGCCCAATGAGATAAATTAAGAGCCCAACTCATTAAATGATTAGTGGAAGAAGAAGCCCAATTTCCTAGTCCAAGACCAAAACATTTGAGACAAGCTATGGAAGAAGTGTAGTATGGGAATTGTGTAGGGGTTAGATTGCAATTAGGGAATTGCTAAGAGGCCCTTTGACCTTAAATTGGGGGAGTTAAGGGTTTTGTCTTCATTCCACCCCAATCCAACGAGCAAAAGAGAGAAGAAAGGGGGAAGTCGACGGGAACAAGGCAAAGCAGCGGTGGTGGCGATTTTGGGGAGTGAAATCAAGACTCTATTCAAGCCATCGAACAGGTATGAAATTTCCTTCCTCTCTTCCATTTTTCGCACCATTTGAAGAGTTTTGGTGGAAGAATCGGGTTCAATTTTTGTGGGAGAAATCCGGCGGTTCGCCGGAGCAGGAGGTCGCCGGAGTTGGGGAGGAGAATGAGGACGACGGTGTGGCCATGGTGGTGGCGCCGCGGTGGCGCGACGCCGGAGGGGCAGCAGCAGCAGCTGCTGCTGCTGTGCAGCGGCGATTTCGCCGCTGCTGCTGGCGGTCGCCGCCGGCGTGTCGCCGGCGGCCAGGTGGTGGTTGTGATGGTGTCGTGGTGGCGGTGATGTTGGCAGAGGTGGTGGTGGCCGACAGTCATGGTGCGGTGGATTTGGGTGTTTTCTTATTTTGTGTTCTTGGTATTTTGGTTGATTTCTTTTTCTAAATTGTAGATTTGAGTATTAGAAATGCATTTTAATTATTGATTATTGCTTAAATGATAAATTGTAGAAGTTACATGGTTTTGGGGATTAGATTGGTAAATTGATGAAATTGAGATTTGTGATAGATTGTGAATTTGGGGATTTCGTAATATTGTTAGTATTTGAGGTTGTTGAACCAATTGATTAGAATGATGGATTGTGGTAACTTGTTGGGGATTCTTGAGTTAATAAATTTGATCCTTATATGTCAAGGTTGGATAAAGTATTGGTTGCCTAGTGGGTAAATTGGCTTGGTGAGCATGTTGTAATTGCTTAATTTTTCTTATGCATTCAAAATGTGTAACTTGAAGGGATTTTATTGTTTTTAAGTGTTCTATGAATAGGTTGAATACTTAGTGGAGTATAAAGATTTGAAATCAAGTATTAAATGGAATTATATGTGAAATTGTTAAATTTGTTATAGTGTTGGAAGCTTTATCTAGTGTGGAAAATGTGCTACTTGCTAATATTATGTTTAATAAATAGTGAGTTAGTTGTAATGGTTTTGCAGGATTATGCTTATGAGTTTATGAACGATTATTTGAAATTGGTATTGTTGGCATTCTTGGATTTTGAATAAATTGGATATATTGTATTGTGATTAATTAAGTAGTTGGATTTTGTTTTAGAATTTGGAAATGCATGCTTGGTTTAAAGGCTTAAATGGAGTTATTTGATTATGTTAATATTTGGGAACTTGATACTAAAGATGTTGATGAGTTTTGTAATTGGAGAAGGAATTGTGCTAGTTGGTTTTTGAGGATTGTAATTCTTGGTTATTGTTATTTTTATCAAATGAATATGTTGAGTTGTTGGGTTATTCAATATTAGTCAATTCTATGTTGATAAACATAGAATTGGAAGTGTTGGGTGGTTGATTTGGAGGGATTATAAAAAGGGGATTGGAGGTGGTTGTTGGTATTGGAGATAAGAGGAGATGATGAAATTGGTATTGTTAAATTATTTTAATTCTTATGATGATATTATTGTACAGGGAACGAGTGTGGACTTGTATTGAAGCCACGTGAAAGTTGAAGTTGTACAAAGGGAGCTTGAAGATTTATAATAAAGGCAAGGTTTAGAATAGCAAATTAGATCGGGGTTAGGAATAGACTAGTATAGTCTAGTTTGCCTTAGTATTGGGAACTCTCGTGTGTACGGATTCCCTGCGTATAATGAGGATGCCTTAGAATTAGGCTAGAACTGCTTGCGGATATCTCAGTAATTATTATGCTCATAACCTGGAACTTAGTTTGCAATTAGAGAAGATCTACCATGCCTTAGTTTAGGATGGAATCTTGCGTTGCTCCTATTTTGATGTTATGAGTTGAGTGCCGATACGTGGGGCTTGGCACACCCTTGATTACACTTAACTCGTGGTGTGTTGCTTATTTTGTCATGATGCGTTAATTTACGTATGGACATGTGTTGAATTGAATCTGAATATCTGTGATGATATGTTGGTGAATCAAAATTATGCTACGAGGGTAGGATACACTATGCTTACGAGTCGGTATCCGATTGGGCATAGTAGTATCTTTCCCTGGGCATTGAATTATGCTACGCGGGTAGGATACCCTATGCTTACGAGTCGGTATCCGATTGGGCATAGTGGTATCTTTCCCGGGGCATTGAGACTGAAAAGGATTTGTATCCTAGTCTGTATTTGGCTAGAAAGGGCTCATGACCCTTAGCCTGACCCGCTTGCCGTAAGCCACGATCTCAGCTGTTAGTGTCCGCGGCGGGGGCACTGTGGGTATATCTCTCGACCATTAAGGGGAGTGGACCCTTATATGGGAGGGAATACCGACCATGGTACCTAGGTGCGCGCTAGACATGCTTATGTGTTGCATTTAGGGTAGATAGACATCTTAGGTCATAACATATCATCTCATCATCCATCATTCATTTTATCTGCAGTGGTTGAAGCACCGGTATGGGACGGTGTGATGTTTACTTTCTGTATTTATTTTATGTCCTTAATTATTGTTATCATTATTGTTATTATTATTGTTATTATTACTTATATAGTATAGTGTTATCATTAGTGTGCCCCGTTTCCCAGCTATATCTATTCCTTGCCAGTACGTTGTACTGACACCTTGTTGCTGTTGTCTGTTTTATAGATCTTCCTACGGATAGTGCAGAGCACGATGATGGGGGTTCGGGTTGAGCGGACTAGATAGACTGCATTCCTTATACTTGTTGTTTAGAATAAATATTACATGCTCTTGCCTGATCTTTGATGAGAATATTTGTTATTCATTAAATGTGATCGTTGTGTCACATATGATTTATTTATTGGTTATTTCTGGTATCGAATATGTCCCCATGTCATTATATTTTTCAGGGCTTGTCGCCCGGATATGCCATGTTATGTTCCTGGGGTTATATGCTGCTTTTGTTGGCATTTATTTGATTGTGATACAGGTTTGTATTTAGACATCGCTTCGTATTGACTATCTAAGCTGAGTGATCAACAGTTTAGAATAGTTAATACGGCGGTGGCGCCACGAAAATGGTTTTAAATTTTCGGGGCGTTACAGTTGGTATCAGAGCGGGTTTGCTCTATTATGTGCTAAATACTTGATAAAAACATGTGGTGAGGTGTGCGGGGATTGCATATAGGATAGGTTTGCATTGTCACATGCTAGTTAGATTTATTTTTATGATGTTGTATCCTGTTTATATATTGTGCACCTTGTGGATTCGAGCCATGGTTTGCGAGATAACTATGGACGAATAACAAGGATATCCCAAGAGATCTATTATTTAAATTCTGTTAGCAACTTGTTTAGAAGTTGCTGAGTAATTATTTCTGTTATTACTACTGTTTGCTTGGTAATTCTTTTAGCTTATTGTATTGTGATAATGTATGAGATCTGTCTTTAAGGTAATTGCAGGTATTGAACAACGGGACACGCACATCCATGCCATGCAGATATGTGATGATGATCCATTGTCAGCAGATGATTAGAACATCCGGAGAATAATATCTCAGACATCTTTAAATCTTAAAGATGTACTGCTGGTAACTTATCCGGTTGTAGCAATTGACGGAATTACGATGACATTCAATTCGAGACATCGAATTGAGTATATCGCAGAGATTAATTAGAGGCGTTGAAGCGAGTTAATAACGGAAGGTGTAATGCTCGTAATGCTGATATATATATATATATATATATTTAATTATTAGATATGCTTTATTTCTCAATCCTTTCATTTCATTTTCTTAATTATGAGAAAGTGAATATCGCTACTATTTTCGTTACTTCTTTGAAAATCCTACGGTGCGTTTCAGTACCAGCTCTTCTCTCCGAGTTAAACTCTTTGGGTTGTGGCATGTACTGTCAAATCACTCTTGAGGCCATCTGAATGGTTCTCATTAATACTCTGCCAGCATTGATATTTTTCTCGCCGTTTCAGTATTTTAAATAGTTCGAATTTCATTTCAGCTACACTGATATGTGTAAATGCATTCCTCTAAATTTTTCAAACTCCTCTACTATTCTCCAAATACGATAACACTGTCACTGACTTCCTTACATTTTTCTTCCGGAAGTTCCTTTAGTACTTGTTTGAGTTTGAGTTAGCTCTTCCCTTTCACTTGTTATTCGTGATTCTTAAATTGTTCTGCTATTTCATTTCTACTCGGGATAGAGTCGTTTCTTACCGGGCATCCTTTTAGTTCCCCCTGTTCTCTACTTATTTATTACCCATACGATAATTTGGAGTCTCTATCAGTCAGTGTCATTCCTTTTGGTAATCCGAATCATCTCATTATTGGTTCACTTATTTAATTATATTTGTTCCCTTATACAATGACTCCCGTCTCAGTATCCTTATTTCCGCAAACGACGATTTTAGTTGCTCGCATGCTTTCCTCTTGTATCGGAAGATTTTGACTCGTTATAACTCGGAATTTACCATACTTTTAGTAATTTGATCTCACTTCCTTCTTTGTGATGGAGATTGTTTGTTCTTTTTGCGATGCATATCTATCCCAAGGCGAGAAATTCTTTGAAACTGCTAAGGTAACATTGCACTTGTGCAATTGCCATAAAGGATATGAAGCAAAAACATTCAACAGTGCAAAGTTGGGAGCGACTGGTTCAAGATGTAAATGGACTATCTGGAGCAGAACTCAGTCCTAACACAATCCAATTAAATTCTCGGGGAGTAGTTAACTGTTTCAACAGTTAGGAATTGTGTAATAAATCCTCGGAGGGGATGGAATCTCGGAATGCCATCAAGACTAACACTACGTGCCGTAGATTGAGATTGCTCCCAGGGTAAAAGTCACAGAAGTTTGGATCGGTAAGCATGGAAATTGAGTGGATTGTATTAAATTTTGAATGTTTCAATGAGAAAACATGAGTCAGACGAGAGAATGGTGTGATGAGACACAACAAAACATAGAGTTTCATGCCAACATAACGATTGCATCTCAAAAATCGTGAAGCATGCCGTAAAACGTGGGAGGAGAAACATGACAGAAGCTTGAGGCTCGCATGTTACCAGTGGACGGTGAGCTCATTTTAGGTGGCATATCTAATTGATCTATCAGAAGTTGATGGAGTTTTAGAGAAAAGGGCCATTGCTTGAAATGAAATGTCAGATGGAATCTAGATTTTAATGACTGGACATGAGGTTGCAAGTTATTTTCTAGTGTAAGTGAGAGAAACATATGAAGATGTTTAAGTTTCTCTTACAATAGACCACAACGTTTGAGTGTCAGGTTGGCATTATCTAAGAACTAATCGAAAGGAGGGTAAAGAATCCATCATCAAGTGAGTGGTTCTTTGAAATGAGAAGAGTCGAGTTCAGAACTCTTCAAGGGACAACTTGAGTTGTCGGAAATTATTAGAAGGTGGTGGGAGCCTGAAGAGGTAAATGTGGGGTTACATGAGAATAAAGTTTAATTCTTGCATTTAAAAAACGTTAATGAAGTGAACTAGACTTGAGTGTAGACCGAACTCCAGGCAAAGGCAAAGGGGTTCGTTGGGAAGCGTGAAGAGGATTGGAAATGCGATCTAACACATGAGTCCTCAGCTCGGGGCATGAGTACATATGATGCGTCCACACATCCCAATTGGGAAAACTGTCATTTGATTAAATGAAGTCAAGCAAGTTGTTGAAGGAAAGCTTGACAAGATCAAAGTCAAGAATATGTGAGGCAACTGATTGCGAGTAATCAAAGCAATGATTAAGTACTTCAGTATAAGATGCTCCGGATTGTGGAAGAACTATGGCCCCAAGATGTGACGAGGACACGAATTGATGAATCGAAAGAAGCGTGTAGAAGTGTTCAGAGTTGGATCCCACTCCAATTCACAGAAGATAACTGTCTAGTTCATACCCTTATTTCATTCGAGGACGAATGATCCTAAGGGGGAGGGAATGTAACATCCCGAATAATTAATTTATGGTTAAATTAATTTAGTCATGATTAATTAACTAAGTTGGCTTAATTAATTAAATTGGTGCTTGATATATTATGTAAATAGCCCAATGAGATAAATTAAGAGCCCAACTCATTAAATGATTAGTGGAAGAAGAAGCCCAATTTCCTAGTCCAAGACCAAAACATTTGAGACAAGCCCAACCCATATGGAAGAAGTGTAGTATGGGAATTGTGTAGGGGTTAGATTGCAATTAGGGAATTGCTAAGAGGCCCTTTGACCTTAAATTGGGGGAGTTAAGGGTTTTGTCTTCATTCCACCCCAATCCAACGAGCAAAAGAGAGAAGAAAGGGGGAAGTCGACGGGAACAAGGCAAAGCAGCGGTGGTGGCGATTTTGGGGAGTGAAATCAAGACTCTATTCAAGCCATCGAACAGGTATGAAATTTCCTTCCTCTCTTCCATTTTTCGCACCATTTGAAGAGTTTTGGTGGAAGAATCGGGTTCAATTTTTGTGGGAGAAATCCGGCGGTTCGCCGGAGCAGGAGGTCGCCGGAGTTGGGGAGGAGAATGAGGACGACGGTGTGGCCATGGTGGTGGCGCCGCGGTGGCGCGACGCCGGAGGGGCAGCAGCAGCAGCTGCTGCTGCTGTGCAGCGGCGATTTCGCCGCTGCTGCTGGCGGTCGCCGCCGGCGTGTCGCCGGCGGCCAGGTGGTGGTTGTGATGGTGTCGTGGTGGCGGTGATGTTGGCAGAGGTGGTGGTGGCCGACAGTCATGGTGCGGTGGATTTGGGTGTTTTCTTATTTTGTGTTCTTGGTATTTTGGTTGATTTCTTTTTCTAAATTGTAGATTTGAGTATTAGAAATGCATTTTAATTATTGATTATTGCTTAAATGATAAATTGTAGAAGTTACATGGTTTTGGGGATTAGATTGGTAAATTGATGAAATTGAGATTTGTGATAGATTGTGAATTTGGGGATTTCGTAATATTGTTAGTATTTGAGGTTGTTGAACCAATTGATTAGAATGATGGATTGTGGTAACTTGTTGGGGATTCTTGAGTTAATAAATTTGATCCTTATATGTCAAGGTTGGATAAAGTATTGGTTGCCTAGTGGGTAAATTGGCTTGGTGAGCATGTTGTAATTGCTTAATTTTTCTTATGCATTCAAAATGTGTAACTTGAAGGGATTTTATTGTTTTTAAGTGTTCTATGAATAGGTTGAATACTTAGTGGAGTATAAAGATTTGAAATCAAGTATTAAATGGAATTATATGTGAAATTGTTAAATTTGTTATAGTGTTGGAAGCTTTATCTAGTGTGGAAAATGTGCTACTTGCTAATATTATGTTTAATAAATAGTGAGTTAGTTATAATGGTTTTGCGGGATTATGCTTATGAGTTTATGAACGATTATTTGAAATTGGTATTGTTGGCATTCTTGGATTTTGAATAAATTGGATATATTGTATTGTGATTAATTAAGTAGTTGGATTTTGTTTTAGAATTTGGAAATGCATGCTTGGTTTAAAGGCTTAAATGGAGTTATTTGATTATGTTAATATTTGGGAACTTGATACTAAAGATGTTGATGAGTTTCGTAATTGGAGAAGGAATTGTGCTAGTTGGTTTTTGAGGATTGTAATTCTTGGTTATTGTTATTTTTATCAAATGAATATTTTGAGTTGTTGGGTTATTCAATATTAGTCAATTCTATGTTGATAAACATAGAATTGGAAGTGTTGGGTGGTTGATTTGGAGGGATTATAAAAAGGGGATTGGAGGTGGTTGTTGGTATTGGAGATAAGAGGAGATGATGAAATTGGTATTGTTAAATTATTTTAATTCTTATGATGATATTATTGTACAGGGAACGAGTGTGGACTTGTATTGAAGCCACGTGAAAGTTGAAGTTGTACAAAGGGAGCTTGAAGATTTATAATAAAGGCAAGGTTTAGAATAGCAAATTAGATCGGGGTTAGGAATAGACTAGTATAGTCTAGTTTGCCTTAGTATTGGGAACTCTCGTGTGTACGGATTCCCTGCGTATAATGAGGATGCCTTAGAATTAGGCTAGAACTGCTTGCGGGTATCTCAGTAATTATTATGCTCATAACCTGGAACTTAGTTTGCAATTAGAGAAGATCTACCATGCCTTAGTTTAGGATGGAATCTTGCGTTGCTCCTATTTTGATGTTATGAGTTGAGTGCCGATACGTGGGGCTTGGCACACCCTTGATTACACTTAACTCGTGGTGAGTTGCTTATTTTGTCATGATGCGTTAATTTACGTATGGACATGTGTTGAATTGAATCTGAATATCTGTGATGATATGTTGGTGAATCAAAATTATGCTACGAGGGTAGGATACGCTATGCTTACGAGTCGGTATCCGATTGGGCATAGTAGTATCTTTCCCTGGGCATTGAATTATGCTACGCGGGTAGGATACCCTATGCTTACGAGTCGGTATCCGATTGGGCATAGTGGTATCTTTCCTGGGGCATTGAGACTGAAAAGGATTTGTATCCTAGTCTGTATTTGGCTAGAAAGGGCTCATGACCCTTAGCCTGACCCGCTTGCCGTAAGCCACGATCTCAGCTGTTAGTGTCCGCGGCGGGGGCACTGTGGGTATATCTCTCGACCATTAAGGGGAGTGGACCCTTATATGGGAGGGAATACCGACCATGGTACCTAGGTGCGCGCTAGACATGCTTATGTGTTGCATTTAGGGTAGATAGACATCTTAGGTCATAACATATCATTTCATCATCCATCATTCATTTTATCTGCAGTGGTTGAAGCACCGGTATGGGACGGTGTGATGTTTACTTTCTGTATTTATTTTATGTCCTTAATTATTGTTATCATTATTGTTATTATTATTGTTATTATTACTTATATAGTATAGTGTTATCATTAGTGTGCCCCGTTTCCCAGCTATATCTATTCCTTGCCAGTACGTTGTACTGACACCTTGTTGCTGTTGTCTGTTTTATAGATCTTCCTACGGATAGTGCAGAGCACGATGATGGGGGTTCGGGTTGAGCGGACTAGATAGACTGCATTCCTTATACTTGTTGTTTAGAATAAATATTACATGCTCTTGCCTGATCTTTGATGAGAATATTTGTTATTCATTAAATGTGATCGTTGTGTCACATATGATTTATTTATTGGTTATTTCTGGTATCGAATATGTCCCCATGTCATTATATTTTTCAGGGCTTGTCGCCCGGATATGCCATGTTATGTTCCTGGGGTTATATGCTGCTTTTGTTGGCATTTATTTGATTGTGATACAGGTTTGTATTTAGACCTCGCTTCGTATTGACTATCTAAGCTGAGTGATCAACAGTTTAGAATAGTTAATACGGCGGTGGCGCCACGAAAATGGTTTTAAATTTTCGGGGCGTTACATGGTGGATGATCCGAGTGAGGTGAAAGAGGTGGCTTTCAACTATTTTAAGTCAGTTTTTGCCAAACAAAGAGAGGAGCTTTTCACTATTGAAAACATTGGTTTTCGTAAGTTAGATGATAAAGAAAGGGGCTAGTTAGAAAGGGGGTTTTTAGAGGAAGAGGTCAGAGTGGCCGTTTGGAATTGTGTGGGCGACAGAGCCCCTAGACCCGATGGTTACAACCTGGGTTTCTTTAAGAAATTTTGGGAAATTCTAAAGGGGGTGTAATGGAGATGCTTAGGAGATTGGAACTGCATGTGACGTTGCTGAGCGAAGCAGAAGGGTTATTCATTGCCTTGATACCTAAGATTGATAGGACTATGAAGTTTGGGGACTATGGACCAATTTCTTTAGTGGGGAGTGTTTATAAGATTATAGCAAAAGTGTTGGCGCGAAGGCTACAAGGTGTACTAGACGGATTGGTGGGTGTTTTGCAAATAGCATTTGTAATAGGACGACAAATTCTAGATGGGGCATTAATTTTTTCAAAGGTGATTCATTCGACAAGACTGTCCGGACGAATGGGATTTGTAGTGAAACTTGATTTCGTGAAGGCATATGATAGTGTGTCCTGGGAGGTGCTCTTTCGCATGTTGGCAGCTATGGGATTTGGGGAGAACTGGATTAAATGGATCAAGGAATGCGTGATGTTGGCCACAGCGGCTGTCTTGCTTAATGGATCACCGACTAACTTCATTAAGATGCATAAAGGATTACGTCAGGGTGATCCATTATCGCCGTATTTATTTGTTCTAGTAGCTGATATTCTCAACAGATTGCTTATATAGGCTTCGGAATTGGATTGTATGTTGGTTTAGCTTCAGGCGAAAAGGGTCCGGTTATTACAAATCTTCAGTATACAGATGACATGATCTTGTTTTGTGAAAGGACGATTGATCAGGGGATGTTGATTAAAAGGATCTTATGGTGTCTGACTTTGGCAACTGGACTGCGCATCAACTTTGGCAAGAGTAGTTTATTTGGATCAACTGTCCTCCAGAATTAGTGAAGAAGGTGGCGGATATGCTTGGTTGTGCGGTTGGATGTTGGCTAATGAAGTACTTGGGAATGCCCATAGGTGGAAGAATTAATGGAGTTGACATCTGCAAGCCGTGTTTCAAGATAATAGAGAAAAGGTTGATGGGGTGGTAGGGTAGGCTCTTATCTCAAGCTGGGCGACTTTGTCTTATCAAATCACACTTCCTATCATTGTTTAAGGTGCCTAAGGCAGTGGCAGATAGGTTGGAAAATCTCAAACAGTTTTTCTTTTAGAATGAGTGGAATGGTTTAAGGAAAATGCACACGCTAAGTTGGGAAAAGCTGTGCCAGTATAAAGATGAGGGGGGCTCCATATCTGGAACATCCAGAATTTTAACGGAGCGCTGTTGACCAAATGGAGGTGGAGGTTTGGGAAAGAACAAGCTCTCTGGAAGGATGTTATAGCTGCTAAATATTATGGGGGTGAGGCTTGCTTGGTGCCGGATCCTAAAGTTGGCAAAACACTGTTGGGAAGTATTTGCAGCTCGTGGGAGGCATCGGACTCAGTTGATCAGGGTGCTTTAGAATTATTGTAGGAAATGGGGAAGGGATGCGTTTTTGGCAAGATGTATGGGCTGAGAGGGGTCGGCCATTGAGAGAATTAATCTCTAGAATGTTTGCTTTAGCTAGCAACGAGGATGGTAAGGTGGCGGAGTTTGGGTGTTGGCTTGGCATAGATTGGGAGTGGAATATTATATTTAGGAAGACATTGTTTCAGTGGGAGTTAGAGGTATGGGAGGAGATGATGTCTGTGTTGGGTAGAACAAAGCTATGTCGATTTATCCCGGATCGGGTGGTTTAGTTGAAGGAAAGGAATGGTGTGTTTTCTACTAGGTCATTCTGGCAACCAGGTGGAGGGGACGCGATGAATGAGCAGAGTAGCTATTGGAGGAATCTCTGGAAAGTCAAGGTTCCCATGAAGGTAAGACTTCTTGCTTTGAAGCTTTCAAATAATGCACTCCCAACCCAGGAGATTCTGTTGAAAAGAGGATGTATTCGGCCCTCATATGCACTATGTCCGTTATGTGAGAAAGAAGTTGAGACTACTGAGCACTTATTTTGCACATGTGATGTTGCTGGAAGTTTGTGGTATCAAAGTGTATCTTTGTTTGAAGTTGGTTGGGTGATCCCTGGTAAGGTTGGAAACCTGATGGTAGGGTGGTTAGGTTTTAATTCTGAGCACAAACGAAAGGAGCTATGGCTGGTGATGGGTTTGGCTATTATTTGGTTGATTTGCAAATGCAGGAACGTCACTATATTTAAACTGCGATTTTTAATTTGAAGCAGGCTATGGCAGAATTAAAGTGGACGGTCAGATTGTGGGGTACAATAGGACTTATTACTCTATGGGAGATGTGGATGTGAATTTTCCTGATGGCTTGGTTCAGAATTGGCGACAACATCCCAACGCTCCACGACGAGGTTTGGTTTGGGAACGTCCAATGAAGGGGTGGTGGAAAATAAATACGGATGACTCATCTTTGAGGAATCCTGGCCCGGCAGGTATTGGAGGGGTAATTAGAAATGATGAGGGAGAAGTTATTTACATCTTATCGGATTACATTGGAATTACTGATTCTACCAAAGCCGAGGTTACAACGATATATAGGGTATGCCTGGCACTTGTACGTGAGCAAGGGTTTCCAATTCAACGACTAGTTCTCGAGTGTGACTCAAGTAATGGGGTGCGCTGGCTATCCGATCCAGGTAAGTTCCCATGGCATTTCAGTAAACTGTTAGGGCTGATTATGGTGGTGTTGAGATGTGCCGGTGAAGTTAGAGTGCAACACATATTGAGGGAATGTAATGATGTAGCGGACCATTGGGCGAAGTTGGGTGCGGCACAAGCAGATAAGGTTGAAGTGTGGATTTAAATTCTGTTAGGGGATTGAGGATGGTCCGTGTTTGATTTTGATATGTTTCAAATTTGAGCTTATATTATTATTGTTTCCGTGTGCCGCTTGGAAAGGTTCGTCTGTACAATGTTGGCACAAGCTTGCCTTCAGTAAGCTTTGTACTTGGCACTTTGTTTTTTTTTTTTGGTTAGTTGTACTTGGCACTTTGTTGGTTTGGTAATAAAAACTCTTTTCCTAAAAAAATAGAAAAAATAAAAAAAATACAAGAATACTGTACTCTTTTTTCTTCATTAGGATTTTTTTTCCACGGGGATTTTTCCAAGTAAGGTTTTAACGAGACATATTCTTTGTATTGAAGACATTCAAGGGGAGTGTTGAAAAGTCTTATTAACACGTGAATGTCTGAACATATCTTCACCGCAACCTGCATTGGTGGACTTTAATGTGATCCTCATTTATTGCTGCCTCACTAGTAGACTTCGTGATCAAGTGATACACGTAAACATATACAATAAGTGAGCCTATATATAGGCCTAATTGTATACCATATTGTGCATTCAAAGATTGTCTTTTTAAAATATTTTCTTTGCACTACTTTCTTGCTTTCAATTCCCTTCTGTAAACAGATTCCCATATTTATATTTCATCTATATAACACACATAGGTTTACACATATATATAAAGAGCTAATGGGCAAATATTGCATATATTCTACAACATTTTTTTAGCTTTAGCAATTGAGGTATGCAATTATTATTATTATTATTATTATTATTATTATTATTATTTTTGTTGAACAGGCTATACAGGCTAGGAAATGGTGGTGGGAGCCCATGCCACACAACTTACAAAAGGATTAAAAAGGGAGGGATAAGGGCCGGATGGTGAATCGCGCCCCCAACCTATATGTTGTGAGTCGGGAGACTTGACAACTAGGCTTAGTCCCCATCCCTAGGTATGCAATGAATTTTGAATATATGCTATAAAAATTCTACTATACATATTAAATAAGGATAGTGCTTTCAGATGTGATATATAGCCTTAAAAAGGCTTTCACTATAACTAAATGCAGTTGGCCTGAGTAATATGCATGGGGCTCTGGCTGCATAAACAAAAGTCTCCGGTTTAAGTCTTTGTGTTTGTAGAAATCTGCTTTGGGATGTGCAACCTATGTCCATCAGATTCTCAAGAGATTCGGCTTGGGCTCAATGTCGCTTGCGGAGGATACACGGTATAAGAAAAAAAAAGGATTTCACTATAATAAGACATTACTAGAGTTAGCCCATGCATACTTTTTTTTTTAAATATTGACACTCATATATCGGCAAAGGTGTGTGGGATCTCAAGCCACAAATTACAAAGGAGGATGGATAGAGGGTCGGGTAAGAATCGAACCCCCAATCATAAGATTGGAAGTCCCCATTAGGCTAAGTCCCCATTCCCAGCCCATGTATACTTGAATACAACTTACTATATAGGAGTAGCTTATATTGAAGCGTACTAATACTGAAGTCCCCATTAGGCCAAGTCTCATTCCCAGCCCGCACATTTCGGCCGCTAATTCGGTCGCGAGTTCGGTCGCTAATTTAAAAATTGTGAAAAAGAAAAAATTAAAAATTTTAGTTGCGAAGCTTAGCGACCAAATTAATTCGATCAAAGTCCGACCCAAAATTTTTTCCATCGTTGAATTTTTTTTAAACGAAGCAATTAGCAACCAAAAAAATGCGGTCACTAAGCTGGTTAGGGACCAAATTTTGAGGCTAAGAAACCACATTTTTCGGTCGCTGAACTGAAATTTTCTTGTAGTGCACTAATAACAATAACATGTTTTATGAATTTGAAATTCCATTATTTTTTTGGCATAAGTCTTGAGATGGTGCAGAGTTGATTGTTTTTCTTAACAGAAATTTCTCCTATATAATTGTTGGGTCCAAGGATCTAGCAAGTTATATTTTTTATGCCGGGATTCAATGTATTGAGTTCAACTAACACAAGGAACACACAGATTAATGATATCAATATCAAGCACAACGGCATAAATAAACACACATAAAGAAATAAATAGACACAAGGAGTTGTTGACCCAGTTATGCCTTCGGCCAACGCCTGGGGGATACCAATCCAGGAGGTGATTTTACTATGTGTTAAACTAATGGCAAACAACCACACACAGTATTAAAACTTAAGTACGCCTTCACTCCAATCGCCAAGCAGATAATTGTAATGACCAAAATCTTCCAGTTTTTTATGTAAGTTATATCACCAACCCACTCCAACTTTCCCTCATCGAAGGCTGTGAAGCAACCCCTCCAACGTGTTGATGTAGAAACAAGTGCGCGTAGGTCAACTAGTAAACCGCCTTGGACAATTTCTTTAAGTGATTTACCAATACACTTTAAGATTCACGAACAAGCTTCTTAATCCAAGTCTGTCCAAGGATCCTCAATCTTGCAGCAAACTGATGTATCTCGAACGAGTGGCTGCAAGTTGAATATATTTTCCACATAATTGCTCTGAACGCTCTAAAGAGGATTTCGAATGCTCTGAATAATCGATATGCAAGTCTCCCTCTCCATCTTTGTCGAAATCCCTTTCATTCTTGCAAATCAGTCCATCCAGGCAAGGTAGGTTCTTTCCTTAATTGATTGATCTTCTTGCCTTGTTAACATCATGCCAGATCTGGGAAGGTTTACCTGCATGGAAACATTAGAAAATATCCCCCCAGAGCTGACCGTTGGAGATGCTGGCTAGCTGGAGTCTGCCATCTCTATCCATTCTCCTTACGAACACAATACAACATAAGTGGTTCAATGAAATAGGTTCGATTATTGGTTTTGAACTTCCATCAAAACACACGACTCAACAATAATTTGTTAAAAATATTCAAAAATAAAAAGCAATTGACGTTCAAATAAAGCAAGGTAGGATTGAACGAGCAAATTTTTATAATGAAGATAATATTGAATTCCAATAATAGAAGCGATTGCAGTATGAATTCAATCGTTCAAAGATTACGTATAAAATAGCTTCAAATTGTGAGATTCATGTCTCCTAGCCATTTCACATTTTTCTAAAACATAGTTATCACGTAACCATATATGTATATTCCAAGCATGTTGGGCTGAATTTTCTAAGAAAACGACAAAAAATTGATGCACCTTGACAAAGCTAAAGAAAATCAAAGTGTTGGTATGAATTAAGTCAATGGCTTTTATTGGCCGCGCCCAACCCCTCGCTTTTTGTGTAGTATTAGCTCCCAATACCCATTTTCTAGTCGGTATCAATTGTCCAGCAAAAAAAAATGTATTTTTCTTTTATTTTTTAGTATATTATATTTGATTTTTTATTATTTAATACCATTGGGTTAAATTATTATTTTTTACTTTTAAGAATACAATTTCACTTTAATTTGTAAAAACTTAAAGAAGTAATAAAGAATAGATACAAACAAATGGGATTTATAGGTTCAAATCCCGCAAACTTGAAGGAGCAAGAACAGAAGGCATTTCCACAAGGGCCAACAGACAACTGGCCCGTAGCCTCCGACCGAGGCGGTGTCGACAACCGGTGGTGGGGAAGAGAGAGGGGGTGTTCAAACATTGTTAACCGAGAATTTTTGATTGAACAATATTTGAAGAGGATTACAAGGATTACTAAGGGAATTACAAGGATTTAAGCAAAGCTGTAAAGGAATGGAAAATTGGCAGGAATGTAAAAAGCAGGAATTGAAATTGCAGAATAAAAAGTGAGGAATGAAAATGCAGATAGGAAAATAAAAGGATTCCTCTGGGGTGTGTTGTGTGGTCCTCTCTCTGGAATGCCTCTCTCCTTTTATAGGAGGAGGACTGACCTCTGTTGAGACGCATGCGGCATGGCGGCTTGACGAATGCGGCACGCGGGCGGCTTGATTGATAGGCATCTTGACTTTCTGTGACGGAGGCGGCGCACGCGGCGGCTTGATTGACAGCTCCCTGGCGGCATGCGGCACGCTTGATTGACAGCTCCCTGGTTATTATCCGGATAAATCTTAAATTGGACCGAGTCAAGAAAAATAGATTGGGCCTTTTAAAGTGGGTCCTCTTTCCCGGATATATTTTCATGGACTGGGCCGGGCAATTTGGACATCGGATATGGGCCTTAATATTTTTTGTTGGTGTTAACAAACATAATTTATAATTTTCTTCATTATTGCAGGCCTGTCAAGTATTAATAAAGTCGGCCTGTGTTAATATAGCTGTCTGCCATTAAAGTGTCCTAAGAACTATGAAGAATATAGACAAACAATCAGTTATTATCTAGAGTCTCATCTTACATATAGAATCATCCCGAGTCATGTATATTTATATGTACTATCTCTGCTCCTTGGATGAACTAAGAAAAATAATTTTCAGTAATCGCCTCTCCTTGGGTTATTCTTTCAATTTGAGTGTTTCTCCTTTCAGGGCCGGTCCTGAGGGCGGCCAGTAGTGCAATTGCCCAGGACCCCCGTTTAAAGTGGGCCTATTTTTTCTTTTTTTAAAAAAAATTAATACTAATTTTTGTTGCTATAATATTAATTTTTCACTTAATTCTTTGTGCTTTCGTCTTTAATAGAGCAAAATTAACTATTAATTTCCCATTTAGTTTTTTCTTCAAAAAGAATTACAACGTTTTATGAATATAAGAAAATTCATTTATACGGACAAACTTTTATATTTTAAGAATATATCAATTTTAAATTTATTTAGATTCAATCGGGACATATTATCTTAAACAAATGCCGGAAATTCTTCAATGCTACCAGATATTCAAAGGATTAGACTTTGGCTCAACGAGACCCAGGGATATCCGATTATTCACAAAAAATAGGGACCTATTATTTTATTTTGCTCAGTATATCAGAACCGGCCCTGTCTCCTTTGTAACGATACAATGGAGGATTGACAGACTCCACTCAACAAATGATTATAAAAATTGGTGTCGTTGTGCGACTACATTTGACACAAGACGAATTAAAACTGGAACAACCTACTGATTATATTGGGTTGTACATAAGTACCAACCTCCAAGGTATGTCAGACAAGAGGACCCGGCTAAACTAGAAGGATGGATCGATGCGTTTGACAAACTGTTGGAAGCAGTACAGTGCCCCACGGAAAAGCAAGTGTAGGTGGCCACGTTTTTCTTGAGTGGCAAGGCAAACACCTGGAGGAGAAACCACGAGAATCAGGACATCGATTGGCCCGAGTTTCAAGAAAGCCTACGTGCAAGATTTTACTCAACGAATGTGAAGAATGCCAAGTATGAAGAGTTTGTCATGTTAAAGCAACACAGTCACTCTGTCCATGACTAGTATGAGAAGTTCAATAAACTTCTCCACTTTGCACCAGAATTTATAAATACTGATCATGCCGAAGCCCAAAAATTTGAGCTCGATTTGAACCAAGAGATTCGAGAGGGATTAGGAGGCAAACAATTTTCAGCCTACAAAAGCTCAATGATACCACTGTTATTGTCATCTATTTTTGTGTCCTAGACATAGAAATCAAATCACATTTTGGGGTAATTTGTATGATGGAGCAAGATAAATTGAGCATAAATCTATAGTTTTTCTATGAAATTGTCTCGCAATTAAATTATACTCAATAAGTGTTTTGATGGAAACATATGAGAAATCTAGGATTTGGCTAAGTGTTTGCTGCAGGTTCGAATGAGAAGAGGAGGTTCGACTAACCTTCCAGCTTGCATTGAGATCCGAATGGGAAGGGAGATCCAAATGAAAGGGAGGCAGATCTGAGTTGCGAGCACCATTTGTAGCAAACTCAAGATCAGAGCTACCTCAGGATCCGAGGTAAGTACCTTAGTCGAACTAGTAACCTCATTCGCATCACCCACCAAATCCTAGTCATCTCCAACTCAAGTCAAGGCAGATCCGAATGAAAGTGGATCCAACATTGCCATTCGAACCAAAGGCGAGCAAGTCAAACCGAGTCAGATAGAGAGATCCGAGCTAGGCATCTTGTTTGGCTGGTCGGTGAGCTAAGGACCTTTTTCTCCTCAAAGGAGGCTATCGGAAAATGATCAAACCGATTACGGGTCCGCATTTACAATAATGCGCCCAAACTTAACTAATTACGCCCAAACTCGACTGAATATTCTTTGAAATTATAATGGCAAAACGGATACAATTGGAGAATCTACCAGTTGCTAAGAAACAACGGCGAATTCACCGGAAAAACTAGAACCAAACTACCGGTTGTTAAGAAACAACGGTGGACTTGGAAAGTAACCGCTACAAGCTAATCTAGAATCTAGGAAAACTGTAAAGGAAAGCTGTAAAGAAGCAGTAACGATACAAAGAAGTAAATTTAATAAAGGAATTTTGGGGGTTGGATTGATCTCCCTTGACTCTGTGCATGGCATCCCTTATTTATAGCCGGAGCTGAGGTAACCACTCTCCGGCCGATTCCTTTAAGCCAAATTCCATCTTCCTCTCATCGGTTGATTTGGCTTCGGCTACCTTGACTTTATTTCAGCCGAAATCTCATGCCTCTGAAACATTCTCTCGTTTGGTCTCTTCGTTTGTTATGGATCGTCGGCCCTATTGATTCTAAGCCCACTTTCTCTTAAAACTCATCCTTGGCCCATGTTTTATGGCCCAATTATTTCTCCCTAGGCCGACTATTCCATGTGGCCCCAACAGATGCCCTCCTTACTTGGGCGAGTTTTCGTTTCTGGAAAGAGCCCAAGTAAAAAAAATTTTAACCTCCTCAACTTCTCCTTTTCGTGCGCTAACTCCTCCTTGGCATCCGGTCACGTCTTTTCGTATTCTTTATATTTCCTCATCTATTCGCCCTTGTCCTTCTCTTTTATTTGCTCTATTCTCTTTGTAACTTTTTCTTCTCTTTCTAATGGCGCAACCGACTCTTTCGCCTTCTTCTCTGAAGATTAAGAATATCGAGGATTCCTTTGCCGATAAATCTTCGCTTCGTCTTACTGATGACGGTCTTACTACTCTTGGTCCTCTTGCAACTTCCGTTGAGGCTGCCGCTTCCGCTCCTACTCTTTTTGGTGAATCGAAAACGATCCCTTTGTTTTCAGATCATTTTTCTGCTAAACTTTTTAGCCCTCTCAGTACTTGGCCCATAGTGACTCCGGAACATGTTGCTTGGTATAATCGAGTTCGTCCTCATTGTGAATCGATTTGGATATCCACTGGTATCAATCATTTGATTAAGCTGAGTACGCAGCCCTTCCCTTCTGAGTATCGACACATCCAAGCCCTTCTCTGCTTTTGGAATTCTTCCATTAACTGTTTTTGTTTTCCCTGGGGTATGATGACCTCGACTATTGAAGATATCAAACTGCTCCTAGATTTACCCTCTCTTGGAAGGCACTTCCTAGGTGTCACTGATTCTGAAAAACCCTCGACAAAATCTTCTGGCTATACTTCGGGGCTCACTTTTGCCTTGTGGATTAATAAGTATTGTGGCACCAAGCCTGAACTCCTCAAAACGAAACCTGTGGCTTTTATGATGCACTTTCTTAGCCGATTTTTCTGGTGCGCGCCCGCCAAGAATGTTGTTCTTGAAACTTTTCCTTTGGCTAAGTCCCTTATGGCTGAAACCCATTTGCCTCTTACTGACTACTTCTTGGTCCATTTGTACTCTGGTATTTCATCCCAGGTACATGGGTGGGCTGATGGTCACCTCAATAGATCTCATGGCCCTCGTTGGTTTCTTCACCTTTGGCTTGCTTGGCATTTTAGAGATATTTATGGTTTTGAGCCCCAGCCTTTCGATACTACCCATCCTTCGGCCAATGATCTTTTTGGGATCGGATTTCCTGAAATATGCACTGAACAATGGATTTATTATTTCATGAACCGATCCCCACTTGACTCCTCCTCTTGTCATCTTTACTCTGGTGCTCCGGACAGTTAGGTTTCGGCTATTAATGTACCCTTTTTTGGTAGACCCCTTTTGGCGGGGTTTGCTCAGATCTGGAATGCTTGTATTGTTCCTCGTCATGTTTTCAACTGCTCGTTGTTCGTTCCTCCTGAACATCCTAACCTTTCCGAGGTTTATAACCCTCACTTGGTCAGCCGCCAATTTGGCTTTGCTCAGGATGTGGTCCTTCCTCTTCGCGGAAATCCGCATCGGTACAGTAAATCCTTCCCACCTAGTTCGCGTATTTCGTCTGCTCCTATTGCTTCCTTGAAGCGAAAGCGTACTGCCCCGAGTTCGGGGAAATCAAAAGGTGAACCTGCATCTAAGGCTCTACGACGCTCGACTCGCTCGCCCCTCCCTGGATCGGCTGTGTCTACTGATCAGGTTTCCTGCGGTTCCCTTCCCTCGTTCTTCTGAAGTATTCATTGTTGATCTACTGACATTTGTCCCTTTTAGGCTACTGTAGTTCTATCTAATCCTTCTGCAGTGCCTAATCCTTCGTCTGGTCCGGATGATATGTCTTGTCTTTCCACCACTTCTCATTCGGCTCTTGATCCTATCAACGAGACTCCGGCCATTGTTTCTGATATGGTTTCTGCTCCGTCAGCTGGCCTGGTAATAGGCTCGACTTCTCACACTCTTGAGAGCGGTGCCATTGATTCGATCATTCCTGGTTCGACTGCTTCTTTGGTGGCCATTCTGACTTCTTCTCCCACTGTTTCTATTCCTGATCCCTCCCTTGCTCGTGTTCGATTAGAAGGGACATCTATTAGTGATGTTAATCCCTCTTCTCCTTTTCCGGATAGGAGTGTTCTGGATGACTTCTTTTCCCCTTCTTTTTCTCCTCCTTCGTCGGAGTTTCCTAGCTCTTTCAAGGCTTGTTTGGACTTGGAACGTTTGATCTCTGGTCAATCTGATGCTCTTTCAGTTCAAACCAAGCCCATTCTCCTGCTCCTTTCACACATTAAGCAAGCATTCTCTGAAGAACTTCGAGCCTCTGACCTGGTAGACGCTCATCAGGCAATGTTCACTTACCTTTTGCGGATGGACATGAGGCTCCCCACCATCTTGGCCACTCGTAAAAGGCTTGAGGATGAGCATGCCTCTCTTACTCTTCACAAGTTGGAATTCGATAAGCATACTTCTGATTATTACGCTTATATGGATAAGTTGTCAACTAATGACAACCTTAGACTCAAGTATTCGGATCGTCTCTCTGCCATCGACTCGGAAATTAGCCGACTCCAGCATGAGGCGCAAGGCGTGAAGAATGCCTTGGTTGAAGTGGACAAGGAATCGGCTCACTTGCAAGGCCTTATCAAGCAGCTCTATAAATCTGCCCAAGCTCCGAGAGATAAGCTTGCTAGTCTCCACCAAGAGATGAGTTATCTTTCCTTGAGGACGTCCTTTAGTGCTGAAATCATTGACATTTTCCGTGGCTTGTGGTCGGATACTCAAACAATGGTTGACAGAATTCACTCTATCGCGGCCCAACTCCCTTCTGCACTGGATGCTTCCACGGTTTCAGATAACCTTGTTATTGATCCTCCTATAGGGGATAATCTGAAAGATTCTGGTAATATTTAGTTTGTTCTCTTGACCTTGATGATATATGATGATTATGCCCTTCTTCTTTTTTGATTTCTTCTCTTAGATGCTCAGTCTGAACTCTTTCAAGATGCTTCTGAACATCTGCTACTGTCTCAACCTGATGATCCTCCGGTTTCGGCCGAAGCTGAAGCTCGATCGTTCCAAGAATTCCAATCGGTCTTGAACTCTGCTACTGTAACACCCCGGTTTTTGGTCACCCAGGTCGGGATGTCACCGCCACATCTCCCTAGTAAGGCACGGTTTCTCCGAGCTTACTAAAGAGATGCAAGGCTAGGTATTGCAGGATTTAAAACATTTAAAGCATTCAAGATAGCCCATACAATATAATTCGAAAATAATAATAGCATAGCGCAGCGGAAATATTTAGTTTAGTACAGTATCGCAGCGGAAAATTTAAAAAGGGCCGACATGGCCAAAACACGGGTTAAACAGGCCCGTTCATAATATAGTCTAAGTACGAAATTTAAAAGCAAAATAACAATCCCCAAAATCCCATGCATGATTCGTGCTCATACAGGCTCATTCCACATATTCTGTAAAGAAAGGAATAAAAATGGTTTTGGTCAACAAAATTGCCGAGTAAGTTAACACATGCATGATCGTAGGGTTTAAAAGCCATAAATTTAATAATTTAACAAAAGCATGATAATAACATAATATTTAATTTCGTCTAATCCATATCCAATAGCATAATTTATCTCAGGCTCTATTTAATAACACATATCACATGGTTCAAGATAATAGCCATAATTTAAATAAAGCATTTAAATAATTTAATTTGACAACAATATCATTTAATCTAGTTTAATTTAATTTAGAATCCCCATTACATTCCCGATTTGGTATTTCAAAGTTTCACGATAAAAATCGCGATGTCAACAAGTTTAGCCGGTAGCCCGGCGGCCGCAGCCGTATCAGCCATACCCAGTACCACTCCGGAGCCTCGGGAACCCATACGGATATTCACGAGAGTGTAGGCTCTAAGTTTCGCCATTTAGGCAATCCATATCTCAAATTTAGCGCGCGGGGTCACCATCGTCCATTACGGCACGAAGTGAATCGTTAGGGGGCACCCTGCAGAGCACTCACCCCTAATTTTAATTTATCAAGTTTGTAAGGGGATTTAATTTTTAAAATCTGCCTTCCATTGTAATAGTTTAGAAATAATATCTCAATTCGTTTCAACCCTAAAGGTTAATTCCATGTTTCAACAAGATTTCAAGATTTCGTTTCGGTAAATCACAGTTTACGCCAAAATTCGTCTAAAATCAGATTTAACTCCAAAAATTCCAAAATTTCATATCTGACTCGGAAACATCAAGATCTACAACTTTCGTGTTTTAACTTTTTCAATCCGAGATACCTAAGTAGGTCAAAATCGCCAATTTTCGCATAAGAAGAAATCTGTCCGAGTTTAATACATCACAGTTCAAAGATTTCAAATTCTACCATATCAATTCAACTCCAAATTTAATGAAATTTGACAGGGATGATCTTAAGACATTTATCTACAACTTTCATGTTTGGCCAAAGATCTAAAACAGCCTAGATCCTATGTCAAAAACGTGATCAAGATCATTCCTAAGTTCTGTCCAAGATTTCAAGATCTAGAATCAAACAGTTCGGTTTCAACGGGTTTTCACATATCAAATCAACTCCAAAAATTCTCAAATTTTTACAGTAGCTAGGTCTAAGTCTTAGGAACGTTTTTCGTGTTTTAAGTTTTTCTGTTTGAGTTCGTTTTAAGGGTCGGAAAAATTCACCAAGTCTGTTGCGTCGGTAGAAAAACAAAAGTGGACAGATTTATGGTTCTTGTTGAATCTTTTAGGTTTCGAATGTTTTAAAATCTCCCAAAACCATGTAAGGTTAACTTACAGTGTCTATGAACGTCGGGGATGTCTAGTTCGGAGGCGTGGCTTCCAGATCACCGTTTCTCCTCTCCGTTCGTCGGGTTCTACGATCTAGATTCGATACGGGGTGTAGAAAGAAAAGAACCGAAGTTAGAATCCGTTTTCGGATTGAAACGTGACAAGATTTATTGGACTAGAGCTTACCACAACGTTTGGAGACCTTGGATTTTCGTCCAAGCTGCTGCCTCCGTTTGGTGCTTTCCGTCGACTCCGAATTTAGGGTTTCGAACGTATAGAAGATTGTAGGGTTTTGTAACTTGTTTGGGGCTCCCAAGGGGCTTATTTATAGAATTCTTAATCCCTAGGGCGTCCACAACCAACCTAGAAGTCTGGAGTCGAGAGATGTTCAACCGAAAGTCGAAAAATCCGCGTTCGGGCGAGAGTATCACGCAACAAACGAATCTGTGGGGTGGCGCGGTCGTGGCGCGCTAAAGCCACTTCACCGCGCGGCCACCGCGCCGACTTCGCCTGGACTTCGGTCCGGGCGGGTCGTGCGATCCGTCGTGCTTTTCCGCCTCTCTTTCGGGTTTCTATCCCTCTATGCTCCCGAATTCCGATTTCCGGGGTATCTTCGGGTTCATACTTTCTCTCTAATTTTATTCTCAGTCTAATTGGATGTTTTGGACTCGAATACTCGAGTTCATTAGTGTCGGGTTTTCGTGTACCATTTATCCATCCTTTTATTTAATTAAATTCCTTTAATTCCTTTTTAAGTAAAAATCTCATTTCTCATTTCCTTATCTTTATTTATTTCTTTTATTTGCTGGATTTGTTTATTTAATTATAGTATTTAGTTTATTTATTATTTATTTATTTAATTATTGTTTTATTTTATGTTGGAAAAATCTCGGGTATTACAGTCTACCCTCCTTAAGAATCAACTTCGTCCTCGAAGTTGTGTTTCGGCTTTTCTCGTCTCGTGCTAAGGTCTTGTGGTTGTTTTATTATGTTGTGACTGAACTTAGAATTAAAACTTCTAAGCTGCCTACGTACCCGGTAAAGGGATCAAGCCATAACGTAGTTCAAAAGTTTACAAAAATGCACGAAAAATTAGGGGGTATGACATCCTCTCCCCCTTAAGATTGCAGTTATGTCCCCATAACTGTGTCGGAATCGGTTTGGAACAACGTCGGGTATCGTTCTCTCATGTCGGATTCTACTTCCCAAGTTGTCGTCTCACTTTCGTGGTTTGACCAAAGAACCTTGATCATTTTGATGGTTTTGTTCCTCGTTACTCGTTCCTTAGTATCGAGAATACGCACTGGGACTTCTTCGTAAGTCAAATCTTCGTCTAGCTCAATTATCTCCGGTTGAAGTACATGTGTCGGGTCCGGCACATACTTCTTTAGTTGTGAGACATGGAAGACATTATGAACTCTATCTAAGTGTGGCGGTAAAGCCAATCGGTAGGCTAGAGTTCCGACTCGTTCTAGAATTTCGTAAGGTCCTATGTATCGAGGACTTAACTTCCCTCGTTTGCCAAAGCGCATCACCCCCTTCATGGGTGATATCTTTAGCATGACCCTATCTCCCACTTGAAATTCTAGGTCTCGTCGTCTCACGTCGGCATAACTCTTTTGACGGTCTTGCGCGGCTTTCATCTTCCCTTGGATCACTTTGATTTGTTGAGCCATGTCTTCGATAAGTTGTGGTCCCACTACCACGGACTTATCGTTTTCTTCCCAGCTCAAAGGGCTTCGGCACTTTCGTCCATACAATGCCTCGAAAGGTGCCATGCCGATACTAGCATGGTAACTATTATTATAGGAAAACTCAATCAAGGGTAAATGAGATTCCCAATTTCCTTTGAATTCCAACACGCATGCTCTCAGCATGTCTTCTAGTGTTTGGATTGTCCTTTCGGTTTGTCCATCCGTCATCGGGTGGAATGCGGTGCTCATTTTGATTTGAGTACCGAGAGCTTTTTGTAACTCCATCCAGAAATGAGAGACAAATCTACTGTCTCTATCGGAAATGATATCTTGTGGTACTCCATGGCGTCGTACCACCTTATCAATGTAGGCTCGGGCCAATTGGTCCATAGTCCACGCGCCTTTCATTGGGATAAATATGGCTGTCTTCGTTAGCCTATCCACAATCACCCAAATCTTGTTCATGCCTTTAGGTGATCGGGGTCATCCCGAGACAAAGTCCATTGAGATGCTATCCCACTTCCCACTTGGAATCTCTAGTGGTTGCATCAATCCTAAGGGTTTATGTCGCACTGCCTTAACCTTTTGGCAGGTGAGACATCTCGCTACGAAATTTGCCACTTCCTTCTTCATTCCCGGCCACCAATAGATCTTCTTCAGATCCTTGTATAGCTTGTCACCTCCGGGATGTACGGAATATGGCGTGTTGTGCCCTTCCTCCATCAACCTTTGCTTTAACTCGGCACATTTAAAAGGCACACACCATCTACCTTTAAAACGGATGCTTCCATCCTCGTGGACAGCAAATCCTACTGCCTTTCCTTCGGCAATATACCCTTTTATCTTCTCGAGTTTCGGGTCGCCCGGTTGAGCGAGTCGAATCTCGTCTAATATGGGAGTTTCTACGACCATGGCATTGACCGTTTCTCTCACTGTGCCAGGATGCACAAGTTCTAACTCCAATCTTGCCAAATCCATGTACAATGCCGGCGGAATTACCAACGAGTTTGTCACGTGTTGGGTTTTCCGACTTAGGGCATCGGCTACCACATTCGCCTTCCCCTCGTGGTATGCTATCTCTAAATCGTAGTCCTTAATGAGTTCCAACCACCTTCGCTGTCTCAAATTCAACTCCTTCTGAGTGAATATATACTTCAAGCTTTTGTGGTCGGTGAACATTCGACACTTCCGCCCATAAAGATAATGTCTCCATATCTTTAGAGCGAAAACGACCGCTGCCAACTCCAGGTCATGTGTCGGATAATTTTCCTCGTGAGGTTTCAACTGGCGTGATGCATAGGCTACGACTCTCGAGTCTTGCATCAAAACACAACCTAAACCTTCCTTCGAAGCATCGCTATATACTTCGAAGTCACCATTCTCTGATGGTAGTGTTAATACGGGTGTGGTTGTGAGTCGTTTCTTCAGCTCTTGAAACGCAATCTCACAAGCTTCGGTCCACTCGTATTTTGCTCCTTTCTTAAGTAGCTGGGTCAAAGGACGTGCAATCCTTGAAAAGTGCTTCACAAATCGTCTATAATATCCGGCTAATCCAAGGAAACTCCTTATTTCCGTTGGACTTTTCGGAGTTGCCCATTCAGTTACGGCAGAAACTTTTGCCGGATCCACTGATACTCCATCAGCGGATACTATGTGTCCGAGAAATGCCACTTCTTTCAGCCAGAAGTCACATTTCGACAGGTTGCCGTATAGCTGATTTCTTCGCAAGATCTCCAACACTTGATGTAAGTGTTTCGCATGCTCCTCCTCGCTCTTCGAGTAGATCAGGATGTCGTCAATGAACACTACGACACACTGGTCTAACAATTCTCGGAACACGTTGTTCATGAGATTCATGAACATGGCCGGAGCATTTGTTAACCCGAAGGATAACACTGTGAACTCGTAATGACCATATCGTGTTCGAAACGCCGTCTTTGGAATGTCCTTCTCGGCGATCCTCAATTGATGATACCCAGATCGCAAATCGATCTTCGAGAATACTGAAGCTCCCTTCAGTTGATCAAACAGATCCTCTATTCTCGGTAGGGGGTATTTATTCTTAATGGTCACTTGGTTTAGTCCTCGGTAATCTATGCAAAGACGTAGTCCTCCGTCTTTCTTCTTGACAAACAAAACCGGTGCTCCCCAAGGGGACGTACTCGGTCTTATGTAACCTTTTCCCAATAGCTCCTCGAGTTGTTCCTTTAACTCCTTCATTTCCAGTGGTGCCATCCGGTACGGAGCTTTTGAGACAGGCTCTGTCCCCGGAATGAGATCTATAGTGAATTCAAGATCTCTCTCAGGTGGCATGCCCGGAACGTCTTCAGGGAACACGTCCGGGTATTCTCTTACCACTGGTATGCTATCAACCTTGTTCTCTTCCGCCTCAAGGTTGTGCACATAGCACGCATATAGTTCATACCCCTTACGCATCAAGTTACTTAGTTTAAGTGCACTAACGATTTTGTTACTTTTCTTAGGGGGCTGAGAGTAAAAGATAACTCTCCTTCCCCTACTTTTTGACAAGGTGATCTTTTGCTTTTGGCATTCGATCACCGCTTTATACTGGGATAGCCAATCCATCCCCAGTATGATGTCAAAGTCTCTTAAGTTAAATTCTACCAAGTTCGCGAAGAATTCTACGTTCTTTATCACTATAGGAATTCCGTTATATCGTTTAGAGCAAGACACTACTTCTCCAGAAGGCAATTGAATTCCTAAGCTAATTCTCTCGCACTTAGGTAGATCTAACTCAGGCACTATTCTTGATGCAATAATTGAGCAACTAGCTCCGGAATCAAATAAAATTCTAAGGGGTGTATTCAAAACGTGGAATGTACCTGCCATCACTTCTCCTTGCGCAGGCACGTCCGCTTGGTTCACCACGTTGAGCCTCCCCACAGGGCGTCCCTGATTGCCCTGCTGATTCGCATTCGGCTGCTGATTTTGTTGCTGGTTTTGATTCTGTGGGGGCGGAGGTCGTTGGTTCTGGTTCTGGTTTTGCGGCCTATTTTGAGGGGGTATGTACCCTTGGTTATTCCCGTTTCGCCCGTTTTGGTTTTGAGGCTGTTCTTGCCCCGCGACCAAATCGTCCCTCTTCGTTATGTTCTCGAGCCTAGTTCGACATTCCCGTCGAACGTGACCCATTCGACCGCATCGGTAACAGGCGCCTTGTTGCGGGCATCCCCTTGCCAGGTGTGGTCGTCCACATCTCGGGCAAGGCGGTACCGGATCTTCTTGATTGAACCTCCTCCCAGTGTTGTTTTGCTGGGGCCTATTCGACCCTCTGCGCTGCTCGTTCCTTCCAGTGTTGTTCTCGTTTCTTGAGTCTCGGCTTCTCTTGTCTTGAGGACCCCTGCTGGTCTCCCCACTCACCCTTCTTTTCAGCTGCTGCACGCGTGCTACCGCTACAGCGCGATCGTATACGGCTTGCAAATCGGGGTAGTGTACCCCCGCGATCACTTCGCGCACAGACAGGTTCAGTCCCATCTCGAACTTCTGTGCCTTTTCCGCATCAGTAGGCACTAGCCTTGGTGCGAACCTCACCAGCTCCTTGAAGCGGGTGTAGTATTCTTGCACCGTTTGGCTTCCTTGCTTTAGTGACAAGAATTCTTCGTACATGGCGGCTTTGGTACTCAAGGGATAGAATCGATCCCTGAGTAGTTCCATCATCTCCATCCACGAGTAAGGCTCGTCATCTTCAGTCAGTTTGGCTTGCGTTGCTTGCCACCAGTCGTCAGCTTCGCCTCCCAAGTAGTATGAAGCGACATGTACCCTCTCTCCTTCCGGACATTTGACCGCTCCCAGCAGCTTGTCAAAAGTCCGGATCCATTCCTCCAGTTTAGCTGGATCCTCCTCACCAGCATAGTGGGGCGGCTGGTAGGGATTCACCATCGCCAGGTAGTTAGGGCGAGCTTGGGGCGGAGGTACCGCCGCAGCTTGACCCTGGTTGACTTGCGCGTTCCCGAGCGCAATCAACACTTCCTAAGACGATCGCCCACATTGTTCGGTGCGGGGGCGTCCTGCGCACCTTGGGGTTGTTCCATTTCAGGTTGAATCGGTTCAGTGACGTTTGGTAGTGTCTCAGTAGGAGTTTCAGTGGTGGTTTGGGGAGCGGTTTGAGTCCTTCCTCTTCCTCTGGGTGCCATTCTGGTACAAATAGGATAGTTTAGGACTGATGAATTTGGCATACAGTCTAAGCAATTTGAATGTATATGTGTGTAGTAATTTAGCACGTGGTGCTCTGTTCGGGTTAAGAAGCATCGTATGCTTCGGGGTTTTATTTTATTTTGTTTTGTTTTGTTTTGATTTAACAAAATAAATCGGGCATTTTATTTCCTCAAAAGAAATTTTAGTACAAAGGTAGAAATATTTTTCTAACAAAACAATGTCTAACAATAGAATCTCTAGTGCCTCATGACGTCTCCCGGTGGGGTAGCAGGATCTTCCTCCGGATCTTCCTCCTCCGAACTCGGCGGTAGTAGGTCGTCAAAGATAGTGTTTAAATCTTGCCCGTGGGCATCGATGTATTCCTTTAGTATTAAGTTTTGTGTAGTGAGGGTTTGGACTTGGCGCTCGAGTTGGTTTATGCGGTGATGATCCGCCTCTCTCAAGTTGCCCATGTGATGTAAATTGGCCTCCAATTGAGCCATACGGTACTTCATTTGCTCTAGGGTTTGGTGGGAATCGAGATGAACGCTCATCATCCTGACCATCAACTGCATCATGTCTTGACTAGCCATCTAGCGCAAGCAAGAGATCTAGGTTAATATTCGCCAAGATTCTAAGTTCAATTCGCCAAGATTCTAGGTTCGAGTTTCCAAGATTCTAAGTTCAAGTTTCGCCAAGATGCTAAGTTCAAGTTTCGCCAAGATTCTAAGTTCAAGTTTCCAAGATTCTAAGTTCATAGCAGAGATGCAACATGCATATGCAAATGATAATTCCCCCCAATAATAATTTAATACACCATATATATATATTTTTCCATGGGTTTTAAAATAAAGAATAAAAATTCTTCCATGGAAATAATAATTTAAAATTTAAAATAATAGTCAAAATATTAATAATAGTTTAAAAATAGTAATGGTTTAAAAATAGTAGTTTAAAAATAGCCGGGCTCTGATACCAACTTGTAACACCCCGGTTTTTGGTCACCCAGGTCGGGATGTCACCGCCACATCTCTCTAGTAAGGCACGGTTTCTCCGAGCTTACTAAAGAGATGCAAGGCTAGGTATTGCAGGATTTAAAACATTTAAAGCATTCAAGATAGCCCATACAATATAATTCGAAAATAATAATAGCATAGCGCAGCGGAAATATTTAGTTTAGTACAGTATCGCAGCGGAAAATTTAAAAAGGGCCGACATGGCCAAAACACGGGTTAAACAGGCCCGTTCATAATATAGTCTAAGTACGAAATTTAAAAGCAAAATAACAATCCCCAAAATCCCATGCATGATTCGTGCTCATACAGGCTCATTCCACATATTCTGTAAAGAAAGGAATAAAAATGGTTTTGGTCAGCAAAATTGCCGAGTAAGTTAACACATGCATGATCGTAGGGTTTAAAAGCCATAAATTTAATAATTTAACAAAAGCATGATAATAACATAATATTTAATTTCGTCTAATCCATATCCAATAGCATAATTTATCTCAGGCTCTATTTAATAACACATATCACATGGTTCAAGATAATAGCCATAATTTAAATAAAGCATTTAAATAATTTAATTTGACAACAATATCATTTAATCTAGTTTAATTTAATTTAGAATCCCCATTACATTCCCGATTTGGTATTTCAAAGTTTCACGATAAAAATCGCGATGTCAACAAGTTTAGCCGGTAGCCCGGCGGCCGCAGCCGTATCAGCCATACCCAGTACCACTCCGGAGCCTCGGGAAACCCATACGGATATTCACGAGAGTGTAGGCTCTAAGTTTCGCCATTTAGGCAATCCATATCTCAAATTTAGCGCGCGGGGTCACCATCGTCCATTACGGCACGAAGTGAATCGTTAGGGGGCACCCTGCAGAGCACTCACCCCTAATTTTAATTTATCAAGTTTGTAAGGGGATTTAATTTTTAAAATCTGCCTTCCATTGTAATAGTTTAGAAATAATATCTCAATTCGTTTCAACCCTAAAGGTTAATTCCATGTTTCAACAAGATTTCAAGATTTCGTTTCGGTAAATCACAGTTTACTCCAAAATTCGTCTAAAATCAGATTTAACTCCAAAAATTCCAAAATTTCATATCTGACTCGGAAACATCAAGATCTACAACTTTCGTGTTTTAACTTTTTCAATCCGAGATACCTAAGTAGGTCAAAATCGCCAATTTTCGCATAAGAAGAAATCTGTCCGAGTTTAATACATCACAGTTCAAAGATTTCAAATTCTACCATATCAATTCAACTCCAAATTTAATGAAATTTGACAGGGATCATCTTAAGACATTTATCTACAACTTTCATGTTTGGCCAAAGATCTAAAACAGCCTAGATCCTATGTCAAAAACGTGATCAAGATCATTCCTAAGTTCTGTCCAAGATTTCAAGATCTAGAATCAAACAGTTCGGTTTCAACGGGTTTTCACATATCAAATCAACTCCAAAAATTCTCAAATTTTTACAGTAGCTAGGTCTAAGTCTTAGGAACGTTTTTCGTGTTTTGCGTTTTTCTGTTTGAGTTCGTTTTAAGGGTCGGAAAAATTCACCAAATCTGTTGCGTCGGTAGAAAAACAAAAGTGGACAGATTTATGGTTCTTGTTGAATCTTTTAGGTTTCGAATGTTTTAAAATCTCCCAAAACCATGTAAGGTTAACTTACAGCGTCTATGAATGTCGGGGATGTCTAGTTCGGAGGCGTGGCTTCCAGATCACCGTTTCTCCTCTCCGTTCGTCGGGTTCTACGATCTAGATTCGATACGGGGTGTAGAAAGAAAAGAACCGAAGTTAGAATCCGTTTTCGGATTGAAACGTGACAAGATTTATTGGACTAGAGCTTACCACAACGTTTGGAGACCTTGGATTTTCGTCCAAGCTGCTGCCTCCGTTTGGTGCTTTCCGTCGACTCCGAATTTAGGGTTTCGAACGTATAGAAGATTGTAGGGTTTTGTAAACTTGTTTGGGGCTCACAAGGGGCTTATTTATAGAATTCTTAATCCCTAGGGCGTCCACAACCGACCTAGAAGTCTGGAGTCGAGAGATGTTCAACCGAAAGTCAAAAAATCCGCGTTCGGGCGAGAGATTCACGCAACAAACGAATCTGTGGGGTGGCGCGGTCGTGGCGCGCTAAAGCCACTTCACCGCGCGGCCACCGCGCCGACTTCGCCTGGACTTCGGTCCGGGCGGGTCGTGCGATCCGTCGTGCTTTTCCGCCTCTCTTTCGGGTTTCTATCCCTCTATGCTCCCGAATTCCGATTTCTGGGGTATCTTCGGGTTCATACTTTCTCTCTAATTTTATTCTCAGTCTAATTGGATGTTTTGGACTCGAATACTCGAGTTCATTAGTGTCGGGATTTGGTGTACCATTTATCCATCCTTTTATTTAATTAAATTCCTTTAATTCCTTTTTAAGTAAAAATCTCATTTCTCATTTCCTTATCTTTATTTATTTCTTTTATTTGCTGGATTTGTTTATTTAATTATAGTATTTAGTTTATTTATTATTTATTTATTTAATTATTGTTTTATTTTATGTTGGAAAAATCTCGGGTATTACAGCTACTGCCCGCAATTCGGCCGTTGTCCTTCCCGCTGGTTTCGATGATGACATTGCTTATGACTTGAGTGGAGATTGAGATTTTTTTTTTGTTATTGTTGTCATTCGGATGTAATCGTGAACTATAATCCTTTTGAATTTTCCTTCTTTTCGGCCAGATTTTTGATGTATCCCTTGCTGTACTTTTGACATTTTCTTTTCCTTTGGTCGATCCCTCTTGTATGCTCGATCGGCCAGTTACTAAGTATTTGTCTTTTGTGTATTACTACACCTGTTTCTTTCCGTAATCTCCGGGATATCCTTTTTGATATAGTAATATTTTCTGCAGCTTTACTGGGATTCCTGATATGTCTCATATGTGATTAATGCTCTTCTTTTTTTACGTTTTTACCCTTGCTATAAATGATACTCTCCTGGTTTTTCCTATAAATACCAGCATCTTCTCCCTTGCCATCACAGTGCCTTGAAATGTTTGTCACAATTCCTTCAATATATTTCATTCCTTTTTCTTTCTGGCCTCCTTGGCATAGTAATCCTCCATTTAAATCCCTATTTATGATCCGAAGACCCTTTCTACATGCGGTGCGAGTTCAGCTAATCCTTTTATCGCCTTCCTCCTGCGGAAGAGGATCTCTTAATACCTTTCCTAACATATGTTTCGACGGTCATATTCAGGCTTCGCTCTGTTTATTAATATTAATGTGACCCGTCGTAACCCTGCTAATATCGGTCCCAAAGTCCTGGGTGGTTGAATGATAATCGCGCCTTTCTATGGGACCGAATCATCTTTCTAGCTCTGAAGGCCATACCCCTAGAATCTCATCTCTATCTTCCATGCTCAAAGGGGGTGTCCTTGCTGGAGCAGATACTTATTTTCTTTTCTTTTTCTTTCGGATCGAGGAGCTGGCCTCATTAGCACAGCCATCCCTGATCTCGCCGGCGGGAAGAATTTGAACTTGGGAATGAATGTTGGGCATCTACCACTTCATATCCCACTGGCCTTCATTCCTTCCCTGCCTCAGTAGAATAGGACGTTTCCCTTTTATATTGTAATTTCGGGCTATCGACGCCGATTTCGGCCGAAGTAGCTCCTTTTTGTAATCTTTCGTCCATGCAATAAAATCTTTATTTTTCTGTTCACTTATTGTTGTTCCCAGACTGAAGCATAATATTTCTTCATGTATCTTGCATTTACTGGATTTGACACTTGTTCTCCATTTTCGTCCACCAATACGTATGCTCCATTCGGTAATTTCGTCTGAACAATAAATGGCCCCTCCCAACTGGGGCTCCACTTACCTAATCGGCCATCCTTCTGTTTGGGTGGCCATATAACTTTCCACACTAAATCACCAACTTCAAATCGCTTAACACGAATTCGCTTATTATACCAATCGGCTACATTTTCAAAGGCTTGCACCCGATCGGAGTTAACTTTCAATAATTCATCTTTCATTGCGTGATCGTACTGTTCACCAGATACCAAATCTAATTGACTTGTTCTCAAAGTTGGTACTGTTATTTCGGCTGGGAGTACTGCATCCATGCCATAAGTCAGCCGAAATTGTGTGAATCCAGTGGCTGAAGTTTTCGCATTTCGATAAGCCCATAATGCTTCGAGTAATTTTTCATGCCACTTCTTTGGCTGATCTTCGATCATCTTCTTTATGATTCCTATCAGTTGCTTGTTTGTGGCCTCTGCCTGCCCATTTCCCTGTGGATAATATGGTGATGAGTGCATGATCTTTATTCTGTATTCGTCCGCAAAGGCCTTGACTCTCTCTCCCACAAATACCGTTCCTCTATCTGTTAGAATCGTCTAAGGATTCCCGAACCTATAGATTAATTGTCTCTTAATGAACTCAATAACTTCTTCTTGAGAAATGCTAACGTATGCTTGAGCTTCGGCCCATTTTGTGAAATAGTCTGTTGCGACTAGCACGAACTCATGCCTTTTTGAAGAAGAATGATGAATCTTTCCAATAATGTCCATAGCTCATCCCCGAAATGGCCATGGCTTAATCATTATATGTAACTCTTCCGCCGGCAACTTCTGAATCGGCCCATGTTTCTGACATTCGCGGCACCCCTTGGCATATTTCTCACAATCTGTTCCCATTTTCGGCCAATAATATCCTAGCCGAATAATACTCCATTTCATCGACTTTCCTGCCCGATGTGCGCCGCATATTCCTTCGTGTACTTCTCCCATTACTCTTTTCGCATCTTCTTCTCCAACACATCTGAGTAGCACTCCATCATAGCTCGCTTGAAGAGTAATCCTCCTATTATTATGAAGTCCATCGCCTTCCGCTTTTCGACTGGATTAGCTTCGGATGGATCTTCCAGCGTTCGTGCTATCTCTTTTATCCATTCGGCCTTTTCTGTTTCGGCCAAATGTATTTCTACATTTCCTGCTATCGGCATTAACCGATATCTGGCTGCGTTTTGAGCCAACTCATTAGCTAGTTCATTCCTTTCTCTTGGGATATTTTCGACATATACCTCATCGAATTCCTCCAATAAACTAACTGCCTTTTTATACAATCTGATCAGTTGAGAGCT